>JAWNNM010002509.1:600000-1113633 GCA_035044965.1 Lordiphosa andalusiaca
TAACAAAAAAGTGTTTTCTAAGTTAGATCTTAAAAACGGTTATTTCCATGTGTTTGTCAATGAGGAATCGATTAAATATACGTCATTCGTAACACCATTAGGGCAGTTCGAGTTTCTCAGAATGCCTATGGGGTTGAAAAATGCCCCAGCAGTGTTTCAACGTTTTGTAAACAAGATATTTGCTGACCTGATCAGAGAGAACAAAGTAATCGTATACATGGACGATATTATGGTGGCAAGTGAAGATTTAAACGATCATTTGGAAACGTTAAAAGAGGTTTTCATCAGATTATCGCAGAATAAATTGGAGTTACGAATGGATAAGTGTGAATTTCTGCAATCAAGTGTTAAATATTTGGGATTCTTGATATCAGGTGAAGGAATTAGAGCAGATGAAAAAGGGATGGAAGCAGTGCAAAATTTTCCAGTTCCAGATAAAGCACAGGCTGTTCAAAGCTTTCTCGGTTTGTGTTCATATTTTCGCAGATTTATAAAAGATTTTTCGACTATTGCCAAACCTTTGTATGACTTATTAAAAAAAGATAGACAGTTTCAATTTGGGGAAAATGAGTTGAATTGCTTTTCAACGCTCAAAGAAAAGTTGATGCAATCTCCAGTGCTATCAATTTATAATTACAAAGACGACATTGAGCTTCACTGTGATGCAAGTGCTCTAGGATTTGGTGCGGTATTGCTACAGAAAAAAGAAGACAAGAAACTTCATCCAATTTTCTATTTTTCAAAGCGAACGACAGAGGCTGAGTCAAAGTACCACAGTTTCGAGCTAGAAACGCTAGCTATTATTCATGCTTTACGCAGATTTCGCATTTACTTACAAGGGAAACGCTTTAAAATTGTCACTGACTGCAACTCACTTACGCTAACGTTAAACAAGGTAGAGCTTAATCCACGAATTGCCAGATGGGCATTGGAACTGCAAAATTATGACTATGAACTGGTGCATAGAGCTGGGAATAGAATGCAGCATGTGGACGCTCTTAGCAGATGTACAAACATATTAATTGTGGAAACAAACAGTTTTGAAGATAATCTTGTCATTTGTCAATCAAAAGATCAGAAAATACAGAAATTGAAAAAAGTTTTGGAGAATACAGAACATAAATTATTCGAGATGAGAAACGGGGTTATATACAGGAAAGCGAACGATGGTAGAATTTTATTTTATGTCCCAGAAGAAATGGAGGATCATGTGATGTACAAATATCACGATGAAATTGGTCACATTGGTAGAGATAAAATGATGGATATAATAGGTAAAAGTTATTGGTTCCCGAACATCAAAGAGAAATGTGTCCATCACATTGAAAACTGTTTGAAATGTATTGCTTTTTCTCCGAAAACTGGCAAGGGAGAAGGGTTGCTGCACTGCATTCCAAAAGGCAACAAGCCATTTGAGGTAGTTCATATCGACCATTATGGACCAGTAGATTCTGGTAGATCGAAAAAGCATCTGTTTGTTGTGGTTGATGGTTTTACAAAGTTTGTGAGATTGTATGCAACAAAAACGACAAATACGAAAGAGGTTATGGTAGCATTGAGAGACTATTTTAGGGCATACAGTAGACCAAAATGTATAATTTCAGATCGCGGAAGTTGTTTTACGTCAAACGAATTCGAGTTATTTATGGAGGAATCTAATATCAAACATGTTAAGATTGCAACAGGCTCGCCACAGGCGAACGGACAGGTTGAAAGGATTAACAGAAGCCTTGGCCCAATGATAGCAAAGTTGATAGAACCAGAAATAGGTTTGCATTGGGACATGGTGATAGAAAAAGTAGAATACGCGATGAACAACACACAACATAGAAGCATTAAACAGTTACCAAGTAAAATGTTGTTCGGGATAGAACAAAAAGGACAAGTAATGGACGAATTAAAGGAAAAATTAGAAGAGAAATTAAATATACCGGTTACAGAAAGTTTATCAGGGATAAGAGACAAAGCGGCGGAGATTCAAAAGAAAGCACAAGATTACAACAAGGAAAAGTATGACAAAGGAAAAAGAGAAGCTAGAAAGTACAAAAAGGGAGATTATGTGATGGTCAAGAATTTTGACAGTACTGTAGGGGCATCTAGAAAGCTAATTCCGAAAAATAAGGGACCTTATATGATAACGAAAGTGTTAAGAAACGATAGATTTTTATTAAAAGACGTAGAAGGATTCCAATTGTCCCGTAACCCTTATCAAGGTATTTGGAGTGCACAAAATATGAGAATTTGGAAAGGGAATAAGAAAAAATTAATACGATACAGAAATAGCTGATAAACTAGAAATAATGATAAGTAAATTAAGATAATTTTTGTAAAATACTGTGATCAGGGGATACAGCAGTCAGGATGGCCGAGTTGTAGTAGGATAGAGAGGATACATTCAAAGACTCATGGTCAACCTAACTGCTATTCCCTTTAACATTAACATAGTCATAACATTAGTGGACATAGTCGTCTCTTTCTCGCATACACCTAGATATAAGACTACACTGTAAAAGAACTGTAAAGAGTATGCTAAAAGAGACGCGACGAGATCATTCGAATATAAGTCGTTGTCGAGAGTGGAAGTAAAAACTAAACCAAGAAGATTAGAAGTGAATAAACCTAAAGAAACTAAACCTAAATATAACTGGACTCGTCTTTCCTCTCACATAAGTATTTCTATTCTTTGGAAACTAAGTAAGTGATACCTCCTATGTTCATACACATAAAATAATTCGTGATTAATGCACTTCAAAGTATGCAATGTTTAGTTCCCCAAGCATTTATCTATTAGAACAAAGTCTTTGCTAGTCAGTTCTAGATAATCGCCACTAAAAATTCAACGAGATTATTGGGTAAATTGTGTGTATACATCAAAATGTTGAGTTAAGACCATTATAATATCAAAATTGACTAAAACCATTGTTTTTGTATAATGTAGCATAATTTTAAGGGCATTAAGCATGATTTTAATTGTGTTAATGGTCGTAGTGAAAGAGGTCCAATTGGGTGTTGTCATTTTATCAATTAAGCAGTTAAATCTAACAGTTTTGATATCGGAAATGCCATTAAGGGCTTAAATACAGTTAAAATTCATTTAAAACTCGATTATTTGTTGTAGCGATCTGTGTCAATTTTTAAAAAGAGTTTCTAAAATGTCTTTTTAGGAGTTAAATGGAATCTTTTTCCACAAAGACACTTTTTTTTTTTGGTAATTTAAGTAAGTAATTTAGGACCATTTAAAAGATCCATTTTGATTGGAGCTACTGGAGATCAGCTGTAGCAGTTTTTAAAGTCATAAATTTTACAAATACAAAGTGTTAAAATACAGTGAAAAGTTTCGTTAAAACATGTACAATTTTTAGATTTAATAAATTAAAGGGTCTTCTCAGAAAAGATTCTTGAAAACTAGCTCTTTTACGTCCACATAGCTATCTGTAACCCCTTAACCCTCTGTTAACTATTAGCCACAAATCTGGCTTTTTGTTTGTATCTTGAAGATGAAGTTTACAAAAATTTTATGAAATGGGTTTGTAACCTAAAAATTCTTGGCAAAAGATAATATTCACTAATCTTTTCACTGAGATGTACTAACAATTTGTTTATAAGCTTGTAAAAGCATACTTGCCGAACCGCCCCAAAGCTGCTTTGCATGAAAACGTTGACAAACAAAAAAAAACTTGAAAATATTTGTAAGCATCTTCTTCTCACTTTCCTTCTTCAACACCATCTACCTATATATATATATATATATATATAAAACCTAACACGCAAACACCTATTTTGACAGAAGGCAGACGCATTAAGTACTGATTTCAAAGTACCATAAACCGGTTTGCCCTGTGGTACAAGAAACTCAGCTCGGTTGCTCTGTGAAAAACTGCAATTAGTTATCCCCTGGCACACGCCTGTCACATCAGCAACGTTTGACAGCTTAACAGCATTTTCAACAATTTTGCAACCCTTGCCTAACGAAAAACTGCAACAAAGACGCAGAATGCTTAATTAACTGAGCTCCCGGACGAAAACAAGTTCCAACCCAAAGCCGCTGTCGCAATTGCACTTCATGGCGGGGGTTGTACACAGAAAATCCTTTGATAATGCAGCTGCAGTCAGGGATTAGGGCAATCTACCCCTAGCAGGGCGCCACTCAAGAGGGTTGCAATGTGCATCCTGGCTTCATTATCAGCACGTGTCCAAGGGACCTTTTTTTTTCCTGCTTGCTCGCTTGCTTGGCCGAGATTTTTCCCATTTTTTCCAATGAGTGAATTGCATTTTGTTGTTTGGTTGCACGAGACAAAAGGTGGGCGGAGGTAGAGGTTTTTGGTGGTTGCCTGGGATTTTGGCTAGGCTTGTTTTGCGTGGTTGTTGTTAAGTTAAGTTACATTTTCTTTTCAAGAGTTTGATGAATTGGGTGGTTGCAAGCGAACGTTTTCTTTCTTTCTGCTGTTTTGTGTGTTGCAGGCATATGTTTGTGGCAAAA
This sequence comes from Lordiphosa andalusiaca, assembly GCA_035044965.1. Classification (NCBI taxonomy): domain Eukaryota; kingdom Metazoa; phylum Arthropoda; class Insecta; order Diptera; family Drosophilidae; genus Lordiphosa; species Lordiphosa andalusiaca. The sequence continues at coordinate 604,481 of JAWNNM010002509.1, forward strand.
TTGTTTGGCAATGATGTTGCAAGTTTTTTTCTTTTTCATTGAGGGTGAACTTTGAAAAGGCAAAACTGACGGAGATTTGATTAAAGTGTTACTTACTTTATGAATGGTCTGGGTTTTTACTCTACCAATTTAAATAGAAAATGTATTTACTTGTAATGAAAGGAAAGATTGAAAGAATATGTTAGTTTTGCTGGGATTTAAACATATTTTTTAGTAAATATAGAGAATGTTACGGCCTTGATTCAAGGTATCTTAGTTCCTTACAAATTTTCGCTTACCACCAGCAATTCGTTTAAAACTATGACTTGCTCGGCTTTAGTTTTGATCTGTGATGCAAATTTAAACCTAACCGCTTATTAACTGAACCGCTAACTAAACCAGCGGCCTGTCGAAATTGCTGAACCGAACCGAAAATCAAATATCAAAACAAACCGAAAACCTCAACTCAGGTAATTTCTTTGAAAGGAAATACTTTAGTCCGGCCAGCAAAGCTACCAGAACTTTTCACTACTCATATAGCCTATTCACACTGAGCAATTCTAACATCTTACATCTGATGTTGCTATGCCCTTACGTTAAAATGCTTGTTTTGTCAAAGTTTCTTACAGATATATGCCATAAATATGATAAAGTTCGGGCAAATTTTTTTGACTCACAATTTCGAATGTTGTTTGTCGAGATGTGCTTGGTAGGAATAACCTAAGAGGGCTGGGATTGCTAGCCTTCAACAAATGCTCAACATTGGTTGAACTATTCGAATTCTACATCATATCCGGCTCGAACGACCGTATGAGATTCTTTGCTGTCCTACAACTCAGTTAAAAAAAAGGAGCAAATATATTCCTGATCAGGGTGACGAGCTGAGTTGATTGAGCTTTGTCCGAGCTTTGTCTGTCTGTTTCTACGCGAACTAATTTCTCAGTTTTGATGCTATCGAGCTGAAACTTTGCACAGAGTCTTCTTTTTGCTGCACGCTACTAATATATCGAAACCGGACCGGATTTGATGACTAAATCTCATAGCTCCCATAGGAACAATCGGTCGGAAAACTGGTTTTAGTATGAAAAACTTTTTTCTTTTCAATGGATAGGTCTCTAAATTTTGTATTCATAGGTTTTCTATGTTTTTTTATAACTCTACCAAGTGTTATTAATATCGGACAACTATATAGTATAGCTGCCATACAAAAGATAGGTGTGAAAATCAGTCTTAGTTTGAAAAACTTTTTTGTATTTTATGGTAGCATCCTGCAAATTTGTATTTGCTTGTTTTAGCTACTTTCACTCAATTCTGTAAGTTTTTGTCCTAATCGGATGTCCTTATCTTATAGCTCCCATAGGAACAATCGGTCGGAAAACTGGTTTTAGTAAGAAAATCTTGTTTCTTTTCAATGGATACGTCTCCATACTTTGTATTCATAAGTTTTCTATGTTTTTTCATAATTCTACCAAGTTTGATGAAGATCGGATAACTATGGTATAGCTGCCATACAAAAGATAGGTGCGAAAACCTGTCTTATTTTAAAAAACCTTTTTTGTTTTTAATGGCAGCATCCTGCAATTTTGTATTTGCTTGTTTTAGCTGCTTTCACCCAATTCCATAAATTTTTGTCCAAATCGGATGACTGTATCATAAAGCTCTCATACGAACGATCGGTCGAAAAATGGGTCGTTCACTTGCAAGGGTATAAAAACTTCGACACAAACAAAGTTAGCTTAGCTTTATCGTTTTTTAGATATTAAATATCAACTTAAAAGGCGAAAGGCTTACCTAAAAATTTGGAAAATAGGGAAAATGCTTTAAACATTTCATATTGTGAACCGAACCGGTCAATGTAAGTGTCTGTCAGCCACTGAACCGAACCAATCTGCCTTGCTGAGCGGTTTGCAATGATGACAAAAATGCATTAAATATGCAATTTATGTAAAAACTTTTATATTAAATTCTAATAATTTTACCTTAGCCATTTTATGTCTCTTTTTGCACATGAGCACACAAACAAAACACATGCATGCAAATACGATAAGAGTGAATGCATTTACCATGCAAATTGCACAGACACAAGCCAATTAGCCAATTACATAGTTACACACACTCACACACACACACACCAGCTGAGGCTTCGTGTGTTGGAAAAAACCGACGAATTGAAATTCACAGCGTTGCACGAACTTGAAACGAAGCAGAAATAGCGACAAAAGCGCATGCGAATTAAAAAATTGCAACGACAACAACATCAAAGCTAAAGACCAGCCGAGCAACTGATCGTGTTGTTCGTTAAATAACCGACTCACACCCAACGGTCTTTCAGTTGGCCAACGAATGAGCAGCAGCGGCAGCGGCAGGCCGGAAAGAGTGCAAAAAAGTGCACAAGCTCATTTGCAACTGTGTGTGTGTGTGTGTGCGTGTGTGAGGCATATGCATTCTGATTGGATGCGCAAAAATGGCGTAGAAGCCAGCAACCATAAGTCGAAATATAGTTAACAAAACTTAAAGCAGCAGCTGTTCTACAAGTATTACTCATTCTTGGACTCCCTCTCTCTCAGTCTCTCCCTCTCTCTGAGTGTGTGACGATTGCATAATCCATGGCAGCAACAACAATTAGTGTGCTTTATCTGCGTAGCTGTTGTTGTTGTTTTTTATAGCATTTTTTTTATATTTGTATACATATGTCTGTATGTATATATTATTTATATATATATATTTTTTATTATTTTTCACACACACCGCAATTTCCGTAAATTTAACCTACATTTTGATTTTGATTTTTGTTTTGCTTTTGCGGCCAGCGAAAGCATTAGAGAAGAAAACACTTGCGTCCGAGGCTTCTTTTTTTTGCTGCTATTCAGCCAAAACTCAAAGCAAAAGTAAACAACAACAACCAGTATCTCACTTGCACACACACAGACACACACACACACGCTGGCCTTTATATTCGGCATATCTTTGTTTGTTCTAAGCTATCCATCCATCCAAAATACATGCACACTTTCCATACACAAAAAAAACAAGGTCAAATGCAGTAAATACAAAAATATATGGCAGGCTGCACATTTTGTGTTTGCGTCTTTCGTTACTTTTTGATTTATCTTTTCCGTTTCAGAAAGTTTCTTTGCTTCACATTTTATTATTATCGGTTTTTGCCTCTTTCAAGGATATTCGCGCGTCATTCTTTGCATTTGCTTCGTTTCTTCGTGGAGTGGTATTCTTTTTATTTTCTTTTTTGTTTTTTTTTTGTGAATTTTGTATGCCAAACGCGTGTGAGAACAACAACTTTTGGGTTAGTCAGTCAAAGGAATTCCAGGAATTAGTCGCGCATGCTTGAAAAGGTGAGAACGAGTCTCTGAAGAGATCACTCGAAATACGAAAAAAAAAAATGAGAGAGATGGCAAATTTTGTATGAATTGAATACACAAAGATTGTGAGTGAGAGCTTCTTATTGAATCAATTAAGCAATTAATGCAGTTGGTCGAGATGTGGGAACATTTTTGAAGGTGGACAAGTGTGGACGAGCCTGCATCGGTGCGGCATTAACGAATCCACTGACTCTTCGTGGTGAGCTGTGGTCACAAGATCAGGTTTTTGTGTGGGAGAATGTACCGATCGGTACGATGTTTCATAACCACTCTATTGTTCCTGTAATTGAATAGAGCTGGTTAACGCTGGACAAATGCTCAATGATGTATCAGGTCGTTAGGCCTGACACCAGCAAAACTACAGGGTCCTTTATAACGAAAACTGACCCCTTAATACATGTTCGTTGCTTGTTTCTTGGGTTTTTGTGATATATTTATTTTTGTTAATTAAAAACTTTGCATATTTGGGGTCATTTAGCATGCACTGTGCGTTAACATTATGTTAATATGATAAAATTAATGTTAATGTACTTTTAATTAACATAGTGAGAGATTATTAAACATATTTTCACTGAGTAAAGGGTGGATCTTAAGCATGTCTTTCATTGTAAGGCAAATAAAAAAAGTTTATTATTTACAATTTTTCATTTAAGCTAGGAAGTTCCTATATCATATAATCCTTATGAATTCTACAAATTGTTTTCGACGACAAAACGACTAAATTCCCATACGATCTCGAGCTGCAACATATTGTGGAAATTATTCTAAGTCCAAGCAACCCTCTTTTAAATACTTTTCATAAATTCAGTAGTTCACACAGTTTTTGAGCCGACAGGTTCGGTTCACTGTTGGTTTGAAATAATTACAGTAATTTCCTCTTACAGCCGATTTCCCATCTTTTACATAAAGAAATATATATAAAAGTGCACAAACTAAGTTTATGTGACACTTACCAAGATATGAAATCATTCCTAAATATATTATAAATATTTTGAATGCCTGTTTCTGTGATAAATATGCAAAATATAATGTTTTCTTTGGCTTTTTGTACACTTTCGTAATGAAATTCTGAAAAAGAAAGTAAAATATAGCTGGTTAGGAAAACTATTGAGATTCCCCTGTTGGCCAGTCTTTATGTCTGAAGACAAGGTGAGCTGTGAACCGAACCAAAACCTGTTGCTTTGGGGTTTGTGGTTCATGTTTCAATAAGGGAGTCGCTGGTTAAGAAAACTATTGAAATTCCCCAGTTGGCCAGTATTAATGTCTAAAGATAAGTTGAGCTGAACCGAACCAAAACCTGTTGCTTTGGGGTTTGTGGTTCATGTTTCAATAAGGGAGTCGCTGGTTAAGAAAACTATTGAAATTCCCCAGTTGGCCATTATTAATGTCTAAAGAAAGGTTAAGCTGAACCGAACCAAAACCTGTTGCTTTGGGGTATTGAGAAGAACTGAGGTTCGGTTCATCAGCAGTTCCACTTCGATTAAGATCCGAACCTGTTTATGGCCACATCAACCTCTGACTTTCTTCCATGATCTTTAACCGTGATTCACTATTTTGCCACCAACTTCCAAATCATTATAAAATGTCAAATATCCACCTATACACCAAAAAAAAAAGAAGCACAAAACAACCAAACAAAATACTTCCGTAAATAAAAAAATCAAACAACAACAACAACCACAAATTGCCGCGTTGTTATTCTACGTAAGCAGATGCAAAAAAATTTAATTTTTGCCTCAAAAGTAGACAAATAATTTAAAAGCATGAGCAAATGAAATGACATAACAGAGCAAATAAATTGTTGTTGCTGTTTTTGCTTAATTCTAAAAAATTCATAAATTTGTGTATAATATATTTCATATAAACTGCAAGAGTCCAACAACAAATTTGTATCTGTATCTGCACTCGCAGTCTATCTTTATATAGTATCTAACTGTTTGTCTGGCTGCTCTTTGTGTGTGTGTTTGTGTGAGTATGTATTAGCATTATTATTTACTCATTTGCTTTTTACTGTTGTTGCTGTTGTTGTCGAAGCAGCGTAGAATGAAAGATTCGTGGAAGTGGGACACTTGTGTGCAGTGTGTGCGGTTTTTTTTTTTTTCTTTATTTTTTGGCATTTGCTTTTTTTGGTTGTTTGCTTCCCCTTTTTAGTGTGCGGCGGCGCTGACTTTTGTACATACCTACGTAGTACGTACAGACACACATACAAGCGCGTGCGTTTTTGTGAGATACGGTTTCTTTTTTGTTTTTTTTTTTTGTTGCCTGTGGCGCATTTTATTGCAAAAGTCTCCCGAACACCGCTTTCAATGTCAAATGGCAACGTTTTGGCTCATTCTGGAATGCAGTTTCTGCAAAAACCAAAAACCAAAAAAAAAAAAAACATTGCTCACTCTTTTTTCCCCCCCCGGCTGTATATCTAAGTAAAACTGGAAATGCGCAAGCGAAATTCGACTAAAAAACATACACAAAATACATATAAAGATTGCAACCAAGGTCAGCAATGACGAATAACAGCAAAATGCGCTGTACCAGTCGGCGATCTGTCGAGTGTCGAGTGCCAGAAAGAGAGGGAATCAAATGCGTCTTTTTTTTCGGGGTTTGGTTTGGTTTTTTAGCCGAACACAAAAGTAAATAATTTGTTTGTCAGGCAATATTCGAGTCTCTGGGGGTCTCTATAGAGAAGTACATAGAGCTTTTGGTAGTTGTGTGTGCAGTTGTGAGTTTTGTGTGAAATTCATTATATACATATACATATAGAAATTGTCAATGTCGGCGATGGGAGGTAGGCGGGGAGGGGGTGGAGGAATAACAATATTCAATTTGCAAGGCAGTCAAGCGGAATTTGTTAATCTTTTTGCAAGGTGTATACTTAATATTATAGACAAATTTAAAGGCTTGGAGTAAGTCGAGGATGAAACTAGTTTGAAGCAGGGCTGCAAACCAAAAAAATGTTCCGATATGCGGTTCAGTGGTTCGAACCAAATTAACCAACGATTAAGGTTCGGAAATTCAAGGTTCGAGGTCATGGTTCAGCCAATGCTTTATACAGTATTAATCATTTTTATGTTCTATTGGTTCCAAAGATTGCATTCGACCTTAAAACTACACAAATCGTATGAGAATCGCGTATTTTTTGGGTTGAAATCGGTTAGTAGAATCAATATATAATTTACTATTAAGTAAAATTCCATTTTGTAGTTTTTATATAAAAATATTACCAATGTTATGTTAGCCTCTGTTTTTGAGAACTATTATTAAATTATAGAAATTATTTGGTATGGAGGAGGAAGGAAGAAGTAAGTCGCTAGGCAGTGGGGAAATTTTCAGATTTCTGTCATTTTTATTGAACCGCACCGAAACATTAGGTTCGGTACAGGTTTGGGTTCAGCTTTTGTTTCTAAAAAGGTTCGGTTCAAGTTTCGGTTCACAGTAAAATAAAAGGCGAAGTTCCCGGCTCGAACCGGTTCGGTTCATAGCCAGTTTGCAGCCCTCGTTTGAAGAGAAACATAGTGTCGCTGTTTCGTGTGCTTTTTAGAGCTTACCCCAGCGTAGACACCAATACAAATGACGCAATTATTTCTAAAGTAACTACATTTTACAAGAAGTAGAAAGAAAAATCACAATATTGCCTGGTGCTGTGTGTGTGTGTGTCCTCAAAGCTGTCTGATACAGAAGAGATAAAAAGGGTATTAAACAATATCCATTGGATGATTTCCCGCATACATTTGGACTGGATATGTCTTAAATATCCTTAAAATTCTCCAATGAAGCTGAAAATCATCTAAAGAGTATAATACATGATCAGAATAAATGATTAAGAGGATATTAAAAACAAATCCAGTCCAAAAGGATATTTAAAAAAAAAAAAAATCTATGTATCTATGTTAAAGAGAGTTAAAAAAAAAACATATGATAGTTGTTTTTGCAATTATGCTATGTCTAAGCGAAAAAAAATAGTGCATGCGGTACAAGCGCATAGGCAGTGGGCATCTCTGCTGCAGATGATTCAGGATTTTGGGAAATTCTATTTCGTGACAATATTGAATTGCTACAGCTTATCAATTATTCCGAAATGTTTAATTTTCTGTAATAGATTAACAAGTTAACTTGAAAAGTGTATTATAATTATGACATAAGATTGCTCAAAACTTAGTTTAGTTTATTTGCCGAAGCCAGCTCTGTTCCAACTCACAGCAAAGGCTGGGGATTGGAATTTGTTACGTTTTTGAAATCGGTTATGGGGAAAATACCATAAAAAGTGAAGAATTTTCAAGCTAAACTTAAATTACTTCAAATATTAGCAACAAGAAAGGATTTTATAATTAAAGTCCAGCTCCATATACTTATCTAGTTCTCTCTCCCCCTCTCTGCTTGTGTCAAACCAGCTAAGTATCTCACACTGCAATAACTTTTGGCATATGCATTATCCACAGATAAATATGTACATTATGTATACATATTCTTTATGTACTTAAATTTATTTTTAAACTCAATTCGGCAAGCGACTTTGTCTGCTCTTTACTAAAAAAAAAAAAAAAAAAATTATAAATTTATTTGTTTCTCTGTTGTTTGTTTTTGTTTGGGCGATTATCTCATTAAAATACATATTGTGTGCATTCGACGAGTTTTGTTTGAATATAAAATACAAGTTTTGTGGCTGCAGTTGGCATTGAAAATTAAATTAATTGCAAATAGAAAGAATAATCCGGGTGCAATTTAAGTGTTCAGCTGGTTAATACATAAATAACCTCTCTTCATTAGCCAGCCAACAAGCACAGCGACAACAGCAACAGCAACAACAATGGGGGCAGACAAAACGACGACTTCGACGCGCTTCCTCCAAGTTGTCTTCGATGTCTTTATTTCAAGTTCAAGTTCAAAATAAATTTCATTTTATTTCGTTTTCTTTTCTTTTTGTAGCCACTTTTACATGGAGATATCGCTATGTGTGTGCCTGTGTGTGTGTGTGTGTGTGTGTGTCTGTCTGTATTGTTGCTGTTTTATATGCATAAATATTTTCATTCATGCGGCTAAAAGCAGCCAGAGAAATAAACTTTAAGGCAATTTTCTTTTGAAGTTACTTTTTAAAGACTTAAATTTATTTTTAATGAGTTGAGTAAAATGGGAAAATATATTTTACAAGCAGTAATTTGATATGATTTAGAGTTGTTGTGCTCTGTTTAGGATTTGTGGAGTTGAAGGATTTTTTTTTTTTTTTGCTATTTTTAAAGAAACTGAGTAAATCAGTCAATATTCAATGCTACCTACACAAATTTGTGTGGAAGAAGTAAGAAATTGGCTGCTTTGAGCAACTTTTATCAACTATTTTAGTTGATTCGGTAACGGTTTAGATTGTCGCTGAATATTGTCGAGCAAATGCTACGCAATACTTGTTAGAATTGGGATTTTTAATAATTTTTGGAATTTTGATGATTTTTTTTTCGAAATGTTTGAAATATTTTCAATATTTGGTATAAATTGAATAAATTGCTTAGTAGAGAACAAGGCCATTGTTAATATAAGAATGTCTGAGATTGAAATCATAGCAAATTGTACTTAAAGCTTTAAGATAGTTAAAGGTCAAAACATAAAAGTAAGAATACATAATCTTGATGGTCCTGTTTTGCCAGGAATGCAAACTGGTTCTGAGCCGAACCGAAACCAAACCACTAACTCTGGTTATTTACAGAACCGTAAAGCGAAACGGCGTCCCTTCGAAATTGCTAAACCGAACCGAAAACCACAAAGATTGGTTTGGTGCGGATTGGTTTAATTCAAATCTAGGCTCAAGACCTGAAGCGCCTGCCTACCTTAAGACAATCATATTTAAACATATATATCCATAAGTTTGGACTATTTTATCGATTCCCTAATTTTAGATTAATGGGACTTTGGATCGGGTATTGTAATTTTTCAGTATTTTTTCATGTTTTACTCTTTTATAAAATCTTTAAGAAATTACAAAAAAATAAATGTGATTCAAATAAAAGTGAAAACTTCAAATATTTTACGTAAAAATAACGAAAAAAGGGGGGAAAAATTATATAATATATGATTTCCCTCCTTTTTCGGTATTTTTATGAAATATTTAGATATTTTCACTTTAAATTAAATTACGTTAAATTTTTTGCACATTTTTTCAGAGACTTTTGTGTTTTTATTAGATGATCTTGCCATTTTCGGTTGTTATGAACATCAGCCTTAGTTTCCCTCAATAAGAAACTAAATGCAATTGCTTATATCTGACCACTTCAGCCATATTTATGGCTATGAAACTGTTTTATGTTTATTTTTAAAACAATTAACAAACTATTTTTGTATCCTGCCCACACGATTCATAACAAAAACTTTCATTAAAAATTCCTCATTGTAATTATGTGTATCTATTGTCCATCAAAACACAGACTCGCCCACCCAAACAACAACAGAAAAAAAAAAGAAATATGAATATATTTTTTAGGCCACTAAAATGTCAAATGCTTATAAAAACAATTGATATAAAAGTTTATGATGAACAATAACAAAACCCAAAAAGGCTTATAAAACAAACTCATTTCTTTTGCAAGTTGCTCTTGAAGTAAAAAGCCGCCCACAAAACGAAAAAAAATTTGTTTAGTATATAAAATCAGACACACACACACACACACCAACACCTATACATATATAGGCAAAAGTCGTACTCAAATTGTCCCAGACGCGTTTGTCACGACGACAGCGACACAAAAGGCGAGAAAAAACGAAACGAAACGTCGCATGCAATTTACTGCAAAAAGGCAGCAAAAAATGGTTTTGTCGCATGACTTTTACTTTATTTTTTATTTGATATTTTTTTTTACATTTTTTTTTTACTTTGCTTGTCTACACATTTTATTTATTATTGTTGGAGTTTTTGGTTTTGTTGCTGCTTGCGTGCAACAACTTGGAACTGCGACAATGCGATGACGACGACGATATTCGACGACGCCAACGACGATTCAGATGAGAAGGGGAGGTGATGGCTACCAAAGTCGCGAGTCGGGTAACTTGGCAGCTGCTTGGGCCAGAAAGAAAGCGAAAGTTATGAATGACATTTTGGCAGCCAAATGAAAGTGTTTTGCTGTTGTATTTTTTTTGCCAAATGTAGGTGTGTGTGTGTGTGTGTGAAGTGTAACGCCTTACAGATTTTTATCTGGCAAATTGCAGTTGTGGTAAACCGAAATTTAGGGAATGGAATGAAATATTTTAGCAAGCAGGCATAGCACTCCATAATTCTTAGGTCTCTATCAAGTTTTAAACTAGTTTTCTCTTGAATGTACGCCCAAAAGTATGCTGTAAACATGTATGGCATATATAAATCCATTTTTTGAAATCCACTTTATTGCTTGTCAATTTTTGTTGACAGTTATATATATTCATATATATTTAAGATTTATCTACAAATCCTAGAACAGAAAACTTAGGCAAAAGTTGTTGCCCTTAAAAGTAGGCAAGAGAATTTTCCAAGGATTCTAGCCCAACAGGTGGTGGGTGTCTTGTGTTTTTAAAGGATATATTGAGATTTAAAAGGTTCAACACATAGCTAAATCTACCGAACAGCGAAAAAAAGGTCTTCTTGCCTATGGCAAACATTCAACAATATTCTCCAATTGGAATGTTTTCTGATTCCACTGAAGAATTGCTATTAAATTTAAATGCGATTGATCAGGGTGTTTTAAGAGTATAAAGCTAATGGAATTGGTTTCATTTGCATAAATAAACAATGCGAAATCAAAGTCAAATAGTGGCTAAAGGTAGAATTTTGGATTTGTTCCATCTATGAAACACTTGGTATTGTCCTTTATAAAAATTTGTCGAACACATTTTTAAGCTTCCCCACATTCGATAGCTTATCGATAGTAAATCTAGTCTTCTAGCGAAAAAAAAATACTCAACTTGCAAGGGAGAACTGCGAATGTTATAACAATGATCCATGATGACCCATATGGCTTAAAGCGACAAGTCGCCCACCCACTTAGGCCCCTTTGGGCCCATTGCATTGCCATATTACATTCATGACCCATACTTACATTCATCTCTTATAAGAAAATATTCACAGTTAATGTTAACATTCAGAACATTCCTTGAATGAAGCTGAGAATGCCACAGTGGAACAAGATTAAGGTAAATTCAACTATTATAAGAACGAATGTTAACATTGAGAACTTTCAATGAATATTTTCAAGAACAAACATTCAGTAAATCTTCGGGAGAATGTGACATTGGAACAAGGATGAGGTTCATCACCTATGAGACAACTGACAGAACGAATCTTAGCATTGATTTAAGGTGATCCAGAGTGTGACAGTGAAAGAGAGGATTTCACTTTAATAAAAGAAAATACAAAACGAATGTTAACATTCAGAGCATTCTGTAAATGTGATCGACCAGCATGGCTCTTTAATGTACATTCATTCATTTATGAGAAAATACACAGGAAGAATGTAAAGTTTCATAATATGCTATTACTACGTTTATATACATAAAATATATCATGCTTAATGCCCTTTAAAGTATGCTATGGTTTATGAAAATCATAATTTTAGGCAATTATATATTTTATATTTAACTTAAGTCAACATTTTCAGTGAATATGCAGTGTCGTATATCTAAGACAGACAATGCAATGACTTAATTTAAATACATAATAACTGAAGAAAAGAAAGTTTGCATACTTTGAAGGGCATTAATCGAGAAAAATGTATGAATATATGAAATATGAAACTGCTAATTCCAATATGTTTTTTAATTTTTTTTTTATCAAAATGACGTAAAATATCAATTGGATCTTAAAACATTGTTGTAACCTGCTCGAATGGACAGTGCAACCAGTCTATAAATATGAAGAGGGGCGCTTATCTATGTCGACTTCTTAAAGGAAATTTGATTTTCTTTAAGTTTTGGGTATAATGGCTTTGGGTTTCTGGTTTTCAAGAACCATTTAACATAAAGTATCTGTTCTAAAGGTTTATTTTATGTTACCGAACGACCAAGTAAACACTTTGTCTCAGGAAAGGTTAGTTAAAATCATTTTAGAGACAGCTGAAGACAATGTAAAACAAGCCTCAGCCCCAAGTAAAAAGTATTTACCATTATGGCAATTTGAAAACAATTTCAAACTGACCTTAAGCCCACGTTAAAAGTTTCTCTAGCTCACTAGTTTATGCAAAATCCCTCTTGTTACAAAACTCAATTAAATGCATTTGGTATTCGACAGCTAAGCGGTTTTATTGCTGGTTTCTTTTTTTCTCTCTCTCCAAAGCCAAATCCTTTAAACAAAAAAACCTTTTAGTCTAAGCCACTATTGATGGAAGACCACCCCCCCCCAGCCTCCCCACCCCCACCAGTTCAGACACGAAAAACTAAAACCTTTTATCAAAGATAAATAAAATGATGGGGATGGAAAATGGTGAAAAGGAGCAAAACCTCGGGCAGACATGGCAGAATAACGCGCACACTTGCATGCGACAAACTGCAGTTGATGGAAAAGCGGAGGCCAAAACATATGTGCACAGAAAACAAAAAAGACGAAGTGGTTGTGGCAAGTCTGTCTCTCACTGCAGTCCAAGTGAAATAAATTAAAATATTTTTATCTACACTCGTGCACGTAGCCTGCAACCCTCAAAAGTTTTCCCTGTCAACAGAAACTGGTTTGGCAGAGAAGTGTGCTATAGTTTTGTATGTTGTAGGAGTTGCAGTTGGGAAATTGTTATGAAATAATGGCAAAAGGGTTGCACTCGCTCTCTCTCTGTCCGTCTCTGTCTCTCTCTCTCTCTCTCTCTTTCTACATATGTTTTGTCTACTTTTTGGCGCATTGCACTAAACGAACTGCCGCATGACGCAGAGCAGGCAGCAATATTTTCTTCCTTTCTGCAAAAAGTGAAAGTTCCTGCTGCTCCTTTTTTGGTCCTCTGAATGGATGGCAAAGGCAGCAGCCAAAGCTGGGAATGGGCAAGGGGGTTGGGTGTTGTATGCTCTGCACTTTTGGGGGTTGCCTCCCTCAAATGCTGCAGTGGAGGGTTGTTGATGCTGATGACGATGATGATGACGATGATGATGATGATGATCATCATCCTCATGCAGGTCCAACCCTCATGCAATGTTGTTGTTTCATTGATTTTTATTTTTGTGTGCCTTTTACATGGCAACGAAGCAATAGAAGAAGAGAGAACGAGCGATAGAGAGAGAGAGAAAGAGGAACAACTTTTTCCAGGCTACAAACTGCATTTTTTGTGCGCCGCCTGCAGACAATGATGGAGAAAGCTGGTTGAGGGAGTGGAGTGTGGGTGGTGGGGGTGGAGGGGGTGGTATGTAGATAGATAGATAGCTGGCTGACTGTTTGGCTGGCAGGGACTGACTCTTCTGCCTGCATAGAAAATTCATTTAAAAAATGTTAGTGTATTGGTGTCTGGCTCTGGTTTTGTGTGTGTGTGTGTCTGGCAAGGAAATCACAGACGATAAGGAAATGAGTGAAAATTCATTTGGCTTTCTACCCCTCTACCTAGCTGGCAATCGTAGTAGTTGTAGTATTCTATAGTATTTTCCACCGCATAGTTGCCTGGGCTTTTGTCTTGCCGAAGCTTAGCTTCTGCCTTTGGTCATAATTTGCCTGCATTTTGCCATTGCCTTTTGCTTCTCCCGCTGCTGCTTCTTGCACTTGAGCAATTTATTGCATATATTGCAGATATATAGACGACATCTCCCTGTCATTTGGTTTTTGTCCATTTCCCCCCTTTGGTTTGTGGCTTTTAAATGAATTTCTTTCGTCGTTTTCTTATTGGGCAATTTTTTTATTAGAATTCTGGGCAGCAGCAACGGCAGCAACAGCAGCCTGCGGCAGTTTTGTCTAGTTAATTTGTGTGATTGCAGTAGCATTGGTTAGAAAATGACACATCGGAGTCGGCAAAGCTGCAGCAAAAGCAAATAAAGCAATGAATCAGGCAGGGCAGACGGAAAAATATGAATTGGTTTGGCTAAGAAACGACTTGCCAGGCTCTGAGCGATGTTGGGCCGGAACTTAGGTATTTATTAACTTATTTCGCTTACTTTTCGGGTTTTGAAGAAATTTAACCCCATTTTCGCTAGGAAAGAGGTATATCTTTCGGGGTATTTTAAATGGTATCTTCCGAGCTAAAAATATACTTTTTTTTTGAGGTTTAGGTTTAAGGGAGTTTCTTTCTGGTGATAAGAAAATGTACCAAATTGATAATAGTAAGAAATTTTTTCCAAGAAAAAACACTAATTACACTACAATATTACAGTTTTTCAGCAAATCGAAGATTTTTTTTTGATAATTATAGATGGTTTGCATGTCCTAAACACAAATCTGTTTTCGAAAATGGTCCATCACATTTAAATTTATAGTAAAATGAGATTAGGCTGCTTAAAATGTCTGTGTTTGCACATTTAATGGGTAATTCATGATATTGTCGTAAGTCTCTGCTATATTTTCATTTTGTTCTACTCCTTAGCTTTAAAATAAACTATTCCTAGTAATTATGTGATTTTTTAAAGCGAAGATATAGCATTTTGAATACATGTGTGTTTCATACCATACCATTTGGAATACATGTGTTTCCAAAAGCTATATCTCCGCTTAAAAATATCTTAAAAATATACAAAATAGTTTATTTGAAAGTTAAGTAATAGTATTTTACGATAATATAAAAGGTTGGAATACCAAATGAAAATGTTTTCCTCACAACCAGCAAAAAAAGCTTAAAATATAGATTTCTAGCAACTTTCAGCTCAAACTACCATTTATTTACACCTGATGGACCATTCCGAAAACAGATTCGGTTTCAGCACACAAAAATCTGCTAGCAATACCATCTATATTTAAATTTACATTAGATGATTCGACCTCTTGCACCACAGGCACACACACCACAAACTGCACCACACACCCTGTCACTTTGGATCTGGCCCTAGTGGTATTTTTCAAAATTTTAACAACCTAATTGGTACTTCTTATGTGAACTTAAGTGCCCAATTAACAGTTTGAATATGTTTTTGTATTAGGGATCTGTATTTTGTGTTGTTCCTGCATGTAAGAATCCTCAGAATAGAGGAAATTTGTTTAACCCGATTGTTTAGTATTTTCGAATATTTTTTATAATATATTTAGCAACACGCCGAGAATTAACTTTTTCTAGTCAACAAGCTAAATAAGAGAGAAAAACCATGGCCTATTATTTTGCTTAAGCTTTAAGTAAACTTATTAATCGCTTGAGACGTACAAATGCTTATCCAAATACTTTTCATTTGTTAATGGTAATCTGTCATCCAATCCGCTTCGAGAAGAATAGTATTCGTGTCATCAAAGCGAATTTTTGGGGATATGTCGCCAATATAATGATTCGATAAGAAAAATAAGGAAACCAAAGATCGCTAGATTGTCTCTTGGGGCATTTTAATTTTCAAATTTGCCAAATTATCAATCACTCTCCCCTAAAATCAACTACACCACGACGAAATGCTTAAAAACTTATACCCAAAATATATCGCAATAAGTGCTCTTTAAAGTATGCCATGAATAGAAATGTGAAGAATTCTACAATATATTTTTATTCGGATAACAACTTATTTAGTTTAAGTTCCTTAAAATGCTCCTACAATCTAAGTAGATATGGATTAGATATGACTACCATAGCTGACTTTCCATTATCTTAGTCAATTTGATGGGTTGCATACTTTAAAGGGCTATTATTATGATATTTGCTTGAGGATGAAGAGACAATTTCAATTCTTTAATTAACATTAATAATTCAAAATCAAAAAAAAAAATTTATTTTATAAACTTTTTATTCATTTGTAATTTTTCACAAATATAATGAAACATTTTGCGGGCACCTTGTTATAGTCACTACAAAATCTACCAAACATTTATTCTTCTTCCAACTTAAACAAGGATTCATAGATTCAATCACTTATAGACTTAAAGAATTCTATCAAAATAGATTCTACCAGAAATGCTTTATTGCCTTTGAGCATTCATGCATATTTTGTAACAAATGGAAACAAATATTCCCTTTCCAAAAAATTTCTCTCTATATGCATTTAAAATGCAATTCATCAGACGAAAAAATATTATTTATTTTTAGCCAAACAAAAATCCTTTTGTTTTTATCTAAATCCGCTAACGAAAACAAACACAAAAATGCTAACATGTGCATTTCCATTTCCGCTTGGCAACACTGCAATTACAAAAACAAAAGCACACCCCTCTCCCCATTGCATTGATGATTTATTTATGCCACAAAACGAAAAAGAGACACCAAAAATTTCTGCACTGCACTTTATCGCCCCACAAAAAACTAACTTTTTCGATCGCCGGCAACGCAAAGCAAACAAAATACTAAAATCCCTCCGCTCTAAAAGTATTAATGGAATATTGCCGAAAATTCTGCAGAAAAGCGCATATGCACAGCGAAAAACACACACAAATTACCAAAGCAAACAAAAAAGCGGCGCTTAAAAGCCCCCAGACAAAACTTTCCAAAGAAGCGCTTACGACAAAACAAAAATATACATTGGATATTCTCGGCTTTTTGTTATTATTTTATGCTGGCTACTGCAGTTTGCTGATTGTTTATCTACTGGTGCACTGCAGCATTTGGCGGGACACGCCCCATGCAAAAAGGAAATGGAGTTTTGTAGGCAAAAACCAAAAAAAAAAAAAGAAGAAAGAAAGGAAGAAATAGTAAGGGAAAATCGAAAATTATATTAGGCAGGACAAAACAAAAAAAAAAACAACGAACGGAAATGGACAAACATACGAGGAGTAGGATTGAAGATACATGGGATGGATGGTGAGCAAAAAAGTGAAATGAACAAAAATATGCATATCCAAAATGGCAAAGAGAAATGAGAGAGAGAGAGAAAGGTAAAGCAAGCGAAATTGCATAGATAAAACTTAAGTAAGAACGGGTATGGGGAAAAACTAGTTCGTACTGTGATGCAACAAGACAGGTAAGGCGTGATGGCTGTGATGCGTACTTTTGCCAAATGCTTAAGCTACAAAAGTACGCGCAGCACTGAACGTGAAGGTACTTTGCAGAGAACTCACACTGATGCCACCTTATCTCTCTTGTTGTATCATGGTTCGTACTATCGATATATTTAGTACTACCTTTTGTTATCCAGCAGAATAGCTGTATACCTGATTAATTATATATTTTTTCCATAATTCATACAGCTTACTGTTTAGCAAGCTTAAGCCGAGCTTAAGACAAGAATTCCGGGTTTGAAAAATTCTCTACTTAAGACCATTCTTACGCATTTGGGTTTGAGAAAACTTGGCAGTCCCCGACATCTGACATCGTTTGGGGCTTATTTTTATTCCAAATATCTTGGATTTATTCTCTGTGTCTACAAAACAAACTAAAGAATGCAGCTATATGTGAAGCACTCAGCAAGCCAAAAACTCGGTGGTGCAGATGGTAATACCTTTACTTTTATACAGTGAGAGAGTAAGATAACGCAGAATAGTTTAAGATTTTTGAGCACTTAGAAGTTCTGAGTGGGCAGTTGATGATCGATTAGACCAAAAGTTTTCAGCTTCCTCATTTTTTGGCATCAAAATAAAGTATCTTTGCAAACCGAACCCAAAAAAATTAGTCTACTTATTCGCCCCACTGAACCGAACCTTCTTAACGAATGCATATTTAGCTTATTAAGCAGCGAACCTGCATTTCCCATTTCCTGTGTGATTTGTTAACCATTAAAAACTTCATTCAAGTCTATAGGAAAACTGGCTATTTAAATATTGTGTTGTTGGAGGAGGCAGAGGACGACGTTTGAAAAAGTTGTAGAGTTTGGTTCTTGTTCTTTTTGCTGCTGCTGCTGCTGCTGCTATGTTGTTGGATGTGCATAGAGCCATGACATGCAATAAAATGGCCAAGAAGGGGGGGAGTATGGGGGGATGGGGATGATGGCTGGCCATGCGGGCGCCCTGCCGGGTTTTGGACTCTGAGGCTGCCACTCGACTCGTGTCTAAATTAAACTTCATCATCATCAACACAACGGAAAAACGGAGCCAAGCAAACAAAACTGTAGAGTGGAGTCGAGTAGGGAGCAAGAGGCAGGAGGCGTGGCAGTTAGGAATTTTGTAAAAATTGCATAGCTCTCTCTCTCTCTCTCTCTGTGTGTGTGTGTGTTTTTTTTATTGTTTTGTTTTTTGTTCGTTGGCTGCAGAAATTGGCATTTTTTGTGGGGGTAGCCCAAAAAAAAAAAAAAGCGAAAAGAAATCAGAAATTATTGTAGATTGCAGGACCTAGGAGCCCCGTTTCTGACCAGCATGCAACACAACGAACTGAAAAAAAACCCAGCAAGTGAAGTGCATAAATGGATTTTATAACGTCCAGTGCTAAAGTAAATTTATGCTTTTTAATGCAATTGCAGGACGAGCAGACCGTAAGTGGGTGGCGCTGGGGATGGGGGTGTGGGGGGCAGGCACCAGGCCACGCTTCGTTGGTCGGGCTAAAAGCATTCAGTGAGTGAAAAGGGTTGCACCCGGACTCGTCGTTTCTCGTCGTTGCCGCCATCGGGCAGACAAAGTGACATTTGTCGTTAATTGCAAAATTTATGGCCAGGAATCCGAGAAAAACAGCAACGGCAGGGAAATGGGAAAATGCCTTTGGCCTTAGTAGTAGTATCAGCACAGGGTGGAATGGGCGTCGGGTGGGGCGAGGGGGTGGCAGGTTAAAGGCAATACAAATAAAGCAACTCAAATGCCACAGGAAATAGAAGAAAACTTACGTTAAGTTAGACGGCCTAATTAGTTGGTACAAAAGCAATTTGCAGCTTACCTGGAAGAAAAAAAAGACATGAAGAAAGAGAAATATGGTTAATTAAATTGAATTAGTTTAATGAATATAAATATGAAAATAGTTTTTCTTTTATTTAGCTTAATTTGAAGCTCACTTTTTGGCAAGAGGTTAAGGGGAAGCTATAAAGCCAGGACAGCTGGCTGAAGCCAGGCTGGAATATACTTTATTTATATATATTGATAGTGTGCGTAAGGCTATGGAAGAATGACTTCGATGTAGCCAAGAAAAACAAACAGAGCATCGGTGGTCATATACCATTTCAGATATATTAAGACTACAACTGATTTTATATCCAAAACAGGACACAAAGTTTTGCTTTTCGAATGTAAAATCCTTATAGATGTGATCTTTATTTAAATCGGAAGAAGTTTTCTCCTTTTTAGTATGTTGTAACTTCAATCTGCTTAAAGAGTTTTCTAACTTACGTTTCTACAGCTACTGCAGCATCAAAATTATTGCTGTGCATACACTTTTGCTAGTTCAAAGTATAATATAAGCACTTACTCCTACGTACTCTTAGCTAGCAAGACCGAGAGTGTAATTTCTCTGACACCAAAACTTCCAAGTCCAAGAGCAGGTCAAATATAGATTCAAGAGTAAATAGAGATGATTAAGTTAAGAATTAAGTGCAACAAGGGATTGACTTAAGAACTTATTAGTACAAGTTTAAGATAAAAGAGCACTAAATTTTAGACTTTTTAGGCTTTTATTAGGTATGTTTGGTCTCAAGTTAATACCTAAGTTCTTCATTCAAGCATTATTCGTTGAAAATCTAAGCACATAAGGTTCTTAATTTAATCCACAACAGTTTTAATTTAAGCTTTTATGGTTCTAAAGTACCGAAACGTTCTTCAAACCAGAAAGTCGTACGTGAATCAAAAATTTTCGGGCTCATGGAACTTATGAAGCTGAAATGTAGAAGTTTTTTATTTCATTTGTCTGAATTCTCGCAGGAGTTTCTTAGATGAGTGGCTCAAAATGTCCATCTGAGAAGCTTGAAATCTTAGGAATGTTCTTTATTTTAGTTTAAAGAAGTTCAGTCTTAGATAATTATCTATATTATAATACTTAGGCTAAATTCTGGGCTTAAGCTGAAAGTGAAACTTTGTTAAGTATCTCATAAAACTTTCGCATATTAGATAACAGACTCAATCTAAGAAGCACTTAAATATATGAGAATGTGCATGAGAAGCTGTCTTACTGAGTTCTCTTATGATTTTAAAGACAGTGAAAAAACAGCGTTCGGTTTTTGGTAAGCTAATAAGACCTCTTTCTGATCCTGAGAGATGGTTTACTTGGATTTTAGATAAAGATGTTAAAATATTATCAATATTATACTTTTGGTTCCTCTCTAACACTCCCAGCAAAGTCAAATCTAAGCAGTTTATCCATTGCCTGCAAGAAGTGAAAACTTGTTTTCAAAAGACATTGCAAGCTCGTTTTTGTATTTATGTGTTACTTTTTTTTTTTTTTTTGCTTCTTCCCAACAATGTTTATTCAAAATAGAGAGATTTTCACGCCATTACACAAGTTGGCCAAGACTGCAACATGGCTGAACCAACGCATCTCATTGTCTAAGACCCACAAGTCAAACTCACTTTGTGCTCGGCTGACTCAGAGAGTTGAACTTAGCCTCATTGTTTTGTCTTTTGTTTTGTGTCTTACGCTTCGTTGCCTAATTTGGTTGTAAGTCACACTTTCCAGCAGGGTGGGGGGGGGGGGGCAGCCCCCGCCAATGCATTATTTTTATTATTATTTTTGTTTTTGAGTTTTTTTTTGGGGTCTTGCACTTGTCGCTGTAGTTGTTTAATTTATGCATTTTCTCAGGCCCTTATTTATGTTATGCGTGGATGATTCTTTGCATTTTCATTGTGCAAGGTGTCTCATTTACACCGCGATGGTCAACTGATAACTGCGATTGACTGGGGACCGCCTGCAGAGGTTTTTTTTAATTAAAATGCAGTTACGGTGGCTCACCTCGAGTCAAGTGCAGCACTTTTATGGACGTGATTTCAAACTAGACACAACACAACATAAAAAAAAAAGAAAGAAAAAAAGAAAAACAAGAATCTTGGTAACCATGAAATTGAATTGCTACTTTGAAGTGCACTCAACGTCATGAATTTGTTGGGGCGGTGTGGAGGTCTGTGCAAGGGTTAACAACTGCACACATGGCTGAGCGGCTGATAGACAGTGAAAGGGTGGGGGGTCACACTGAATCCAATTCAACTGCCGGCCACCTAGTTACCCACACTAATTACCAAAATGCAGTCTATGGCAACAACAAAGTTGCTGCTGATGTTGCAAGTGCCGTGTGGTGTGAGAGGGCGGGGGGGGGGAGGGGGCTTTGGGGTGAGAACAGTTCATTAGGAACATTGTAAAAAGCAACTGAAGAAAACTGTGTTGATTGGAATGGGTCGGTGAAAAAAAGTCATTAAATGAAGTTTGGATATGTACGCAGCGAGAGTATGTAAATGGTAGTCTATCAGAAGCATAAAAAAGACATTAAATTCAACTAAATTGTGAGAAAAATGGAAAATTTACATTTTTCTTACAATTCTCAACTGATTTTAGCATTTTAGAGCCTTGAAGCTTTCTTCTTCCCCAAAAAAAAAAAAAAATCCAAGCATTTAAAATTAGCTTAAAATTACTCAAACCTCAATTACCTCAAAAAAAAAATGCTAATGTATTTTCTTGGGCTTTTCCCCCTCCCCACCCTCTACGCCATCAAGTACGCGTACGAATATGAGAAAACCTCGGCAATTAACCACAAAGACAACCCTCAATACGGAACGGTAAATGCTGCATATGTGAGGTTTGCGTGTTATTTGGGAACCCTTTTTTTTCTCCACTTTTTGTTCGTCTCCCCTCTGTTTTTTGGCCTCTTCCACTTCAGTTCTTCTTTGTTTTAACGGAAGCTGTTGCTGTTGTTTTTATGCTTTTTAATTTCCTTAACAATTTCTTTTGTGCTTTTTGTTGTTGTTGTATTTTTCGCTGTGTTCCACTTCTTGTCGCATAACTGGCAAGAGTGCACTCCAAAGAGTATTTGCTTGACTTGCTAGTCGAGTGCTGGAAGGCGTAGCCAAAACAAAAAAATCAACAATTTTTTCTTATATATACAAAAAAAAAACACAAAATCTCATGTGACACCATAATGCTTTCAAGTTGGTGTTTGTTGTTTGTGTGTGTGTGTTTAATATGCGTATAAATATACTTGACTTAATTAGCTGTTATTAAAAAGAAATTGGAAAAGAAAAGGTTCTAACAATTAAATAATCATTTTTCTTCCGTTTGAAAAGATTTGATTTGAGGAAGATGTGGCGCTGTGTGTGTGTAGGGGGGAGACAGAGCAGAGCTACTGCCATGGAAATCGGATGTGAAGATGCAGCTTAATTATAGGTTTTGTTGAAATTGGTTTTGGGTATTTTCAGTTATATCTGTTTTCAATAATTCTTGTATGTATAAAGAAATAGCTTTGTTGTAATATATGTATTCCTTGATTAACAAAGATTAATAAGACTAGAATAGAATAAAATTTATGAAAATATATCGAGGTTTTTGGGAGAGGGTTTTGGTTCGAACTTTGGTTCAGACTGTGCTTATATATATATAATATAAAGCAAAGTGCTCTCTTAAATATTTTCCAAAATAATTATTTTCCCACAACAATTAATTTTCCGACCGACCGTTCGTATGGGAGCTATATGATATAGTCATCCGATTTGGACAAAAATTTCTAAAATTAGGTAAAATCATGTAAAACAATTAAATACAAAATTGCAGGATGCTACCATTAAAAACAAAACAGTTTTTCCAACTAAGACGGTTTTTCAGACCTATCTTTTGTATGGCAACTATACCACATAGCTGCCCGATTTTCATCAAACTTGGCAGAATTATAAAAAAGCATAGAAAACTTATGAATACAAAGTTTGGAAACGTTTCCATTAAAAAGAAAAAAGTTTTTCATACTAAAACTAATTGTTCGACCAATTGTTCCCTTGGAAGCTATGAGATATAGTCATCCGATGCGGTCGGTTTCGATTTATTAATAGCGTGCAGCAAAAAGAAGACTCTGTGCAAAAATTCAGCACGATGTCTTCAAAACTGACAGATTAGTTGGCGTAGAAACAGACAAACAGACAGATCGACTCAGCTCGTCCCCCTGATCAGGAATATATATACAGTTCATGGGGTCGGAAATGAATATTTAAATGCATTGCAAACTTCTGGGCAAAATTATAATACACTTTGCAAGGGTATAAAAAAAACAAAACACAACTCGTAAAAAAAGGAGCTAATATGGACGTGGACTTTAAAAGTAGTTTTTTATTCTTAGAATAGGGTTTCTATTATACTTTCCAGCCCATTTTTGCTGAACCGAACCGAAATTATGGGTACGGAACAGGTTCGGGCTCAGCTATTATTTCCAAAGAGGCTTGGTTCAATTCAAAACCTTTCGCAGCCCTGCTTATCCCTATTTTTATTAAAAACGAATACCATGTCAGGTCTCTAGACCTTGGATGCATTAGGGGGAGGATTGAATTACCTCTATTTTGAATTTAATAAAATATTATTACATAATTTGATTCGTGCCGTAAGATTGATGTTGTTATGCATGTCTTTATATCTACTGCAATATGGGGTATCCTATTCAAAAGAACATTTATAAAGACGACTTCGTTTAATAAAAACCGTAGACAATTTAACTGGATTTTCACTCAAACAGATGGTGAATTTTTGCTATACCAAAAAGTTTGAGATTTAGATAATTTTGTACCAATTGAACCGTTTTTACGTTGCTTCAGCCAGCTACATAAATATTACTCCATCAAGATCTTCACTCTACCAAATCAACCTCCAGACTGATCGTTAAGCCGTAGAGCTTTTAATAAAAGCTTTTTTGAAAAATGCGTGAGAGAGTCAACGCACACATCAAAGTGCGTGAGCAGAGAGCACTTTTTCTATTTGCTCTCAGTTTATGGTTTGCATTTGAATGTGTTGTTTGCCGAAACTGAAACCATTTTTAGATTTCCGTCTAGTTGTATTTGCAGTGGAGAAGCTTTTTGTGATATTTATTGCGCGTGAATGTCATTTAGAAAACAGGAAAAGCTTTGGTGCTGCAAAAGTTGTGCGCGTATGGGTGAGTATCTGTGTGTGTGTGTGTGTGCGACGAGTGTGCGTCTACGCACATTTTTAATTATGTTGTGCGAGCTCAAGGTTTTTTCTATCGCTTGCTGCTGACTGTAGTTTTTTTTTATACTTATTTTTGTTGCTGTGCAGGCGGCGTTGCGATAGAGCAGCGGCCGCACTTCCCCTGAATCCCCCCGCCCCGTTTTACGCACTTTGAGCCAATTTAATAGTGGGCCAGTCCAGTGGCTGACACAATCTAATGAAAAAATGCGTGAATTTCGCGCTATGCTGTTTGTGTAGGGCCGAACAAGTGTGTATGTACATGTTTTGTGCTTTTGTAATGTATTTTTTTTTTTTAGATTTATTTGTTTGTGTGCGTTTTTTTTTTTGTGGAAGAATTATCAGCGCAGTTCTTAGGCCAGAATGATGTAATAGCTCTAAATTGACACATTTTTGTAGAATTGAAATTATGATTTTGGGTTTTAAGTTCCATAAAGTTTGAAAAATATGAAACAAACAGAAGAAGTCTACTGATGAGAGACAAGGAATTTGAAAATTGTAAAGAAATTATGGAAAAAATTAGAAAAATTTACATTTTCTATTTAATAATTTTGTAGGAAAGGCTATTTACATTTTTTATTTTGTAGGAAAGGCTACTGCAAAGTCTACTGTTGATAAAAATCGAAAGATTCTGCAAACTGCTGAAGAGAGTAAAAATTTTCAATTTCTTTTCAAATAGTTTGTATAGCAGTTGTGTTAAAGTCATACAAAAATTTCCATTTTTTGTTGTATCTTTTCATAGGTAACGCTTTTGCAGAGTCTATTGATGCTCGAAATGGACAGTGATGCATTTTGGCCTATTCTTTTATAGTATTTTGTTCGAAAATTGTGTAAAAATCATTTAAATATAGGAAATGTATAAATAACCTTTTCTAGAAATTTTTTTGGGGAAGTCTACCGATGATAGCATTAAAAGGTTCTTTAAACAGTTGAATAAAATGGTAACAAAAATATTTTTTTAAGGATTTCGCATAAATATTCTGTAGAAATCAAATTAAAATATAAAAACTAGCCAAATTTACAAATTAATATTTGCTAAAAGAGATGTTTCTTCCTACTCCACAGTTGAAACATACTGCCTGCTCACTTGTTAAACATTTCAAAAGATCGTACAAATCAATAACAAATTTTCACTCCATCCAAAATGAAAATAGAATTGCATTTTCCCCCAACTATATTTCATACATTCAAATGAAAACCACATGCCTTTGGGCTCTGTAAAACATATTTTTTGTATGACTCTTTTCTCTTACATCCATATTGGACGACCTCAACCATGGAATGAAACTTTACACATTTCAACTGTTCAATGCAGATAAACCGAAAAGAAGGAAAAAAAAATAGAAACCGAAAAAAGCCATCAAATGCGTTTTCTATTTGTGCAAACTATTGTGGGGAGCACACACACACACACATACGCATACAATACACCCACACATAACTACAGACCCTTCGCACTATGCCTGCATGCAAAAGTTTTGCCATACGAAGTGGAGCAAAAGGCAACTGGCAATTAGCAACTGGGGAAAATAATAAAAAAATAAAAATAAAAAAAGTAGCAAGCTAGTTTGCCAAAGCATTGCACATAGATCTCTCTCTCTTTTTCTGCCTCTTTCTCTCTCTCTATATATATATACACACATATCTCTCGCTCCGATAGGCCTAGCTATGTATCTACAAAATGTCGCTTTGAGTGACACTGACAGGTTTCCATTGCCCCTCCCTCCCACTCTTCTGCTTAACTACTGTTTTTTTTTTTTTGCGGCCTTAGCTTTATATTTTTTTCTGCTTTTCAAATGAATTCTGTCTTATGGTTTTGATAAGCCTAATTAGCAGTTCATAAATGCGCTTATTTTATGTGTTTTTTATGGTCAAATTTCATGTAAGTTTCATTTTGTTTCGTGCCAAAATGCTAAAAAAAAAAACCTTTGACTGGATTTAGTGCGTGTTTTAATTGTTTTAGGGGCTCAGTTGTTTGTTTAAGAAAAATGTTGTTGAGTTGATAGTTTGAGCTACATAAAACCAAGGGTTAGATGTCGGGAGCTACAAACGCTTTGAGCTAGAATTGTAGAATATAGAATTATCAACATAATTATTAAATGTTAAAAACTTTCAATTTTTGGAAACAAATATGGTTTATCCCTATTATCGGACCGTTACAGAACGAGTTCCTCGCTGAAAAATTGAGACCATCATTGGTACTTTGAACTGAGAGTGTCATTCCCGGCTAAGTTAATCCATATAAATCAATATTTGATCTAAGACTTCAAAGAAAGAGAAAATCCTGTTCTTAGTACCCAAATCCCGCATGTTCTTTGACGCTTTTCTAAGTTGAATTGAATAATATTAAGAACATATTCTTTTTCATTATACTCAACATAAAAAATTGGTTTATATCCAGCAAAAATCAAGCATAAACGATCTCTTCTCTATTTACCAAGGAAGTTAACTTGGTTAAAGAATTTCTATAGTTGCTTCTTCCTAAGTCTAGACAGAAAAAAAAAAATACGAATTCGGAATTGAAAACGGGGTGATCCCGGGGCATGCTTGAAGTGATCCTGTTTTTCGGGATAAAAAAAAAACAAATTTAAGTAAAATCAATCTTTTTCTGGGATTAGCTCAAGAATATCCGGGATCACCCTGTTTTTAATTCCGTTTCGGATTGATTTTTTTTTTGATTGTAGTATTTATCAAGTAAATATATTCGGAAGGTGGGTCAATCCCTTAATCCTCTTCTTCTCTGACTGAACTCAAAAAGCGGCATCTTAACGCAGGCGACCATCAAGCAAAATATTCCCTCTTTCCTCCTTTGAGTGAGAGCCTCGTGAATTTTTAGTCTTATATCAAGAAAGTCGTAAAGATTATTGAGATTGTGTTTTCAACATTTATTATTATTTATTATTTTCTTACTATGTTCCATTTTCTTGTTCTATGGTTCCAAAATCGATTGAATTGATATTCGGTTTGTAAGCAAAAGTTGCAAAGTACTTGGACCCTTACTTCTCCGGCTTCGAAAATGGAATGAAAAGAATTGTACACAGAAATCTATTTCTCATCCAAATAACTTGAAATTCGTTTTGTAAGATATGAAATAGTTATGGAATTTAGCGATGTTACAAAGCTCGAATTGAAAGAATATACTCGGAATATTTGAATGACCGAAACAGGATTGAAAACAGGGTAAATTCCGGTGCAGGCTTCAAGTGATCCCGATTTGGGGGACCAAAAGAAAAAGTGGGAGTGATATCAATCTTTTCCGGTGTCGGTTCAAGAATATACGGGACTACCCTGTTTCGAATTGATTTCTTTTTTGAGTGTAAGGACGGATTTATCATCTTCTACATGAACTCACAAATATCAAAGATTTTTAGATATTATAGTTGACGCATGTGAAACAAAAACCGATTATTCCTGGTAGCTGACATTGGCTTCTAATTTCTGATTTGATCCTCAAGCATCATCTATAAATATCTACATCTCTTTGTTAAAACGCAGTAAGTGTTTTACCAAAGATTTATAGGTACTATAGATGCCGCATGTAAAAGAATACACGATTATTCCTGGTAGCTGGCATTGGCTACCAATTTTCGATTTGTTCCAGATGCGTCATCTATAATATCTATAAATCTTTTCTAATACCAATGTACGATTCAAGTTTATCTGACATTTAGCAGCTATGTAAAAGATTACAAACTGGACCTTAAACCATTTATCATAGGATTAACTTAAGACACAGATTTTTATTTTAAGAAAAGTATGCGAAATAGTTTGCGATGTGATCTGGTGAAATAATAATATCTGGGAATAATTATTTAGATCAAAAATTTTATATAATGCAACTCGTAAGGTATTCAGTTATTAGCAATGCTGACTTGTAAGTCGGTTGAAATGAACTGGTTGTATGCTGCTGTGCAGTATGTCGTATTTTTACTGAGTTCTTGTCTCGTTTGCTAACAACAATCAGCTATTGCCTACGAATCTATCTCTTCAATTCTTTTCCAACAATTTTTGTTACTGCCAACTTCATACGAAAACCCGTAATCGCAATCTCTTTAGAGTCTAGACAAATTGTAGGCCTCTTCATCCACTAAGTGTTAGCTGGTTTTTTTATTTTGTCGCAAAAAGAAAGTGTTTGCAGACACACTGACAGTTTTTTTTTTTTAAATAAACACTCTCTTTTGGTAACCAATTAAAATTCATAATTTATACAAAAATATAAATTTTTGTGTACGCACTTTTAAATGCATGTGGCATATTAATAATAACAAAAGCAAAAGTTGTTAACAAACACACACCCCAATTTTTGGTAAGTGCAAACATTTTTGTGCATAAATTATAAATATGTCTTAGAAACAGGCACACACACACACACACACACACACACATACATATTGTTAGTTGGCATTTGAATTGTATTTTCTAATGCTGCTGCTGCTGCTGCGTCGCAGTTGACACGCAATACCCCCCCCCCCCTCCTCGCCCCGTGGGGCAAAATGCGTTGTTGTTGCTGCTGCTACTTTGACCTACTTAAGCCGCAGCGTGTTCCAAATTTTGTGCGTTGTGTGTACTTTTTTTTTTGGTTCCCCTCTCCTCACTGTCTGTGTGTTTCTATGCGTGCGCTTAAATGTAGTAACAATTTTTTGTTTTTTTTGGTTTTTGTGGAGGTCTTCCGCATTTAATTAAATGCACACACAACTTTTTTGGGGGTTTTTCTATGTGTGTGTGTGTGTGTGTGTGTCTGTGTGTTGCATTTTCACTGTTCGGAAGTTTGTGTGTGTGTTTTAGTTTTTCCTCTTACACGTGCATTTGCACAATCGTTAATTTTCTTAGAATATACATACATATATATATATATGTAGCTATTGTTGACGCAATGCAAGTGACTTCATTGTTTCAGTTGTTGTTGTTGTTGTCGTCGGCACTTGCGTAAAGTGGCCTCCCCCTACCCCACTTCTCCGCCTGCTCGCGTTACAGCACTCTTCTTCTGTTCATCATAATTGTTTCATTTTTTATGACTTGCCACTGCAGTTGGTTTGAATTTTTAATTGTGAACGATTACCAAGAAGCACATAGAAAATAGTACCATAAATGCAAGAGAGAAATGCTGAAGAGTGCCAACTGTTCGAGCTGCCTGATTGTTATTACAGTTGGTTCAAGCCTGGAAAAGGCCGGGCCCATGCACTTTTAATTGTGTTTTCATTTTTTGATGGTTTATGAGTAGCCGAAATTGGCCATTGTAGTTTCGAGTTACATTAAATTTCAATTGCAATTGATCTGTCAGCAAGTAGGAAAAGTGATTTTACACAAAAAGAAAATTGTGTTTGATCAATCTAGACTTTAAGAGTTGATTAAGATAAAATTATTTTAGAGAAGCTATATTTATGTCAAATTATTGTACCAACATGGCCAAAATTGGTATTCATTTCAAGAAATCTGTGGCAGCTCATCCTCAATTGTTAGGTAAAAACCTGCCAGTTTTGGTTTCAAGCCAATAGTTTTTAGGAATTTCCGAAATATACCAATGTTTAAGGTTCAAAAATTTCAGATTAGAAGTTTTTCTGCAATGGTTTTGGTTTGAAGTTCGAATCATGGCTCAGCCCGTGCCTAACTTCGGCTCGGCTATACCCTTACAGCACGTTTCTCTAACTAAAACCACTTTTCGGACCTTACTTTTCTATGATAGCTATACTACATATTTGTTCGATTTCCAGCAAACTTAGTGGAATCCTGCGAAAACCTAACAAACCAACATATTAACAATTTGGAGTCGATTCCATTCAAAACCAAAATTATGTTCTCAATAGAAGTTCCTTTTCAACCGATCATTCGTACTGCAGCTATATGCTATAGTCATCCGATTTTGACAAAACCTTATAGAATTGTGTGAAAGCCTATTAAATAAATAAATGCCAATTTTAAGTACATTTTCATGGGAAACAAAAAAGTTTTTCTCACTAAGACTACGTTTCAGACTCTACTTTTGTATGACAGCTATACTATATAGTTGTACGATTTGGACCAAACTTGGTAAAATTATAAGAAAGCATAATAAACTCAGAAATATAAAGTTTGAAGGCGTTTCCATGAAAAACAAAAAAGTTTTTCTCACTAAGATTACTTTTTAGACTCTACTTTTGTATGACAGCTATACTTTATAGACGTCCGATTTCGACCAAACTTGGTGGAGTCATGGAAGAGCACAGCAAAATAAAAAATACCAAATTTGAAGCCGTTTCCATTGAAAACAAAAAAGTTTTTCCTACGAAAACTAGTTTTTCGACCGATTGTTTCTATGGCAGCCATATGCCATAGTCATCCGATCCGGACGACACCAACAAATATGCAGCGTCTTTGTAGTAAAATACTTTGTGCAAAGTTTGGTACAGATAGCTTTCAAACTGACGGAGGAAATAGCATAGAAACAGATGGACGTGGCTAAATCAACTCAGCTCGTCGTGCTGAGCAAGTATATTTATACTTTTGGTGGTCGGACATGTCTACTTCTATGAGAATTTTATGATACCCTCTGCAAGGATATTTGAGCACCTGGTATCTCCCGTAAAAGCAACAGTTCTGTCATCTACACCACCTGGCTTATTGCTTTCTGAGTGCTTAGGTCAACTATACACTATGTTTTCTCGCCTGGCTCAACTCTATAAAGATTTTTTTGTCGAAATGCCACGCTTGACGTTGATAGTCGTCTGCGTTGAGATGTCGACTACTTAAGCGCTGTGTATCCAGCGTCCGCAGTTCGAAACCGAGAGAGAAGTGAAGGTAAAGAATAACAAAATCCGTAGAAGAAGAAAGTACCAGAGTTTTTTCATTAAGTGTGTGAAATAATGGCTGAACCTGAACTAATACCGAACATTAAGTTTGGTTTTGACATGCCGCACTCTGCATTGTAGTTTCTTTTCCTCTGCGTTCTTCTCAGTGGGCAGTGGCTACTTCACTGCTAACACTGCCGACCCCTGATCATATGATAATTCTTTAATCTGCCAAGCTCAGCTAATTTTTAGGAAAAACTGGAATACTTTAAGCTTGGTTTCCAGCATCACTAAAATTGAATTCTACAAGAGTCTTCCACATGGATTAAATTTAAGATATTCATCAATTTACAGGAAGTAAACACGGCTTGGTCATTTCTGATTTAGATCAGGCCTAAGAACTCAGCATACATTTTAAGGATGCAATTCAGGGTTAGCCCGAACCAAACCAAACCTCTGAACCGAACCCGGCTTAATTCTCGAGCGGTTGGCATATTTTATAGACTTCCCCCATTTTCCATATTTCAGAGGGTATTAAAATAATACTTATCAATCAAAACTCGTTTCATCTAACTCACCTTAATATCCAATTGCAAATTTTCGCATTAATCCAAAAAAATCCGCTTAATTGTTAATTCGTACAAAAAATTGTTTACAGATTTTTTGCCTGGTTGAATTTTGATGGTTTTTGTTTTTGTTTTTGTTCCGCACTTTGACTGCACACTACACTTATGCCAAATGTTTTCAGTTAATAATTTTTATAGTTTTTGCTTTGTTTTTTTTTTTTTTTGTTGTTATCAAAAATTGTTTATCAAATATTTTTACTCTTAGGTAAATTTTAAGCATAGATATATATATATATATGTATGTATGTATGTGTATATATATATATATTTATATATGTGTTTATAAATATTTGTAATATTTGACTTTTTTTTATCGAAACGAAATTTTTATGCAAACTAACACACACGTTCTGCTGCTGCTTTTCTTGTAGTTGTTGTTGATGTTGTTGTTGTTGTTGTTGGCTGTTGAAGTTGCTATGGCTGCTAATTGTGGTGGTTGTTGTTGTTGTTGTTGCTGTGTATAGTATTGCTGTATGTCCGAACCAATAATTTTGAAGAGTTGACCAATTTCTGGGTGGCTTAAATTTTTGCGGTTTTTTTTTGCTTTTTAGTTTTGAAAGAAGGTTTTCCTTTTTGCCGGGTTTTTGTTTAGTTAAAAAGTTACATTTAATTCGCTTTTGTTGTTGTTGTTGTTATTATTATTATTATTTCGACGTGTGGACGTTAGTTAAATCAATTTGCTTAATTTTTTTTTGTTGCACGCACTTTCCAAAATCGTTTTTTTTTCTGAATTTTTAGTTTAGACCAAAATATTTTGAATTTCTTTTGCCAATTTGAATTTTTGCCTCGCTTTTTTCTTAGGGGTTTTCATAAAAGTTTCGATCAGTTCATTTTTGTAAAAGTTTTTATATATCAATTCTTGTAAATTTTTTTTTGCAGTGATTAATTTTTAGTTCGTTAAATGTTCAAAAATGTTGGAGGGGTTGGCATTCTCTCTTGCTGTGGCCGATATTGGTGTCGTTGAATGTGGTGGCTGGTGTTGTGATTGGGATTGTGATTAGTTTGTGGAGACATTTTCACAGTGACATTTGGCTGGAAAAGAGAAGGAGAAAATTAATATGGATTAGAAAATTGGTTTGGAAAATATACAAGTTAAGATATAAAGGCTTTTATAATCTACTTCTGATAAAGATCGATCTATTTTTCCCGTCTGCTATTATTTTTGTATGCAATCGGGAAATAAGCTTTATGTTCCTTAAATATTGCCCTTTTTTATTATCAAATCTGTGATTCTATGAAAAAGTACAATGTGCGCATAAAAGAATACTCAAGAACGACTCATAACGATATAAGACCCAAAAAAGTTTCAAAAATTGTCAGAAGAACTGAATAAAATCGACTCTTAAAGAAGTATCAGTATCATAACTATCATTGATGATCACAAAGCGATCGCACTTATGACTATTTTACTCAGATAGAATACTCGAAAAGGACCTGACTGTGAAAGCTTCATCAAATATTTGCTGGGAATCTATGCGATATGCAATTCAATATGAGTTGAAGCAATCCCGTTCAGTCCAAAGGTACCGAGCTCAAACCCCACCGGAAGTTAAAAATTAAAATTTATTTAATTCGATGAGATTCAGAACTTTGTTTAAGCATTTGGAAAAAAACGCCTTCTTAACTCCACACACGGCATTTTAACTTATTCCCCAGCAGAGACTTTTACGCATCTTCCAAAAGGAACTCTTTAAAACCAGAAGATAAAAATCACAATCGTTGAATGGTTTTGTTAAATTTTTCATGTTTTTAATAAATTGACTGCCTTATTCAGTTTTTATTTTCAGAAAATCAGGCCTTTTGAGGTTTTAAGATTAAAATTCTGACAGCGTGGAGTTCTAGAGACCAGAGATTCTAATCTTTAGAGTTGGATTTTTAAGCTGCTACATAGAGCTATAAATAATCATCAAATAACTGATCAAAATCTAAGAATATCTGATCAAAAAATCAAAAAAAAAAAAAGGAACTTAAGTTTAAAGGTTTTGTTGTAAATCGGTGCTCGATTCCTTATGATTATGATGTTGATTTTGTTGTAAGATTTACGTATATTAATTTCGAAACAGCGTTACGTACCGGTAACAGCCAGATAATGTTTATTTCGTACAAGCGCTGAAAAGCTTGAACCTAGAATGCTTTTTTTTCTTGAGATTCTTCAAGTATTCTACTAAGGGGGTTCAAAAACTATTCCGAAAGCGGTTTCTATTAAACAGCTTACAATTTAGCAATTAATACTTCCCTGTTGGACCTAGCAGAATGTGGTTCCCAAAATCCCAAGAGAATGCTTGTTTTCATAATTCTTTTTTCTTGGAAAAAGTCAGTGCATATATTTTAAAGTACGATAGAAGTTAAAAAATCTGTATAATAGCGTCACTTGATACTATTTTCATGTGCTTGAAAGACTAAAAAGGTCAGTTTAACATGAACTCGACCCTTCTTTGGGTTGTGCTTTTGGCATATCTAACCAACAATAGAGCAATAGATAGAGCGTTGATAGCAAAATGCCGTGTTAAAATACGTTCTCAAAGAAGAATTCTCTGAGGAACTTGGCACGTCTTGGAACTATTTCATGATGTCAGCTTCGATTGGGTTAAGGTGCGCTTTGATTCAGTAGCAAACAAGTTCATTCTGGGATTTTTGATTTCAGAATTTTGGGTTCTCGTATACCGGCACATAAAAAATTAATAATATGGGCTATGGTTTTGAGTTGTTATCGGTTTTTTTTTGGTATACGGTTCCGGTTTCGTTCGTAGATCTTAGTACAAAATAAAGGCAACTGAGTGGGAAAAGCTATTGAAATAAACTTAAAGCAACCCTCTTAGAGATTCTATAATAAAGTGTAGAATTTTGTGATTTCCAACTCATTATAAGTGTATCCCAAATACTGGTATACCTTAAAATTGTTGCCAATATTTGGATACTCTCAAGTTATAGATTCGTCACTAAGAACTGAGAAGTTTGACAAATTTAAAGTACTGAGCAGCTTTCTAAAGAGAGATATACAACTGTGCTTCTAGCACTTTGATATATGATGCCTCAACTCAAAGCAAATATTGCATAGAATATAAAATATTTGACAATTGTATTGGAAAATGTTAGTTAATTGCTGTAAATCTGTAAATTAGTTGCCCTTTTTTTATGTTATTAATCTTTAAAGCTAATCAAATTAACATTTGGAAGCCAAAATATCACACAAAACGGTGCAATATTTCACAATTATTTCTCGTACAACTTTTAAGTATAGTTTAAATATTCGGTTTCACATTTTTGAAATGCTTTTCATTCATGAATCAATTCCCCTGGCTATTTAAGTATATAATTCTCTTATCAGTGCGTACAACTCGAGCTCATTAAATGACTTTGATTTTATAAGAAAAAATCATATTTCTATTGAAATTTCTGTGGTTTTGCTAAATGTTTAGAGATGTAAATCAAAATTTCTTGAAAATATGTGGGGGGGGGGAGGCACTTAAGCTCGAGAAACGCACACACACACACACGCATATAAAATGTCAATACTTATCGCGCGGGATATATTTGAGTTGTCCGGTTAGTTTCAAATAGGTTTTCCGGGTTGACAAATGTTAAATTATGTAAAAATATTAAACAAGTGTTCCATACGCAACACACACACACACACGCATTTGCATTCACCCAAAAAGGGGTTCAGTTTCTTAGTTCATAGTCCGTTTTTGGTTAAGGGAGTAAGGCAGGAGTGGGAAGGGGAGGGGAGGGGAGGGTTGTTTATTGTTGTTTGTCTTGATTAAAAATGCAGAAGTTTTTATGCTTCAACTTTGGGTCTATGCTGCGTTTTCCAGTTCCAATTGCAAAACGCATGCAGAGCAACCCCATTTATGTAAAAATCACACTCTCGCACACACAAACACCAAACACACACACACACACACTTAAAAATATGAGCAGGAATTCTGCAATCCTTCAGTCATATATTTCCATAAATATTTACTAAATTTTATATTGCTTTCAAAATTGTTTTCAAAATTACCTTCAATCACTTGTCAATACCACTTTTGACTTATCTGCACACACACACACACATTCACTTTTCGACACTGACAGTTTATGTATATATTTCCGTTGGTTTTTGTTTTTTTAACACAAACTAAATGAAAATCATAAATATATAAAATGTTTGGCAAACAAAACTTCCTTTTTTGTTATATTCTTTCCCCTATATTTTGGTTGTATTCTTTTCTCTTTTTTTTTGGGGGGGGGGGGAGGGGGTTCCGTTTAAAAACTTTTCGCATAAAACTTCACTTGAACACTGCAGTTTTCTATATCAACATAATTTGGTATATAGAATGTAAATTAAATAATTTTCAGTTCGTTTCGTTTAATTGGAAAAAATTGATTTGATTTTTTGTTGTTTTGTTAGTTTTTGTTTTTTTATTTTTAAATAATTTTTGGAATTTCAATTTTTTAGTATTTTTGTGCTGCGGCTGCTGTTTCAGCTTCAGCTATATTTTTTTTTTTTTTTGTTTAACACGAGAGACGAAATGCACACAAACGCGCCTGCTGCCTGCGAGCTGCGAGCACCACCGAAACCTAGGGCCGAATAGACTAGCATGAAATTCAAAAATTGCGTTTATGGCCTATCAACCGGGCAGCACGAGCAGAGCCAAAGCAAAGCCAAGCAAAGGCAAACGCAGACAGAGACAGAGCCACCACCAGCAGCAGCAAGCAGCAAGCAGCAGTAGCAGCAAGCAGCAAGCACAAGCACCAAGAGAGTGAGAGTTGGAAACGCAGCGAGCGCACTAAAGCGCAGCCAAAGCACAGAAACGCCGCTCTGCGCACAGTGGTGTGTGGAAGGTGTTTTGACAAGACTAAGCTAGAACTTAATTTAGTACTGAATACGCGGCATCGCCTGGTGCCTCTGCATTGTGGGAATTGATTCAAGTTTAGAAACAATTTTTAAATAGGGACTACATCAAACTACATATTTCCTACCCACTAACATACCCTGAAATTTTTGTTGAACCGGTTCGAAAATGGGCCTAAACCAGTAAATTATCCAACTTCATAAGCCAAATTTCAAGTTCGTAGGTTCAATTGCTTACGAGATATGGCACTGAACCACTTTTGAACCGCTTCCATATTTGAACCGGTTCAAGCCCGACTTTGAGCCAGTAAAATATCCAAATCCATATTTTCAACCTACAAACTACATAGCAAGTTCTTAGCTTAAATAACTTGTGAACTGTGGCTCTGAACCACTTTTGAACCGGTTCTGAACCAGTAAAATATCCTGTATATATCATATTTTCAACCTACAGACCAAATTTCTAGTAATCACTTCTGAATCACTTTTGACTCGTTTTTAAACGCTTTCGAACCGGTTCAATGACATGACACATAGCCTAGACCTATTATTTGATCGACTTGGACACATGAACATGGCTTTTTAATCGTTTATATAAAATATTTAAAAATATTTAGCTGAAAAGAGCTTTACCAAATTCCTTGATGCGTACCATGAACCGAACCGTCTAAGTTTGTAACCTCCCGAACCGGAGTGGAGGTTCGATTGAAACAATCCTTGAATTTTGAAAAGCTGCTTTCGAAAATATCAAAAACCAAAATCTTTGTGGCAGATGTTTGAATGATACAAATAATGAATTTAAAGAGCTTGGTTAACTGGATGTGTTCTTCTGAAACGAAAATATATTAAAAATAGAATCAGAAGTCAGTCAACTACCTTATAATCACTGAACTAAGACACAAACCCATACCTTAGGTTCGCGAACTGAGACATTACAAGGTGCTGAAAACCCAGAAACGTACTTTAAGCTAAATTTTTATAGGTTTGCTGCTTTGATAAGTATTTACGAAAATGTTAAGGTCTTGTTCAAGTTAAGCATTACAGCTCAATTCAGAGCAAAAATTCCAGAATTCTTCAGAAAAAAAGGTCCACAAGTCTGTTCGGGGAAATTTTTGAAGACAAAAACGATTGAATCCGTTAAAGAGAATCTCAATCAAGCACGCAATTCTTGTTCTCTTTTACTTGCTCTTTCTTCGTTGTGTCGTTTAGCATAAATAAAATTAACAAATATATAATACAATGTGAAATAAGCAGTATTATTTGGAATCCTTTACTTCCGAATGAGTTCAAGAAATTTTTGGTTTAATTTTAAAGCTATTTTACATTGTTTTTAAAGCGTTTAGGAAACGGGTTTTTGTTAAGTTTTGAAGGAAGTAAAGAACTTTATTTATATAAAAATGTAAAAATTTCAAATTTTCAGACTTTACTTAATTTTTATTTTAATGCCTTGCCCTTCAGTATATCAAACCAAGGTGCGTTGGCGACGTCGCCGTCGTCGTTTTGGCAGCAGCAGCAGCAACAAAACAAGTTTCAGTTTGCGTGCTTTTTTCGCCTGCGTTTTCTTTGGGGCTGCGCTGCCAGCGTAGCCGCTGCTATTGAGAGTGCGCCCATTTTGCATTGCCCAGCCCCCGCCCCCACAGCACATTGTATGCGTGTGTGTGTGTGTGTGAGTGAGTGAGTGAGTGTGTGTGTGTGTGTGTTTGTGCTTTTGTTTTTGATTTTGTTTGCGGCTTGTTGCAAATGCAAAAGTTTCGCAGTGGGAACAACAGAGAGCGAGAGAGCTTCAATACATATGCTCTTATTGGATTCTCAGAGAGAGAGAGAGCTCTCTCTCTCTGACTCTCTCTCTCTCTCTGGCTCTGCCAACCACTTGCGTTTGTTTTGCGCCTTTAATCCAATTGGAATGCAAGCGGAAAACTTGCAATGGTCGCATTGACTGTGGAGCAGTACATTTCCACAGGATTTTTCTAAAATATTTATAATTTAATTGAATTTAAAATGAAATATTTATACCACAACTAAAACGCTCTCGATGGGAGCTGGGACTTTGACCATGCAACTGCAACTCTGCATGTTTTGTGTGTATGCACTGCCGCCCCTTTCTTTGCGCCAAGGATACACATATCCTTTTTGGGGGTGAGTTTCGCTCCTACTCGGCAAACTGCTCTCCCGGTGTCTCTGTGTGTGCACACAAATTGCATAAGGTCGCGTGAGGTAATAACTGGTAACTGCTATTGAGTCCTTTTTAGCGGTCTTCTCAAGTGGAAAATGGGCAAAGGAAAGCGAAACGACAGAAATAGAAAAATAACTTTGGTTTTAACCTAAAGTCAGAGGGGGGTACCTCATGTACCAAGAGCAGCAGCAGGAGCAGCAGCAGCAGCAGCAGCAGCACCAGGCAACCAGGTGTAGTCTTACATGGCCGCACACACATACACACACACAGAACAGCAAGAAAAAAGGACATGTGTGCAATTACGTGAGCGCACACTCTGGCCATAGTAAAGGATGCAATCGCTGCCATAAATGTGGTTATGCATGCTTCCCAATGGCATTTCCATTTGAGAACTTTGAAATCGCTTTAAAGATAGCCACATTTAGGTAAAGCACTGAAGGACTTTGACTCTGTCGCTATAAAGGTCAAATGATGAGGTAACCGTACTTGATGTTTAGCAGGATATCTCAGCTGAAAGGGAAGAGGAAGAATGAATAACAGTAGAGAGAGAGAGCGGAAGGCATAAGACAAAAAAAAATTACCCAGGAATCTGTAAATCGGATTAAAGGCAACGAAAACTAGGGGTTGACCAGAAGAGTTTAAGTAAGGATTGACATTTGGTTTCTTAACCAACTAAATCTATACATTTCGGCATGGGACATGCTTGAATTTATACTTTAAGTGTTAATTGGGACTCAATTGATTTGGAAAAATGACTTTCAGAATGGCGAAAATATCTTTTTATAACCGGATTGCACTTTTATCCGCAGACTCTAAAACTGAGGGAGTCGAAATGCAAGGAGCTACCGAAATTTTGAACGAAACCTTCCGAAATAAAAACAACACAGCCGAAAATTTGTAGAAAATAAGAAACACCTTTCATTGAGTGCAAAATTTAACTACTTGGGGATTTATATGATGAAGCAAACTTGATGAAGTTTTTGAGGAAGCTTTCCATTTTTTTTGGGAAAGAGTTGTCGCTTGCCCCTCTTGATCTCATTTCAACAAGCAAAAGCTTTTCAATAATTGTAAGCTCCAAAAAGTAGGCACCAAAACTGTAGTTAATTTGAAACCGACTTGGTTCTTAAAATTCCCAACTGGTTCTAGCATTTTGCTTAAGAAATGATGGTAGATTGCTGGGTTTCCTATGTGAATTAAGCCAATTTTCACTAAGAAACCTATAAAAAAAGAATACTAAATTAAGAATTCTGATTAAGAAAGCCAAAAACTAGGAAAATAAAAGAAGGATTACTACTTACTGTAGAGATTCCAAATAAGAAACCCAGCCGTCTTCAGCCTTGCAAATGTATTTATATAATAGGCAGAAGCAAACATCTCCGATATCATTAAGGATATGTATTCTTGATCAGGCTCAACAGTTTATTTTAAATATAGGCCACGCCCATAAAAATGTTGAATAACCCTCAAGATATCAAGCTCATATTTGGCCCTATGCTTTTACAAATACCAAATCTCTGGGCATTGATAGTTAGTTACACATAATCTTCACAGAATATTCACTTATAATATCGGATTAATATATAGACTTAAGAAATATAAAATATGTATAATATTCTTCGTATTTCTGTCTTTTCAGATGCGCAGGTATACGACGGGGCAGGAAATAATTTTATTATTTCAAATTATCATGAAAATCGGATATTAAGTTGCAGAGTAATAAAGATAAGAACAAATATTGCATACTTTTAAGAGCAGCTTGTTTGCTGTTGGCTTACATAATGTTGATATGTATACATTAATGTTAATGCGCTGTTATTTAACATGGAATTCTATTAAGCCTTCATTACCCCCACTATCGTTTATATCAATTTATAACGCTATTACTTGATTCTAAAACAAAATGTTGGGTTAATTTCTAAGATTAGATTACGAATTCTGTATCTTTGCAGCACTGAACCAAGCCAAAGCCAGTTCCCACAGTATAAAAGGCACAATTAGTAGAGAAGTCCTAAGAAATTTGGTTCTTTTCTTCCCATCTAGTTCAAAGGAAACCCTTTCGAACAATGCTATACAAAATCAACTAAAACCTCTAAAAATCTTTGGACAATTTTGTTCCTTTTTTGTATATTTATTTTTTGACTCAATTACCTTAATTAGAATCATGTCCCATATTTCTACAGCATGCATTTGCCATTGTTTTCATCATAAAATATCAAATTCCTTCACAATCACACACAAAAACAATCAACATGCAATTGTTACACCATACAAAAACATAATAAAAATAACAAAAATTATTAATTAAAAGAGGATCCCGTATAAAGACAGCAAACTGCTCAAAGACAACAACAACAACAACAGCAACAGCAAAACTGACCCGACCCTCCCCTTCATATGAGAGAAACTCGTTTCGTTTCTTTACTGCGCGCATTCATTTTGCAGTAATTGAGCTTAAGAGCGAGCTTTTTCTTGTAGAACCTTCCCCAGCCTCATTTCAATGTGTGAGTGAACAGAACTGAGAGCCGCGCATGTCTCTCTGAGAGGGAACAACAACACAAAGTTGCCTGCCATTTTATGCAGCATATTAAGAATGGTGAAGGGGGAGGGGGGAGGGTCTCAGGCATCGCAGTCGCAGCAGATTTTACGCAATTCAACAAACACGTGGAGCTCGCTCAGAGAGTTTTGGCGCTGCTGAGAAATCCAATAAGCAAAAGCTTCAACGCACACACCAATGCAGGCCATTATATGCGTGTGGCTGTGGCTGTGTGTGTGTGTGTTAGTGTTAGTGCGTTGCGTGTATTGCGTATTTTTGGCAGCAGCAGCAGCAGCAGCAGCATACAATGGCCGACAACGTCGTAGTCGTCAAGGCGGCAGAGC
This sequence comes from Lordiphosa andalusiaca, assembly GCA_035044965.1. Classification (NCBI taxonomy): domain Eukaryota; kingdom Metazoa; phylum Arthropoda; class Insecta; order Diptera; family Drosophilidae; genus Lordiphosa; species Lordiphosa andalusiaca. The sequence goes on from JAWNNM010002509.1 coordinate 646,152, forward strand.
CGCAAGCAGCACAGGGACGGATTTGATGGCATGAATATTGCCTACTTCAGAGGAAAAGACTAACAACATATTTAACTAATCAATTTTAGGAAATCTTCAAATAGTTTCAACAATTCCAGCTTTGTTGTACCAATCTTTTTTGCAACAAACTTTTTATTAACTCTTTTCTTGCTCTGTTGTATGATTAAAAGGATTCTTGAGACATATTAGTCCAAATAGTTGCTGGAAAGCATCCAAACGATATTTTTTAATATCCTCGAACCCTTTCTACGGTACTAAGAATCGAACTGCATCATCTATTACTTGATTTCCATTTTAAAGGGAATAAAGCATTTGGGACAGTTTCTTACTTTTAAAATTTTTTTTTTTTTGATTAACTATATTTAGCAAACAATCTTCGAATGTTCCAGTGAAAAAATTTGGTAAACACTTTTTTGGGGCTTTTTAAGTCAATTAGTTGGATAAATCGCAAATATTTGTTTATATTTTAAGACTTTTGGCTTATCTTTAATAAAAAAGTAATGATTCAGTTCAATTTATAGATCAACTACAATATCTTAAAGCGACTTTTAAGAAAAATTCTTTAGAAAAGTAGAACGAATAGCTTAAGTCCTTTAAATAAGACGATTTGATTTAGAACTTTCAAGAATTTCGCTCTTGAAATCTCGCAGAAAATGAGAGAGGAGAGCAAGCTCATTTGCAGAGCGTTGAAAACGCTCTTTTAGTTTCGTCTTTAATGGAAAAGAGGTGTGTGGGGAAACTATCAAGCCAAGAGCTTCATACATTTTTGCACTCATGTTGCTTTGAAATTCCCAAGTAGTTATAGCATTTCAGGCATGAAATGGTAATGAAATAAACAACTGATATTAAATTGCAGTTACATTGGAATATGGGCTCCTTTACTTTTGAATCTGTGGTGCTGTTGATCCAAGAGTACTATTGAATCTGCGGTGCTGTTGATTCACAAGTAAGCGATCTTACTCTTGAGCCTGATGAGTTCTTGAAACCAGAAGAAACATTATTGATTTTTAACAATACACCGAATTCTAAATCATAGAATAAGCAGTCCTAGATTTGAGTACGCTTAGTACTTGTTTCAAACATTATTTCACTTGGTTTCCGAATGGTTCGTACTTGGTTCAAGGATTGAATCTCTTGGATCAAGGAAAATCGATTATCAAGTCGTACTTGGATCAAGAATTGGCATTCTTATAGAACTTCTGACGTTAAACATGCTTGATTCAGGTATGAAATTCTCTTCTTTTTTTTCTCAGATGAAAGGTTGCCTAGAAATTATGTTTAAAATTTGGTAGAAAACCACCACATGCACTGCCCACCCTCACAATGCTACAAGTCCGCTCCTGAGCCAGGGCTTAGGTCTCTGGGCATCAGCTTCGGTTTTTGCTTTTGCAGTGCTGCACGCACTTTTTGAACGCCCCCCAACTCCCACGTGACAGCCCTTGTGTCTTCACCCCCCCTATTCAATGTTTTTGCTTAGCTACACACAATTTTTTTGTTGGCAAGGCCTATGTACCAAAGTTTTGTTGTTGCTGCTGTTGCTGCTGCTGCTGCTGAGGATGATGATGGGGCGGTGTTGGCGGCGGCGGTGGTGGTGTGGCATTTTATATGCTCCAATTTTGTGGGGCACCCACCCATGCCCATAGCCATGCCCAGGCTACACCTCCCTTCTAAAAGCCTAACCGACTGAACGCACTTTTGCAGCTTGCGTTTGTATATGTATATGTGTTTGCACTTGTGTGTGTGTGTGGGGCGCGTGCGTTGCTGTTGTGTGTGTGTGTGTGTGTGTGTGAAAGTGTGGGTGTGGGTGTGCTTTTTTGGGTGTGCGTTTTTGGTTTTTCGTGAAATTTTAGCATTTATTTGTTATGTACTTTGACTGCGTCGATTGACGCTGACTGCTGCAGAGTTGCTGCTGTTGTTGTTGTTGTTGTTGCTTGTGTTGCTGCGGTGCGTAGGCCCTGTATGTATGTATGCGTGTGTGTGTGTGTGTGTATATGTACACTATTTGGCAATTACCTACAAGTAAATATGTGCGTCTTGGGGGGACTGTACAATATAGGCCGCCAAAAAACACAACAAACAGTTGGTTGATTCAATGTACACTGCAATTTAAGAGGTGCAGTTTGTGTTATTTTTGAACAAATTTCCCCCAAAATTTCTTTTTCCCATTCGAAAAATTGCACAAAAATAAATGTTTTCCCTTTTGCTGTTTGCTGTTTGTATTTGTAATGCCTGTCAATAATACCATACACCCCCCACCAGCCCATTGAACCACTCACACACACACACACACACACACACACACACATACACATATTTTTTTCATGGACAAACCCCCTCCAGCCCCCCTCTCCACGCCACCCAATCTCAACCCACTCAATGTTTTGTTGTTGTTTTTCGTTGCGTTTTCAGATAAGATGATATCATTTGTTTTTGTACCATTTGTATGCTTGTGTGTGTGTGTGGGTGTATGCTTTTTTTTTTTTGGGGCTGTGGCTGCCCATTTGGCGCTTGCAATGAGTGCGTTTTATGTTTTCATTCTAATTGGTTTGAACCAGTTTTATGAGCAAATTGTTTGACATTGAAAATTGTTGCTTATGTTGAAACAAAAGAATTTTGAAATGGTTTTTTATTGAATTATTTGCTTTAGTTAATTACTTGAATCACATATGGAAATGTTGTTTGCCAATTGAGCACATGAAAATTATAAGCAATGCTTAGTTTAATCCGGAATATAACAGGCCCAATCAAAAGCGGCCGTTACAAAAGAATAATATTTACATATTTATTAATATTATTATTATTATTATTAATATTTATTTAAAAGTTCCGCGCAGAGCAATTTCGGTTCGGTATTGAACTCACGAATCACAGTCTAAAATGTAGGGTTAAAAAAATTTCGTAATTTACTTTTAAACCATCTTATGAAAGATTTCTATATTTTCAACTTTGAGAATAGAAATATGATGCAAAAGTCAACCATGAATGAATTTACTAGCTTAATTGTTTTTGGACCAGGCATTTTAGGAATCAATAATCCCGGGATGAACCGAACCGCTTATTTCAGCTGGTTAGCCGAACCGGCTTTCTCACAGTTTTGCTGAACCGCACAAATAATAACGGTTCAGTGACGTGTTTTAAGACGTCAATTGGGAATTTCAATTGATTTTCTAAGATAATCATGATTTTTGCGGTGACGTATCGATATAACCTAGTCAAGGATGACTTGACACACATTTTACAACATGTAATCCTGTAAGTCTTTTTCGCTCGCCGATCTCTTAATATACCTGTTGCATACCTTAATATTTACCTGAACCTCTTAGCCAGGAGAGTTATCTTTATACAAAATGATAAATAGGGTGTGTAAGATGAATGTATACATTCTTTTCTAAGGACATTCCCATAGGAACATATAGATGAATCCTGCAAATTCGTCAAAATTAATTGAATTGGATTTTGACTTTTTTCTGAAGATTTTAGAGATATCCAAATGGTTTATGGGAATTCAATTCAAAATTCAAAGTCACATTACGACAAAAATCATAATACTCATAACTACTTTATTCAACTTCGAACCGAAACCACGGCTTAGTTAGCTCCAAAAACCATGTAATGAACCGAACCAACGGTTCAGAAATTGTGAGAGCCACTGAACCGAACCAGTACTTATTTTTGAGTGGTTTGCTTCCCTGATTAATATACTGAACAAAATCTAATTTTGCCTTGCTGAAAACCGGTTTCCAATCCGATTTTTATCTGCAATATCGGCAATATTTGGTCTGATTGTAAAAGTAGCATAATCAATCAGTTACTCGATATTGAGAAATGAAGGGGGCATCGAGCATCCACCCCACCGCATCCCATGCACATCCCCTTAGTTTAAGCTGTGATAGATTTTGAGTTACAGAAATATCCCATTGGAATGGATAGTTTTTGATATCCATATTTTGTTTTAACAATATCCATATTTCATATCTTTTGGATGATTTTAAGCTCTGTTGAATGAAAACTAAAGATCCATGTAATATTATATAAATATTTCAATATACAAAAATAAATATTAAAAAATATCCAAAAACGGATTTTAAACAAGAAAGAAAGTCGGTCAAACCCGACTATAACATACTCTGTACCAACGAAATTATACGCTCAGCATAAATTTTGATGCTGCAGTAGCAGCTGAAAGCAGCGCTGCTACTGCGCTGCAGCAGCGAACAGTCTTTTGATCATATCTCGGCAACGGTTCATCCGATCTTTACCATTCCTTTGGCAAATCGAACAAAAATTTGTATTAGAAAATATGCCAGAAGGTTCGAACCTTCTATCTATTAAACTGTGGGAGATATGACGTTATTCTCAAATTGCGGTGGCGGGAGGGGGCGTGTCGCAAAATGAAAATAAACTTGATCTGCCATACATGTCAAACCTCTATCTCTTACCATCTCTGAGATCTGTGCGTTCATACGGACAGACAGACGGACGGACGGACGGACGGACGGACGGACAGACGGGCAGACGGACAGACGGACATGGCTATATCGACTCGGCTGTTGATGCTGATCAAGAATATATATACTTTATGGGGTCGGAGATGCTTTCTTCTGGATGTTACATACTTTTGCACAAACTTATTATACTCTATATACCTTTGGTACAGAGTATAAAAATCAATTCCATTTCAAATGGATACCAAAATCAATTAAATGTATCTTTGAATATCCTTCTGATTCTGTGTATACCATAAAATTATTTCTTGCTATACTGGAATTGCAACTCGTGACCTCGAAGACTGAACACACGAATGTCGGCATCTTAGACCACTCGACTATCAATAGTCTCGCGTGGGTAGCACAAAACATTATAGCATATATTTAAATGAAAATATGGGAATGTGTTTACCTAGAAAACTAAACTAAAATAAACTAATAAATTGCCAAGCTGAAGAGCTTTAATTTTAGTAGCCTTATTTAAAATCTAACTGAAATATATATAAATGGGTCTCTAGCTTATCTCAATTTGGGTTTTCACGTCATCTTGGTCATCAAGTTATCTTTTGAAAAGCTAAATTTCTTTAAACTCACTTTAGTGTGACTTTCTTCATAATTTGGTTCGTTTTTAAACCAAAGAAGAATATATTTTGACATGCCTTACCGAGACTCGGACCCAGGATCATATAAATCAGAACTATATTTTCTGAATGATTCTGAAATTTCTGCCAAACTGCCTACCAGCTTAAATATACCCATTAAGACCACAATATTTGCTCAAAATGAAATTCCTGCACATGCAAATGAGTAACTAACTCTTGACAACCCACTCACTCAGTCAGGTTCATTCACCCAAATCATAATAATCGATTTGCCGGGTCGAAAGGTAAACAAACAAAACAAAATATGTGTATAAAAAAAAAACAACAACAACAAGCAGCGTCAAGACCTTAAGGTGAAAAGGCAATCAATGTTGTCCCGCTATTTTCCTGCTTTTCCTTCTTCTTTTTTTTTTTTGACTACCCTCTGTCCCGGTTGCTGATTGTGCGTAATAGAGCATTAAACAGAAAAGCAACAGGACCAGAAATGTTTCTTTATTCAAAACATTCTTCGAGCACATCTTCAAAAAATTATTACATTAGCTTTGGGGTTCTTTTGCGCTGCCTTTGTCTGAGCGTGGTGTAAGGTAGTAAAAATTATGTGTAAAATGTCCTTGAACCCCTTCATTTTTTTTTTTCATTTTTGCATTGTTGTTGCTGTCGCCTTGTCTGTCCCCTTTTTTACAAGAAAAGAAAAGAAAGGCAATGAATGAATGAATGAATGAACGAGGGAATTGTTGAGCCGGCTTCATTGTTTTGAAATTATGTTAAAATTTGCGTTTAGCTTTTGCCGTTGCTTTCTGGTATCCTGTCAACGTCACCGATACGCTCCAGACTCCCCAGCGGGTTCCTTTGAAATTTACTGGGTTTTTCTCCTGCAGCTTTTGATGTTTGGGTTTATTTACGAAGATGAGAAATGTGCGCATATTAACGACACTTGTGGCTGCTGTTCTATTAAGTAATAACAGCCTTTTTTTTGTTTTGTCTTTTTCAAGACAACAAAATAAACTGACAATTTGCTAAGTGAAATGAAGCGCATGCCAGGGCAGGCCGCCTTGTGAATTAGAGCAAATAGAAAATGGGAAAGGAAAATTGGGTCACGCACGCAACGTTGACGTTGCAGCCACACCGCCACAGCACAGCACAGCGGAGCACATCGCATCAGATGGAAGGGCAGAGATACGACTTATCGGTGGAAATGCCAAACAGACACCAACTGGGCCAGACAATGCGACGCAACGCATTTTATGGGGGAGTGGTGTGTGAGTGTGAGGCAGACAGGCAGACAGACAGACAGACAGACAGAGAGGGCAACAGCATGAGAAAAAAGAGAGCTTAACTAGGCGGTGGTGCATGCAAATTACAGCATAAGTACAGTGGAGATTCCAATATAAGTCAACTTTCATATGTTCTCAACTGTGAAAAGGGTTATGGTGTTTGGGCTGTGTTAAGACCCAAAGTAGGGATCGCTTCATAAAAATCCTGTAACACAAACTGCAGCTATTGGCGTCAGGTCTTAAGAATATAAGACGGCGGTTGAAAGAAGTCTCGTGCTCTTACATTTCCGACACAGTTTCATCCTTATAGCTATACTCTTTAACAGCTTGCTTCTCATTCTGCCCTGCAGTGAACAGACGATGACAAAAGCACCTCGGTTATTACCTTCAAATGTACGTCTCTAACTTTGTGGAGATATGCCCACACATCTATTAAACTTTATCCAAGTATTCGAATGTGATTAGACCAAACTCCTGGACCACATTTTATGTGTTTAGATTTTTCTTTAAAACATATATATATATGAGATCAAGGAGTAGGAGGAATATACAGAAGAATACTGTAGCTATCAACTGTTCTTAACTAACCAAACCAACAGAAATCAAACGAAAATGTGACAACTGCTAACAACCTCCTTTGCCATAAAAAGGAGTGAAAAGATTCCTTCGAATTTTTACAGAACTCCATGCTCTTTTCAGCATCGGCATGCTCAGTCTAAGACGGGTTTTACAGAGTGAAGCATACTTTATGTAGTTCTTGTAAGGCTCCAGCTTGTAGGATAGAGGTGAAGCGGTGTCTCTTTCGTATGAAAGCTTTTTCAAAAACTTCATTCAGTTAACTTCACCATGAATATCCAGTCAAACATACCCACGTCATATCCCCAAAATGGACAGAGTTTTAAAGTATGTCGACCTTATTCGTGCGTTGTCAAATTTCTGGCGTCGATTGCTTGCCTGCTTTGGCGTTTCTGCAGATCTCAACGTGGCCAGCCACTCTACTCCTACTCCTCCTCCGAAATAACATGGAATGCGATGTGGGCAGCAAACTACTTACCTGTAGATTCTCTTGAGCTACGTTTCCGTAGAATTTTCTTGACTTTTCATAACCATTCATCCCTCTTGTTTTTTTTTTTGCATATTTTAGAATATTACAAAAATTACAATTTTATAGCTAGAAAAGGCCCGAGGAGCTTTATTAGTTCAAACCAAAGACGAGATTAGCTATGCAAGCCAATAATGCTAGGAAAGCTACTTGATGAACTGGAAAAGGATAATTTCAATCGGGATTGAACTCAATGTATCCCTTGGTTTCTGAATAGCAGGGCCAGAAATTATTTTCGGGTTCTCCTGCTCACGGGCTTGAACCAAAATCCTAGAAAAATATTACCAATGTAGTTATAAACTCTCGATTTTGAAAATTATTTGAGAAGTCTTACAGTGGAGGAGCTTAAAAATTAGAGGTTTTTATGGGTGAGGTTTTTAGAAGTAGCTCTAATAAATTTTTCTAGATTTCCAGACCATTTTAGGAGTCAGTTGCACTAAACACAAATATAGAACATATAGAAATCTACCTAGGTCAAATTTCTGATGTCTATCGTTTTGGCTGAGCCGAAACTAAATTATAGGTAAGAAATATGTTCGTGTTAAGCTTTTATATCTAAAGAGGTTCGGTTGACAGTAAAATGAAAGTCGAAATTCTGGGTTCGAACCGGTTCGGTTGATAAACCGGCTTGCAGCCCTGGTTTTTATGGGTTTTACAGGTTCGGTTCACAGTAAAATAAAAGCCAGATTTCCGGGTTCGAACCGGTGCGGCTTAAAACCGGTTTGCTGGTCTGCTGAACATGCAGGGAAATGGAAATGCTGAGACTAAGATCACTTGCATGTGGGTCGAAGTCAAACTGTCTGGTTTATGATATACGTTCACCCTTACATTGAACAAGTCAGGCTTGGGGTTGAAAAATAAGGTACAAATCAGAAAAATTCTTAAGTAAAATAGGTTGATTATCTTACAATGAGTCTAAAGTCTAAAGAACGGGCAACAGCAGGGCTCGCCAAGTAAGGTTCCCCATTAAAGTGCTATTGGTAACAATTTTTGAAAGAATCGATTCCTCTCTTCTACCCTTAAACCAACTTTTGTCCTAATCCCACACAGGTTCCTGGCATCAAATACTACCTGTACTTAATTTGTATGACTTTATCATCGTCTGGTGGTGGATGGCGCTGCGTTTTTCATCCAAATTACGCATGTCTCTCATGTTGGGCTCATCCCTCTCCGTTACCTTCCTCATGCAATTCTAGCAAGCACATTGAATTGTTTGTTCATTTCATTCGGTGAGTGGAAATTGGGTCAATGCATATTATTTTTGAGTGAGTGTGTGTGCATGTGTGCGTGTGTGTGTATGGGTGGATGTTGCAATGCGGCTGCTGAAGCAGTAATTTTTTTAGATTGCTGCGTTGTTTTGTTTGATCTTCGCTCTTGTTTGGCCTCGAGACACGCTGTGCGGCGTTTGTTGTGTCGCAATACTCAGAATGCAATCTATCAATCGAAGATGTTGGGCTGTGTGTGTGTGTGTGTGTGAGAGAGAGTGAGTAGCTGTGTGTGTGTGTGTAACCACCAAAGAAATTAAGTAATTTGGTGGTGGAGAAAGGAATTGTAGAACTTTTCTCTTTAAAAACATTTGATACAATATTTTCCTCATTAGTTAACACCTCATAACAGAGATTACATTTCGTTTCATTACAACAAAGACTGAAATTAACCATAAATTAAATTAACCAAGCCAAAATATACACAAACAACCACAAGACCAACCAACAACAACCCCAAAATGTCAACGGTTTTTGCACTTTTCTTTTTCCCTCAATATTTATATTTATTTTATGCAAAAATGACGAAAAACAACAGCAAAGTATTTTCGACAATTTTCTTTATTTGTTTATTATGCGGAAATGGCAAAAAAGAGGAGAGAGGCCAAGGCAAAAATTTCCTTGCAACCGGAAGAATTCAATTGAGTGTAAGATTTTGAGTGGCCCATGGCGGCCGCCGCCTGCCATGTACAATTCGGTGAGGGTTTGGGGTTTGGGGTTGAGATTTGTGCTCATAATTATTCGCGTGTTTCTTCAAAAGTTTCTCCTTTCGCATACACAAATCGCAAGCAATTTCAATTCCCACGCCCAAACTAATTGCAAATTAATGACTCTTACCAGAAACTTGAGCAACAACAATTTATAAGAACTATCCCCATTTTTGCGCATCTCTCGGATACAGGCATCTCCAGTAAGGGGCGGCAGACCCACAAGCCCTTGGGTTCGAGTTAATCAATCATTTGGTCTATTACATGAGAAGAAAACGGCAAAGGAAATCATTTCTATCATGTCTGTCAATTTGTAGCTAATTACTTTTTCTTTTCGGCCACACAGAAAGGCAAGTAAAACGATCGGCAGGTGCAAGCGAGATGGTCATACCACAGAAACATATTGCAATTCTAAAGCTGACTCTTTCTGGTAAGCTTATCTGCGAGAATTGCACTTGTGTGAGTGAGTGCGTTGGTGTGCGAGAGAGCGAAAACTTTGGCGAATTGCGTCCAGCGGATTCCCCTTCCCTCTCCATTGGATGCGCAAAAATGGCGATGCGGCCGATGTGAAAAATATGTATGGGGAAATTCTAAGAAGCATTCGACTTGGTCTTTTAGAAAGTACAAATAAAAGAAGGATGTATGAAAGAAGGGGAAGAAGGCAGGACGAAAGCGGGAATATAAAAAAGGATGAAGGAAGCAAAAAAAAATGGAAGAATAGAAGAAAGAAATAAAGTCAGGCAGATATTAAGAAAGGATCAAGCGAAGGAAGGGTGAAAAGAAGACTGGCATAAAGAAAGGAAATAAAAGAAGGAAGGGAAGAAAATATAGGGAAAAAAGGAAATGAAGAAAATAAAAAGAATAAGAGGAAAGGAAGAATGAGAAAAGAGAATGAAGAAATTAAGGAATTTTAAGTAGGTAAAGAGAAAGAATGTGTCAAAGCAAGAGGTAAAGGTTAAAAAATCAGGAATTCAAAAAAGGGAAGCTAAAGAAAGGCAAAAAGGAAGAATAAGAAAAGAGGATGAAGAAATGAAGGAATTTTAAGAAAGAAGGGAGAAAGAATGTATCAAAGGAAGAGGTAAAATTTATAAAATCAGGAATCAATGAAAAGGAAAGCTAAAGAAAGGCAAAAAAGAAATGGAGAAAAGGATAAAGGACAAGAGTGAGGGATCAAAGAAGAATGGAAGAAGGGAACTTCTAGCAAGGAAATGAGAAACGCTAAAACGAATCAAGATGGAAAGGATGAACGCGATAAAACCGAGATTAAACAACTAATAAGGACTAGGATCCTTTAACCCTTCTCCATAATAAATCAGGAACTAAAAACAGCTAGCAGGTGTGATTTACACCCCAAGCGATACCGAAAATCTTTCCTGTTTTGGCTTCTGTAAGGATGTAAGGAAATATATAGGAAGGGAAATATGTATAATCAGGAAATAGGTAAAAGGAAGCAAATAGGTAAGTGAAGAAAAGGAGAAAAGAAAAGAAAGACAGGTTAGCAAAGAAGAGATGGCAGACACAAATGGAAGCATGCAATGATGGAACAAGAAGCAAGAAAGGAGATATAAAGGAGAAAATAAGGGAAAAGAAAAAGAATGAGAGAGGATGGGACGGTAGAAGGAAGAAAAGAGAAATGAACAAAGATGGAAGGTATAAAGAAGAGCCAAAATGGGCTTTAGAAGAAGGGGTGAGAGAAAGGAAGGCGGAGAATACAAAGAGTTGGAAGAAGAGTAAGATAAAATAGTTTTTTGGAGGTAGGAAGAATGTAAAGAAATAGCAACGAAATTGAAAGAAGGAAGGAAAAGAAAAAAAGAGAGTAGAAAAGTGTTAAAATAATTAGAAAGAAGAAGAAAAAGATAGAAGGAATAAGGGGGGAATAAGAGAGAATGAAATCGGAAAAGCAGCACAAGCGAAAAGAGGATGAAAAGAGAATTAAAGAAAGGATGACTTTTTGAGAAAGATGAAAGTCCACCCACTTTGGAAGGAAGAAAAGGGCGGGGAGGAACAGATGAAGGAGGATGGTAACTAAAAAGAATGGAACCTATGGGGAATGGATTAATAGAAGAAAGTAGGGAGAAAAGAAAGAAAATCAGAAGGATAACGCAAGCTGAGAGCAAATTGGAAGGGAAAGAAGTAAAGTCAGGAAACAAAATGAAAAATGGAAGGATGAGAGAAAAGGGAGGAGGAAAGCGAAAGAGTGGGAATGTGTCTAAAAAGATGAGGGAAGAAGTTGAGTTTGAAGATGTAAAGCGAAGCCAAGAGGAATTTGGAAGGGAAAAATGGAAATATGAGACTTAAATGGAAGAAAAAGAAACATGAAATGAAGAAAGGTGTTCAGAAATGAGGAGTAAGAAATGAATGGGAAAGACAATTACACAAAAGACAAGATGGAGGATGAACAAGATGGGAAGAGACAGGTGAAAAGAAGGAAGGGGCAAAGATTTAAAAAGAAAAATGCAGAAACCAAACAAAATTACATCAACACATAATTCTGTAGAATTAAGAAGAAAAACCTAAAAAATTGTAATAATTAATTCTTTATTTATAACTTTTTCTTATAAAAACTGAATGAAAAAACGGATAGTTCTAAAAAAATTGACTTATTGCATCAACAAAGTAAAAACAAACATAGTTTATGCTACATTAATCAAACACTGCTTAAGCTCTCTCTCTCTCCCCTTCCCCTAAACGTCTCCGGTTCGTCTCCAATAATATTTGAACTAATTGAGCAAATAAGCTAATACCCTGAAGATTAGATGTAAATTCAAACAGCAAACATTAATAAAAAGCATAATAAGTCCAAGTATAACAAAACTGGCATAGCTAATGAGTCTCGTCTCTCTCTCTCTCTCTCTCTGTCCATGCCTAATATTATCATTATTTGTAGAGTTTGTTTTTTTTTTCGTTCCACCGAAATTTTCTCAATGCAAAAAAGTAAGACATCGAGAGCGTTAGGAATTCTATATAGTTTAGTATTTAGTGCCAAACAAGTTTCAACATTTTAATCTTCGAGTCGAGCCGCCTGGACGTGAAATTTATGGGATGTCAAAGGGCCATAATCTGGCTACAAGCGACGACCAAGAACCTCCAAAAAAAAAAAAAAAATGAACTAGGCGACTGGGGCGGGGGTAGGGGAAGGGACTAGCGCGTGCAACGCCAGAGCGAGCGTACAAAATTTTGCGCTCACGCACGCACACACACGCACTCACGCACATTTTGGTGATTACCTCATCGCAGCGAATGTCAGCCAAAAGCGCAGAGCCAAAAGCAAAAGCATGGAATGCGTGCGCATAAGACTGTGGAGAGAAGGGGAGAGCTTAAGGGGGACGCACTTTAAGTTTGTATGCTAGAGGCCACGCACACACACACACACAGTCGCACACACACATTTGCTTGTAGGTTCTTTTGCTGATTAAAAACAGCCTGCGATCCGCAGCTTTTGCCTGCCTGTTGTAACTTCTGTCCAAGAACTGGTCCAGCAACATTTTAATTAATGATCTTCCAGCCCCCCAACTGCTGCTGCTCTTAAAGCTTTTTTTGTATGGTAGGTCATTCTGCTAGTTTTACGGCTTGTAAGTGCCGGAAATGTGGCTTGTTTTCTTACAAGATTAAGACACCAAAACTTATTCTTGTTACAATTGCTTAGGCTTGACCATTTTGCAGTTACATTTTGTAAAAGCAATTAATCATATATAAAAAAACAACATAGAAATAAGCCATAAATCACTAGAGGTATGTGTGTGTGTGTGTGTGTGTGTGTGTGTGCTGCACTCTTCTCAATGGTCACCTTTCATGTCAACAGGGGAAGAGGCACGCCATGTGGACGGAAGTATAATTATTATAATTTGCATTTCATATTTAGATGATGGCTGGAAAGGGGTGGAGTGGGACCTGGGGAATGTGGAAAATGTGCGTAAAAACTTCTAGTAGTCATAAATCAAAGAAATGTGTGTGTTAGAAACCAAATGCAGTATATATACTCCGAAACTATGAAATGCCCTACAGCAGGTCAACATGTTTAAAATTAATAATTTAATTTGAAGCTATTTTAGTCAGGTATGTAAACTCTTTATCCGATCCAGTTTGATTTAAGTTATTTGAAAAAATAAACAATAATTATATATGGTTTTAAAAAGTCTCATTACTAGAATTTTGGACACAAAAAACATACCTTTGGATTAAAATTCCATGAACTTGACAAAAGCTTAAATGTTTAATATTTTGACAACAAATTAGTCATATAAACTACAAAACATAAATACACTTAGATAAATAATAGAGAATTTGACACTCAGATAACCAAATAATCACCCGGCCTCACTAGACCCCTTAAGGTCTTGGTGTGACCCCATCTGGGGTCAGCCGGCAATACCTGACCTAAGCTAAAACATGGATCATGAATGGTTAACGTCAGAAGCTCGTTAAAACCTTAAATTCTTGATCCAAGAGCGAACATCTTGATTAAAGTATGAATATTTGATCTAAACGCTCCCATCCCAATATTTGAACCAAGTACGAATCATTCTCGAATCAAGTAAAAAATTTCTTGAATCAAGTTCTTGAATCAAGAGCATAGTACATTGTCCAAAACCAGGAATGTTCGTTCTTGTATCAAAAGCTCATCAGCACCTATCGATAGACCAAAGTAATGGCGCCCATATTCCAATCAAACAATTAAAATTGTTGTGATTTCCATTTGTTTTTAAAGTTATTTCATACAAAACTAAATGTCTAAACTAAACTATGTAGAAACTATTAGCCGGCACAATCACAAAGCAGCAGCAGTGTTTGCCTGTCAACTGTCAGTCCAACAGCTATGCCATAGCTGTTTGGGAATTCTAAAAACTAAAAATCAAAACGTAGCGAATGGCGCTCTCTGATTGGTAGATTCCCCAAACACAGCCCTCTCTCATAATAAACCAAAATGGGAGAGCAGACTCAATGCTATTACCTTTAATATGCTTGCTCTTCCCTCTCAGTTTCTTTAACTCACTCTCCTAGACATAAAACAGCAAACTGAGAAGGAAATAAGCTCAATGTAAAGAGCGAAATTCCTGAAAATTCAAGAACAAATACACTGTTATTCAAGATCGATCGTATTTAAAATTTTTGTTCTGATTTTTTCTGGGTTTATGTCTTGAATGTCTCTTTCTGAAGATATTAACTAAAGGTGTAATCTTTATAGCTAATCTTTGACTCCAGACTAAGTAGATAGGCATTTCCAAACAGGAAAAAGCTCTAAATAAAGTTTGGTATATTTAACAACTTTATTGGTTTGCCATTTAAATTGGCTTAAAAACGAGGCAAACCCGCGAAAAAGACATAATCAAGACAAAAACTCCGGGGCTAATAATACCCTTGCAGCACGTTTCTAAGACTACTTATCGGGCCTTAGTCTTTTATGGAAGTCCGATTTCGACCAATCTTAGGGGAATCATGCAAAAACCTAACAAACGAACATGTTAGAAATTTAAAGTCGATTCCATTTAAAAAAAATTTTTTTTTTTTAATAAAACTGATTTTTTGACCGATCGTTCGTACTGCAGCTATATGCTATAGTCAACCGATCTTTACAAAACTTTGCAGAATTGTGTGAAAGCATATCAATATATATATATAAATGCCAATTTTAAGGCCAATTCCATTGAAAACAAAAAAGTTTTTCTCACTTAGACTACTTTTCAGACTGTACTTTTGTAAAACAAAGTTTGGAGGCGTTTCCAAAGAAAATGAAAAAGTTTTTCTCACAAAGACTACTTTTCAGACTGTACTTTTGTATGACAGGTATACTACATAGATTTCCGATTTCGACCTAACTTAGTGGAACCATGGGAAAGCATGGTAAACTATGAAATACAAAGTTTGGAGTCGTTGCCATTGAAAACAAAAAAGTTTTTCTCACTAAAACTAGTTTTTCGACCAATCGTTCCTATGACATCTATATGCTATAGTTATCCGATCCGGCCGGTTCCGACAAATGTGCAGCGTACTTGTACTAAAAGAATTCGTGCAAAGTTTGGGGAAGTTGCCTTTCAAAGTGACGGAGGAAATAGCATAGAAACAGACAGACGGACGGACCGACGGACGGACAGAAAAACGGACGTACTTCATCAACTCAGTTAGTCGTGCTGATCAAGAATATATATACTTTGGGTGATCGGTTAGGCTTTCTTCTATGCAATACAAACATACGGAAAATTTTTAATACCCACTGCAAGGGTATAAAAAGGAACAAAATTATTTTTAAGGGTATATAAATGTTGGCTTGGGTAAATTAACCATTCTGGGGCTTGTGCACACACAGTTGCTACGCACCAAAATCGAAATAAGGTGGACAACCTGACGTATACGTAATAGATTTTTATACGCATTTTCACACAGCACGCAGTTCACCTGCAGGAATGTCCTTCCCTCCCCCCCTGTGAATGTATGTGTGATAGTTAATGGCCACAAGGCATTCAAAATCATAGCCACACATACGCCATGTTGGCCCCGCCTAGAATATATCCTCCAGCCACGAACTTGGCTTTTAATTTTATTATTTTCACATAAATTTACCGTCGTTGTAGCTGCTATTTTTTTTTGTTGTATTTTACTTTTTTTTTTATTGCATTTTAATGGAAATTCTGGTTGTATTTTTTTGTTTCTGTAGTGTTGTTAACATGCATGGCATATTATGCCAGTTTTCTTTTTTTGGCCACCTTCTGTGCGTTAATGTGCACAGAAGTCGAGAGAGAACACCAAAATATTCATTACAAAAATTAAGTAATTTCATTATTTGCTGCGTTTTTGTGGATTTCTGGGCTAGGCCAGGCCACCATATTTGGGTAATATTATTCCTGTCAATGGATTTTTATTGCAAAATGGCGTTTTCATTAGTCATTTTTGTTACAAAATGAATTGAAAGTGACCCAGTTGGAGTTGCGTGCAAAATGAAATGATACACAAATATGCAAATTGTTAAAGAAGATACATTATTCTATTATTGTGGGCATTTTTGAATATTTTTTTTTAACATTTTGATGGCTCTTTAAATAAACATGCCCCTCCCCCTCCCACCCCCCACCTCCCATCTCAATCACAAAACAAACAAGTCGTGTCTTTCAATTTCGTATTTATTTTCGAGGGGGAACACTTCAAAAATACAAAAAAAAAACCAACTTGCCAATAAATGTCAAAAATATAAAAAGGCCCAAAAGTACAAAAACAGCGACAGCCAATAAAACTGCGCTGTCAAATACAAAAGTTGTAATGACAGTTCAAAAAGGACAACAACAGCAGCAGCATCAGCAAAGGACCAAACAAAGACATTAACATGTGGCACACATTTCAGTTGACCGCCGAAGCAGGAAGCAAAGAAGCAAAAGGAGACCAAAAACAAAAGCCAAAATGGGACAAACAACATAAATCGACGAACCAACTAACTGTGGGACCTCTTCGATATTTGGAACTTGCAGGCAGGCAGGCAGCCAGGCACACTGGCTAAGGGTCAGAGGAGGGCAATACGATAAGTACTTTTGGACTGACTGTCTGCCATTTACATTTCCTTCCCCTCCTTCCACCCATTTTCAATGGCGACCAAAACAAATTGTCGCGTTAACTACACCAACACCAACAACAACAATTTTGTTTTTGTGCAAAACAAATGTCATTTTGTCAATAAAATGATATATATAAATGTTTTATGTTTAGTTTGGTAGAAAGAAGAACTGGAACTTTTTCTTCATTTTATTTATTATGGGAAGTCTATAGAAAATTCAGGGATTCAGTAGGATAATTTATTAATTTATTTATAATTTATTATTGCACCATATTTCCCTTTTTGAAAAATAAAAAAAAACTCTAGTTCGATTGAAGTATAAATACCAAAACAAATCAATTAAGATCCACTTTGGACTATTCTTTATTTTGAAATTAAGTAACTCAATTTTCAAACCCTTTTGATGATTTTTAGCTGTATAAAAACCTTAGATCAATTAAACATTAAATTGATATTTTATATAAAAGGTGGAATGATCTAATACCAATTTGCAAATCAGGTACGGCCAAGCAGTTTATGTGAACGTCTAAGGCCAATAAGGTGCGAACTAATTGGACCTTTTCAGTGTGGCATAAGACCTGATAAATCCACCACAGACCAGATACTCACTTTGCGTAAAATTTCAGAGAAAATTTATGAAACAGGGACCAAAACCTATCATTGATTATAAAACTGATTTCGACACACCAACTAAGTAAAAATTCGTTGAGTCCCTGTCTACTTTTGGTACATCAGCAAAGTAACTAAAAATTCAAAGCTCCTTCAAAAAGAATATGATCTCTCCAAACCATTTAAAATTTTTTTTTTTAGCCAGGGTGAAACCTTAACGTGTAACTTCTGTCTTTCTTTGGGCACCATCTACCCAAAACAAGATGGAAAGATTGGATTAGTCTGGATTTTGTAACGTTTTGAAAAATCCTCAGAAATTCTCAAATTTAGCACACCTGATAATCAAATCTTTTATTTATTTTTCGTTCCTAATTTCACAACTTTTTTGCAAGTTTAGGTTTCTTTTTTGTCATCGCTGTGCCGCACTTTTAAGCAACAGCCTGTCTCCAAGCTACTGCTTTCACTGCTACCGTCGATTGCTCGACTGCTGCGGCTTTTACTGCTGATCTCAAACTGGCCTGCAGCTCTGCTTGTTCAAAGCGCCGCGCTTGAGATTCTTGCGACTTTGTGCTTAGAAAATAGTTTAATCAAAAAGGCTTCTTCCGTCAACCGATGAAGATGTGCTTTCAAGAAAAATCTTAAATAAATCTAGACTATTTTCTGGACTCCCAATATTTTTATATAGGAAATGTTACAGACTCTGCGAAACTTAATCGAGACTTACACGACTTAACTTCACAAATTTCATACCTTTCGTTTGGAAGTTCTATAAAAATGAATTTAAATTTTTTGCCTAGCAAGAAAAATTCATGAGCTTCATTGTGTAAGTCCTTACTAATACATATTTTACAATATTTTTAGAAGCAATGACAACCATTTCCTAAATACAACATTGTAATCTCTCTTTTTTTATAAACCAATGCTGGAAACTTAAGAAATTCGAGAGGACCTCAAGTTAAGGTTGCAAGATCAAGGCTTAAGCTTGACTTAAGCAAGGCTTAAGCTTTAGGTCTAAGCATTAAGACATCACTGAGCCAATTCTGCACATCCTTTCAAATGTCTTGCTTCCTCAATCAAAGCGAATGTCCTACTCCCAAACCTTCTAAACTCAATTCCCTTTCTAGAGCATCTCAATATCACCTCTTTCTCGTTCTCCTTTAACCTATTTCCCTTAACCGAATGTCTCTATCAGGCCAATGGCATCATCGTCGTTCTGCCAAAACTCTCAGTTTTTAGGCCATTTCATGCAATTTGGTAGACAGCCAAGGAAAGATTTTTGCTTATCAATTTAATGGCCAACTGGCGTCAGAGAAAAAATATCTCTTGTAAAACTGTCACAAACAGAAGCAGCAGTGCAAGCATTAATTTGTGCGAGTATTGTTTGGGGGGTCGCCTCGACTGAGTTAACCATTAAATGCCAGGACAGGCTCCAAATTTCTCAAGTCCTAGCAGCGTCGCCAGAATGCAATAACAGTGTCTGGCGAATTTGTTTGCCCCGAAATAGGCAAAAACATGGCCAAAGATTAAAAACAAACGCATGAAAAAGGCAAAAAAAAAAAAAATAGGGAACTATGATTTGGTTGTTGTTGTTGCTGCTGTTGTTAAGTTTATTTTTGCCAGCATTTTTATGGGCCGTCAGCAGGCGCCAGGATTCCTGCTTCCTATTTCGCTCGTAGGCTCTGCCTCTTTCACTTCACTCTCATTTCTCAGTCAGCGATTTTCGCTTTCACTTGCACATTTATGCCAACTCTCTGATTGGATTGGTTTGGTTTAGTTTTTGGCCTGGCTTTGACTTTTATGCTGCTGTTGCTTGTTTTTCACATTTCGTTGGCGAACAACTAATTTGAATGATTTTAGTGCCAAAGATATTCATACACATTTTTTTGTGGCTTTATTATCATATTTTTTTCGCTTGAACTTAAGTGTTAAAGTTGGAGATTACAAGGCAAGCAAATCTGTTCAATACATCTCCCACTTAAAGTGCCAAAATAATACTTAAAATGCCAACAATTTGACAAAATTAAAGTCATAAATAATTTGGGAAACGCTTTTAGCATATTAAAACTCAAAGAGTGCACAACGAAAAGAGCACACGACTAGCTCACAAATTAAGAGTGCATTTCCAATGACTCTCTGGCAAACTGTTTCGTTCAGTTCAACGAAAGCAAAAGTCCCATGCGCATTCGCACTCAAAAGTGGTTGAAAACTTGAATAAGATTTGGTCCCCCTCCGCACGTTAAAATTCAAAAGGCAATAATTCTTTATTTAATTGGTAAAACTATTGAAATGCGGAAATGCCTGAAAATTTATGATGATCTTTTTAGTTGAGGCCTAAGAAAAGGTTTTCTCAGGCCGCCAGTTTGCAGCGTCATTTTTGTCTTTTTTTTCTTGGTTCGTTGGTTGATAATTACCGGTTATTGTCCGCCAAAGCTGCGACCTTACGCATAAAATGCGTATACATAGATTTTGAGACTACAAAACACATGGCAACAAGCTGCGCATGCTGATCTCACGAATGTTTGTCAAAAAAAAAAAAAACCAAAACGAAATAAATACAACAACAACATTTCTGGTTTTTTGAGCCGCATACAAAAAAAATGCCTAGCAAAATGGTTTGAAGTTTAGGCCTAAGCTCAGGTCGAACAAACAAAACTACAAAAAAAAAAATGTTGTAGAAACCGCACGCAGAATTTTATGCGTTTGCCAAAGTTTTCGGTTTCGTTGCCTTTTTGTCATTCATTGGTGGCTTTTGTGCTTCAGTTTCTTGGGCAAAATCTTTTTGGGTTTTTGAAAAATTTGGGCTGTGGGGACTTCTTCAATGCGCTACGGATTACAATTTGTATTTTAAATATTTATTTAAACAAAATATACATGTAGATAACAACAAAATCTAGGATGGAGCTATTTGACTATCTCAGCTTTATATAACCTTGCAAAGGGTTTTATAATTTTGCCCAGACGTTTGCAACGCATAGAAATATTCATTTCCCACCCCATTAACTATATATATTCTTGATCAGGGTGACGAGCTAAGTCGATTGAGCTTTGTCCGTCCGTCTGAATGTCTATTTCTACGCGAACTAGTCTCTCAGTTTTGAAGCTATCGAGCTGAAATTTGGCACAGAGTCTTCTTTTTGCTGTACACTACTAATATGTCGGAACCGACCGGATCAAATGACTATATCTCATAGCTCCCATGGGAACAATCGGTCGGAAAACTAGTTTTAGTATGACAAACTTTTTTCTTTTCAATGGAATCGTTTGCAAACTTTGTAATCGTAAGTTTTCAGTGTTTTTTTATAATTCTACCAAGTTTTATTAAAATCGGACAACTATATGGTATAGCTGCCATACAAAAGATAGGTCTGAAAAACAGTCTTAGTTAGAAAAACTTTTTTGTTTTTAAAGGTAGCATCCTGCAATTTTGTATTTGTTTGTTTCACATGCTTTCACATAATTTTACAAATTTTTGGCCAAATCGGATGACTATATCTCATAGCTCCCATACGAACAATCGGTCGGAAAATGGGGAAAAGAGTATTTTTTGAAAATATTTAAGCGAGCACTTGCAAGGGTATTAAAACTTCGGCACAGACGAAGTTAGCTTAGGTTTCTCGTTGGACTAATTTGAATCACCGAACCGAACCGGTTCAAACCCAGCTTTTCAACTTATTTTTCACTCTGAACCAAATCTTAAAACAAACCAAAAGTGACAAAAATTAATCATTATTCAAACTAAACTATTGCCTGGTGATATCTTGTTTTCTAGTTGATTTTAAAATTCTCATAAGTCATTAAAAATGGTATATTCGGTACCCATAACTTATAATGCCTAGGTTTGTTAAATTATGATTGTATTGTATTGTATTATGATTGTTAAATTATTCCCAAACCAAAGGGTTTGGGGTAGATTTTATTAAATATGCTTTTAACTATTAATTAGATATTACTATGTGAGACTCGAAACCATCTAAATGATCATCGACTTAAGTCTAAGCTAAATATGAAGATATTCCGAAATATTTTTAGAGAATTTTACAAATTAAGGGACTTTCCATTTAAAGTTCAGACTTCAAAACAAATCCAAACTGGTTTCATTCATGCGAAGTTCGACAAGTAAATGTATTATCATGCGTTCTGGAATCCAGAATTAAGTTGTGAAAAACGTGAGCCGAACCAAGGATCGAGTAAGTAAAAGTTGTACTTAAAAACCATGAACCTAATATTTTTGTAACTTTAACCATTGGAAAACCGAAGCTCCGAAAGAAATTTTAAGGTTTGCATCCCTGATTACAATCCCCAAGTCAACTTTTATACTTCAAAGTTGAGAAAATATCGTCAAACAGATCGAAACCTATACATATCATATACATAGCTGCCATAGGAATGATATAAATAATTGAACTTGGTGGTAGAGTAGTGTGACCAGTGTTTGGAGATTGACCAACAAATTGTAAATGATAATTATGTGACAATTAGCAACTATACTTTAAACACACTAGGGCACCTTCTTATCTGCCTTAGAAACTATTGGTTCGACAATGTAGTTTTCAAAAACTTCAAGTCATCGGTACAGTGCGCAGCTTTTTAATTAAAAAGAATCGATATAAATCGATATAAAATACATAGCTGCTTTGTGTCAGATGAACATAGATTTTACACTGTTATTTGTGAGTTTATGTGACAGATCGGCCCTTAGTCAAACTTTTGGCATTTACAAAAACGTAAGCAGAATAGATTCAGTTCTAAAGCTTATCCAACACTTTCGATACCAAATTTGTAAAGAACATATCTACGGTTTGCGGTTCGGTTACTAACACCAATTAGCGGTTTCGGTACAGAACCGGCTTGCATCCCTGATTGGAAAAGTGCTAGTTTATGCATCAGGAGCAGCGATCTCTTAGTGTATTACAACTTTCTACAGATTATTTCTAAGTTTTAAAGCATATTTTTTATCATTTCGCATTATCAAACGCTAAAGCGCATTATCAATGCCCAACTAACCGAAACTAAAAAGCTTCAGCGCATATTTCAAGTGCCATGCGCCTAGGCCTCAGTGTCCATATTTATGCGTATGTTTGTGGTGGTATGTAGGCCTGCCTATATAACTATACCCACAAATACATATATGTGTATACATACATATGTGTGTTGGTCTATCTCTATCTCTAAATGTTCGCATGTATTCGTATCTGTTCATGTGCGTAACGCATTTTTTCGCTGTTCGCTTTGCAGCGCGCCTCGCTCTAACGCATTTTGTTCAACAACATTAGCAACAACAAATTTATGAAAAAAAAAAATTAACGAATCTTTAAATAAAAAAACCAACAGCAACAACAACAACAACAACCACAACTCAACTCAAGGTTATGTTCAGGGCTATACGCATCGCATCGACAACGAATTGTATTATTTTTTTTTTCTGTTAGCAGTTTTTTCGAATTTTTCGTCAGTGCGTTTGTCATTTTGGCTGTTGCTGTTGCTGTTCACGCATATTTTTCTTTTGGCTTGTGGCTTGTGTGCTCTTTGGGTGTTTTTGGTAGTTTTTGCAGCTGCTAATCAAAATGCTTAATGCTCTCGGGCCTGTCGCTAGCTGTAATTTATAAATGCCCCCAACAAGCTGGTGGAGAAAAATTAGTTGTTTTTTTTTTCAATGGAGAAGAGAGGCAAATGCTGGGGACGGGTACGGGGGACGGGGGTGCGATACGCATTATTTACGCAACTGATTTGTATTTGCAGTGCAAAGTAAATTTGTATGGTCTGCTATTAGAGTCTGCTGAGGTGGGGGGCTATGCGCGTGTTTTAAAATTGGGTTTATAATTAAAGTTCGAAATGAAAATATGCTAAGGTTAAATAAAAGTTAGAATTATGTAAGTGCAGTAGAAAAAGAATTGTTCTCTAAATTTTGACTTTTTCACTGGCAAACGAAGACAAACGTAGACTCGGCTTGGCTTTTTCAGCTGCTAATTGAAAAATTTGGGTGGAAATCAGTTTATCGACATTACACATATCAATAATACAGCCCAAATTGCGCTTAAATATATAAGTTTTTCTCAAACTATGACAAATTCTTCAATTCTAATCAAACTGGAGCTGAACTGTTTATAACTAAAGTCTAATTAAAGTTAACATAACATTTTCTCATGCAAAAAGCTGCTTAAAAATTGATATCCAAACTCCAATTAATTATTATTAGTATATCTGTTTATTGAAGGTAAAGACTTCCTGGTAATTTCAGAGCCCTGGCTCTTTTGGAAGCCCTGGGAGAGTATAATATATAGGTTAACCAAAATTAATTGGTTCATTTGACAATTTATTGACTTATTAAAAATGTTGAAAAAATTGGGAAGCGATTGTTTCAACGAAAACAAAGCCGGAAGTGAATTTTTAATAGAGGAAAAATATGCCCAACAGTACTAAACCACATCCAAGAAGGTTGTAATACGTTTCTTACATTACACAAAGGTTAGAGCATTTATGTTGATATTGTTATGGAGTATATCGGTAGCGCTGTAGAACCGAATGTTGATGTGCTTATAGTGGCAATCCCATTTGATCAGAACCAAACTTGGTAAGTCGATAAGTACAGCTGATTACGATATATATAGAAAGTCTGCTTAAGAAGCCTTTCATGGTATCCACTTGTTATACCATTGCAGGGGGTACTATAAAATTGTCCAGGTGTTAGTAACGCTTATAAGAAAGCATTTCCGATCACATAAAGTATATATATTCTTGAACAGCATTACTAACTGAGTTGATTTAGCCCCGGATGTATGTTTCTATGCTAACTGCGCTGTCTGTTTGAATGCCATCTTCACCAAACTTAGCATGAAGTCTTTGAGTACAAATATGCGGCATATTTGTCGTAACCGACCGGATCGGTTGACTATAGCATTTAGCTGTCATAGGAAAGATTGGTCAAAAAACTAGTTTTGGTGGGAAAAACTTTTATGTTTTCAACGGAAACGCCTCCAAACTTTGTCTTTATAAGATTGCTATGCTTTACAATGCTTTAACTTAGTTTGGTCGAATTCGCACTTATTTATAGCATTGCTGTCATACAAAAGTAGAGTCTAAAAAGCAATTTTTGTGAGAAAAACTTTTTTGTTTTTAATGGAAACGCCTCCAAATTTTGTATTTCCTAGTTTGCTATGCTTTCCCATTTTTTTACAAAGTTTGATCGAAATCGGACATTTATATAGTATAGCTGTCATACAAAAGTAGAGTCTAAAAAGTAGTCTTAGTGAGAAAAACTTTTTTGTTTTCAAAGGAAACGCCTTCAAACTTTGTATTTCTTAGTTTGCTTTACTCTTCCTTGATTTTACTTAGTTTGGTCGAAATCGAACATCTATATAGTATAGCTGTCATACAAAATTAGAGTCTGAAAACTAGTTTTAGTGAGAAAAACTTTTTTATTTGCAATAAAATCGTCTCCAAACTTTGTATTTCTTTGTTTGCTATGCTTTTCCATGAGTCCACGAAGTTTGGTCGAAGTCAAAAATCTATATAATATAGCTGTGATACAAAAGTAGAGTCGTAAAAGTAGTCTTAGTAAGAAAAACTTTTTTATTTGCAATGGAAACGCCTCCAAACTTTGTATTTCTTAGTGTGCTATGCTATCCCATGATTTTACAAAGTTTGAGCGAAATCGGACATCTATATAATATAGCTGTCATAGAAAAGTAGAGTCTGAAAAGTAGTCTTAATGAGAAACACTTTTTTGTTATCAATGAAACCGCCCCCAAACTTTGTATTTTTTAGTTTGCCACACTTTGCCATGTTTCCACTAAGTTTGATCGAAATCGAACATCTATATAGTATAGCCCCCATAGAAACTTAAGGTCCGAAAAGTAGTTTCAGTTAGAAAAACATGTTGCAAGGGTTTACACCAACTTTTCACCAACTACTTAAGTCAGCAGGTTCTTGCAGCTAAAACGCCATTCGTTTTTTCCCTTAAATACCTCAACCTTAAACGTTTAAGTTACAATCATATCCCCCCCAAAAGCTTAGCAGTCTAATAACAGTAATTATAAGTAATAACTCCCTTCAACACTTTGATCACTTCCCTGATCATAACTTGGTTAACAAACAACACACACGTGCACGTTACGTTAAAATTACATTAAAACGGTTAATCATATTGTTGACCCTGCACCGCAGAGGTCAAGTCGAAATCGAATGTTAACCTTGAAAACAGCCGACAAGTATTACAAAAAGTTATTAGAGCTGTTTTTTTTTTTTTTTTTATATGTCTCAATTTAAATATTTGAGCTGCACGCAAAGTGTCGTCACATGTTGCCTCTCTCAGCAAGAATCAATTTTCGATTATTCGATTTTTCGCTTTTCATTTGATTGGCCTCGGACAGGTTCAACGTTTTCTCTAATCAGAGGAGAAACGAGTTTGCAGTGCGGAAATGGAACAAAAATTATGGAAGGGCCTCTACAATGAGCCGTTTATAGTTTGATAGCGCACCCAAGCAGCAAAATCGTTGAGTCGGTAGTCGATTTTTATGTGGCTGCGGTTACTCGAAGGGCAGTGTTCGGTTTTTTTTTTTGGAGGGCCTCAAGGTCAATCTCTGAAGCGAGCAGCAAACAAGCGACGACAAACATAACAAAAGGCAAAATCAAATAGAAATCTTTGAGGAAACGTCAGCTTGCAGCTTGACCAGTAAAAATTGATGAAGTCATTTTACAATTGCAAGGGCAAGAGCTGAGGTGTTGTATAAACAGAAGATTCCTGCTTTATTTTAAGAATGCTTGGGAATAAATTATTCACAACCTTTTGATAAACGCTTCAAAGACTTTAAGCGCGTGTCGCTGTTTCGAAAATTGCGCATACGCAGCATATTACGGGCGTGCCAAAAACTCAACATCTACACACACACACACACACAAGTCCCCCCCCTTTATGTTTACATGATTATTTCATAAAATTTAATTACACATTCACACTTGCCGCAGGTTTTTTTTTTTGTTTTTTTTTATATATATATTGTAGGTGTGACAAGCACGCGATTTTTTCTTTGACTCTTTCAATTCATTTGCTGCTGTTTGCTTCTTTTTTGGTTTTTGGCTGGTTGGTTGGCTACTTCATTTTGATTTGTTAGCTGAGCTTTACTTCACCTTATTTCTGTCTGTCTTCTGCTCGAGTGATATGCGTGGGTGGGTTTTCGTGTTTGAACTTTGTAAAGTGCATTGTTCGCCTTTTTTCTGTGTGTGTGTGTGTGTGCTACTGTGGGCTGTTTTTTTTTGCTTTTCTGTATACAATTTAATTACTTGCCTCTAATTATGAGGCGAGTGTCTTGTTGACTAATGTGATTTTGATATTAAGTTGACAGTTATGACGAAATGTCGTGAGTGGCGCTTAAAGATTGCAGATGTAGTTTATGTTTTTTTTTACTTTAAAGACCTTCTCAATATTTTGTCACTTTTTGTAACTAAAAATAAATATTTTTTATTTTAAACTGTTTTAAATGCAAAATTAGCAGCCAACACCGAAAACACATTAATCAAATGACAAAAACAAAACTTACCGCAGCGTTTGACAGCTGTCATTGGAGACATTTGTGCGTGAGTTGGGACCCCGCTCCCTGCTTTGTCACTCTTTCTCTCTTTCCCTCTTTCCCTCTTTGTGTATCTGTGCAGTTTACGCACTGAAATGAAAACCAGAAAACTTTTAGACAATTACCAAAGAGTAGCTACAATGCGTGTCATTAGCAGGCGGAAATATTAAACATAAAATAACAAAACTACAACCGGTTTGGCACATCAACTTAAAATATGTAAAATATTCATCATACGCAATTGCATTTGGGGGGGGGGGGAAAACCGATTTCAGTAGTTTTATAATACTACATTGCGAATATTTGACTTGAAATGTATAAGGAAAACCTTAACCAGATAGCAAAAACTCTGCTTAATAAGCAATAAAAAGCATTTTTATTGGAAAAAATCATTAACATTTGAGTCAAAGATAAGTTGCTACTCATTGCATTGACAGTTGCTTGAATATATTCTTTTGAAAAGTGAAAAATATTATTCTTATTCACAGAATTTCGATAAACTAGCTCTATTTCCGTTGGGTTCTTTGAATTGTTTCATTATAATTTCAATGAGAGTCTTTATATTCAAGTATTAAAATCAATATTATCATTTTAAATCAGGATTCTCTAAAAAGAGAGGCTCCTTGTCTCTTTCTGATACTCATTACTTCAGTTAGCATTCGGTGTGTATTGCCGAGTGTATTCGGCCCACAGTGGTCTTGGCTAGGGCACCCTATTCTAAAACATGCAAACTTTTTCTGAACCAGTTTTGAATTGTAAAAGCATCAAGCCACATATATCCAACCTACAAAAGCCAATTTCAAGTTTATTGTTCTAATTTCTATGAAATATTGAAAAGTTAAACTTTTCACAGGATCAATCTACAGACTCACTTTCAACATCACAGTTTAAACCGATATGTCTTTGAACAACTGTTAAGCAGGTTCAATCAGATGGTTCATCTTTGATAAAATATATAACTTTAAGCTACCAATCTACACAGCATATAAGATATCTCTTTCAACCCGTCTTAAAACGGTTAAGACGGTGGTTAAAAGGGGTACTAAGAGATGGTAAGGAGCGGGGTGTAAATAGGGGGATAAGAGGGCATACTAGAGTGGTTCAGAGAGTACACAGAATGAATCCATAGGAGGGTTTAAGGGATTGTTAAAAGGGTTAAGAGGTCAAATCAGACTTTAACTCTTTTTATTGCTTATTTTTAATAGTTTCCTGAATTTTATATAATAATACCTTAAAATTTTAAAAGATATCCTAGTCTTTTTTGATTTTGAATCGAATCGGTTCGAGCCCGGGTTCCCGACTTTTATTCTACTGTGAACCGAACCTTTTTAGATATAAAAGCTGAACACGAAAATGTTCCAAACCTTTAATTTCGGTTCGGTTCAACAAATATTATAGACATCAGAAATTTTGCCTTCATCCTCCGAAAATGTCCCCTAAAATAGACAGGAAAGTGGAATAAAAATTTCTTCTAGAAAATCTTCTAGAAAATCTTTTTAAATTACTTTGAAAATTCTCAGTCTTAAAAGCCTCTGTTTTTCAAGCTCCTCGAACTTGAAGCCTTTTGAATAATTCTCATAAGCAAGAAAACATTACATAGGGAATATTTTTCTTCAATTTGTTTAGTTAT
This sequence comes from Lordiphosa andalusiaca, assembly GCA_035044965.1. Lineage (NCBI taxonomy): Eukaryota > Metazoa > Arthropoda > Insecta > Diptera > Drosophilidae > Lordiphosa > Lordiphosa andalusiaca. The sequence continues at coordinate 674,955 of JAWNNM010002509.1, forward strand.
TAGGTCGAATGCAATTTATAGAATACATAGAAAACCAAAAAAAAATAAGAAAATATGGTTTAAAGCATGGACTGCACCAAGGTTCAAGCCAAAACCTTCTCCCAAAAATCTCTATCCTGAAATTTCGGAACTTTAAACATTGGTTAATTTTGGTTTGAGCCTGTGAACCTGAAATCTGTTTTTATTATTTAAAATCAAAACTAAGCTCTAATAGAGTATTGCTGTACTAATTAAGTGACTTCGGATTGCGATCGACAACACAAAAAATTACAAGTCACTTTATTAATACTTAAAAAATATATATATAAATTATCTCCAAGTATCTTTGACATTTCCTATGTATCTTTTGTATTTATATCTTAAGCAACATTAATCACTACGCACTTGCAATTTAAAAAAAGAAAAAGAAACTGTCGAATGTATGAGTACCTACATCATCACATATGCTCATACATATATAGTGCTGACTATATCCTCCTATAAGTCTACTTATGAATAAGCTCCCCGCTGCGTTCCATTATGAAAACCATCAACAACAGCAACGGCAGCAGCAGCAGCAGCATCAAATATACGCACCACACATACAAACAAGCATACGAGATATACATAGAGCTTCGGGTCGTAGAACAAAATTCAAGGTTAGGGGGTTACTGACTTTGAATAATGCGATAGAGGCAATTTATATATATATATATATTTTTTTTTTTAAAGAGAAACAACAACAACAACAGCAAACATCAAATTAATTGAGCTTTTTTCGCATTTTGATGCGTGCGAGAAGTAGAAAAAGACAGCACGAAAAATGTCATAGAGAAGCGAACTAGAAAAGAACAAAAAGTAGGCACAACAAAATATAATAATGACAGGTAAATTATCTAAGTGTGTGTGTGTGTGTGAGTGTGTGTGGGATGTTGCAGGTAGAACTTTAAAAGCTACAACAATGCCGGAGCTTGTTTTGTTGTTGTTGCCATGAGTGAATAATTCGCATTGCCTGCTCTTTACACGCACTTTCGTAAACAACTTAGCTGGTGATTGGAGTTTTTTTTTCCCGAAATTTTTTTCCTAAAATTTCGCTTCCTCTTTTGTGTAGTGCAAATGTGGAGAGCTATTCTACCAGCAACACTGAAGAGTGTACAAAAGAGGGACGCATGGGGGGGCAAGGGATAGGATTTTTGATGTTGCTCGTTCATCAAGTTTTTCTGAATGCGGCGATTTGCGTTGTAAGATTTAAGTCAAGTTTAACAATTTCAAAGAATTTTGTTAACAAAAATACTAATTATTATAAGGAAATTCAATAATAATAAAAGGTTTGAAACAAGAAAGAAAATTAACCACCAAAACAAAACTTTACTCATAAAAGGTTAAATAAATATTAATAAAATTTTTAAGCTTACCAAACAAACAATGCTATTCAGTTATTTCCAACAATTTGTAAAAGACTTCAAGTATTTAAACAAGTGCGTGCCCACTTTTGGCGAAAACAACTAAAAAACTATCAATATTACTCATACGCCGCGTTGGACTGCACACGCAAAAGGGAAACAGAAACGACCACACAAATGTCAAGCGTTGACTATAAATGCTTTAGAACTGAAATTTCGCTACGAGGTTATTGCACTTTCTAATGCTCAACAATAGTAACAAACAGCAACAGCAACAGCAACAACAACAACAAAGCATAACACAATCAGCGGGCCAACCAAAAAAAACCAAAAAAATGGCAGTAGGCGACGCAACGCAGCCAGCGTCAACAATTAAACTCGGCGAACGTAGAACTTAATGCGTTTGTATTGGTGCAAAATGTATGAAAAAAATTCCACAAGCATTGCCCATGATCAGCATAAATACACGCAACACGCGCGCACACATACACACGGGCAGAGCAGAAGCAGCAGCAATGGCAGCAGCAGCAGCAGCAGCGACGACAACAGCAGCAACTGCGTTTCGTCGCAGTTAAGAACGCACGAAACGAGTTCGGCTCCCGTCATCGGCTATGCTCGTCTCATTTGTGCTTGTGCCTGTGCGTGTGCGTGTGTTTGTGTGAGAGCTGAATTTGTTTTTCTAAATTTGATGATGCAATACACGCATTTTGCGGACACCAACAATGTTGTTGTTTGGCACAGTGGGGATTGGCTAAAATTAACTTTGAGGGAAACAAACGAACACCAAAGTTTGGCGAAATGCGTTAGGAAGTGTGAAAATTTAAAAGAAAGACGTTTGTCTACACTTAAATAAATTTTCCGACCATCGACTGATTGGCTATATTCGAATGAATTTGACCAAATTCTGCAAATTCCAATAAGAATAAAAAAATTTCTACATAAAATCTATGTCAGGGCTTATTTTCATAAAAAAGCAATATTTTCTGTTGGGAATATAGCGCACCATGAGCAATCTTGCTCTGTTGTGCCCCTAAAAAAGCATAGAAAATCAAAAAGCACAATGTTTGAAGACGTTTCCATTGAAAAAGTTTATTTCTCACTATAACAAGATTTCCGTAGGATCGATTCTATGGCGCCTATATGGTAATATCATTTGATCCAATCGGTATATAGGATTTCGACAACCATTTGATAAAACAATTTCTTAGGGAGGTGAGACCATGACCTTCAAAATGTTATACTCACGAGATCCGCTCTATAGCAATATATTGTGAAGTTAGATTAGAATATGTCAACTTGTCAAATTAAAGCTAACTTTACGGGAAAACCCTCAATCTGGGTAAAAACGTGCACTACAATAACATTTTTTGTGGGTTTTATTAACTAAAACTATGAAAACGACCTACCAAACCTATAGAACAGAAAGAGAAAGAGAGAACGGATGTTATTTACAGCAGATTGAAGATACGGGGAAGTTGAGCCAACTTATTTTGGTCACTCCTATATTATCCCTATTTGAGATATAGCTTATATGCCCATTCTTTGAAGAATGACCCACCTCTTAAAGTGACGTAGGTCTTCCATTTGCTTCGATTTTAAATCAAACGAAGCCCTATTCCCGAATTGGTAGGGCTTAAGAATTTCGTGACTATCTAAGGGCCTTTTATAAATATATCAAAATCAATTTTCTCAAACAGTTGGCTTATGGGCGAGAGATTAGATATAGGCCTGTAGACTTGCAAGCTGTTTGAACTTGCATTTGGAATTCCGCTCTAATAGTCATACTTTAACCCCCCAATACACTCCTTCTGTTTTAAAGGTTACACAAAATGTTGCATACTTATCTAAAACGAATGCTCTGTTTTCTAGCATAATGTTTTAATATTAAAACTAATGTTAATGCACTGTAAATGAACATAAATTAACCCTGACTAAGGGGTAGGCTTAAAAATGTTATATTTAATAAGAGCGTGGATTTATTACAGGAAATGGCCTCGCCTCGTCTTGGCTTACCTTCCCAAAAAAATAGTTCGATCCTGCCTTGTATTTATTTGTTGCTTAATAAAGTATCGATACGGCGTACGTGTCGTATACGTACTAATTGTGGAAACTTTGAAGCCTTTTAGTAGAGCTACAAACTTAGCTGTGCCTGCTGTGTAAAAGTGTGGTGGGACATTTAATGATAAAGCTTTTCTTTAAAATACATCAGTACCCGCTCACCTTGACAAGCTATTGGCGCCAGTTTTGAAGTAACTACCTGTACCAATGGTACAAAGAGTAGGTTAAAACTGTGCGAAAGTGTGTAACAGCCAGAAGAAAGCAGAAGGAAGTATATATACATATATTCTTGATCTGCATCAACATCCGATTCGATATAGGTATGCCCATGTATGTTTTAGTCGGGCTTGAACGACATTCTTACATGTTTTATATACGACGGTTTTCGTTAAGTTTTCATGTTAGCTATCGCTTTCTTCAACCCCAACAGACTTAAAATTTAGCTTAGTTGTCTTCTACTGTATGTCCATTGGTGGCTACCATATTCGTTCGCACTCATACTAATTCCCATATTCCCCCCCAACTCTTTTATCGTCTGGCCTTCTTAACACGCACTCTGCACTTTGCTATTCTTCTACGACTTTTGTTTTCTAGCTGCTAGTTCTTTCAAAAGTTGTTGTGTGTCTTTTTTTTTGTTGTATTTTTCTCTTGATTTTTGACTTCTTTGTCTCGTCTAAAATTCTAATTCGCAACCCAACATGTGGAAAGGGAGAGGCGTGGTGGTGGGGCTAGTGTGGGCGAGGTGATGTCTGTTAGCATGAATAATAGGCTAAAGTCTTTTGGTAAGTTGTAGCCAACGCACTGAAAATGGCGATTCATCAAAGTCCAAGCTGAACAAGTTTTTTGCATTTGAAAAGACAACAATCAAGTTGAAGTGAAAGAGGAAGGGAGAAGGAGATGGAATCAAACTAATAACAAGAGCTAGGAAGAGAGGCTTGAAATATGGTTTTTACAAGCAAAGGGATTTACATTAATTAGATGAAATCAGTTGTAGCAGAAGTAGCCAAAATTAGTTGGAAACAGATAAAAACTGGAAATAGAGAAATTATAAATAAATATTTAATTTCCCCCGATTTTTATTTTGTTTTGATTACTTTAAGTACATATTTGTGTTGTTTTGTAAATGTAGAATTTTTTTTTTTTTTATTAATTTTCCATGACCTTGGTGAAGGCTTTTTAAGTGCTTAAGGCACTATTTTTGACTTTCCCGTTGAATGTGTTTTTTTTTCTTGGTTTTTTGTTATGATTAGCCATTCGCTGCTGTTGCTGCTTTATACGCACATAAATTCTAATTTTACTTTTCGCACGCAGACACGCACAAATAAAGATATTAGAACTTGACTTCTCTACATAATCTTGCTTTATTTTTTTTTTTTTTTATAATTTTCGCTACCTTTTTGCGGCACGTTTTGCTGGGGCTGTGAAAACAAAAGCAAAAGCTGAACGAAAGTCGCTTACAAGCAAAAGAAAGAGAACCAAACACTATCACTTTTAATCAATATGACATAGTTTTGTTTTAAGCGAATTTTAATTTATTAGAACAAATCTCCCACGCTCCCAAATATGATTAATAATGTGTGATTGATTGTGTCAGCGTGTGTGTGTGTCTAGCAGTCATTGCACTCTGTGCTGGGATCAAATCTACGAAATAAAAATTATTGTTATTTCTTTTATAGTTTTTTTTTCTTTTTTGATTGTGTTTTTTGCTCAAATGATAATACTCAAAAATACAACAAAAAAAAGCCGAAATTTGGCAACAAAAATTACCGCATCGTGCGCACGCAGCGCATAAAAAAGTTCATTGACTTCATTAGAAACACATATACATATTTATATAATTTTTTTTTTACGCGAATTCTGCCACTGCCGGCGAGCTGCTGCTGTTGCTGCTGCTGCTGCTGTTGCTGTTGCTGCCGTGCACCAATCAGCAACGACAGCAACTGACGACGCTGGCTTTGGCTTTCGAGCAAAGCATTTCCCTTCATTAATGCCCGAATTTCTACACATTTCTGATCTCTATTTTTTGCTGGCCTCATTATGCAGCATTGATACACTGAGTCTATGGGCAGAACCTCCATTTCAATTTGTGTACGACGCCCACACACACGCACACAGAAATATAAATCCAAAAACAATAACAATGCGAGTAAAGTTGGTATTTTTGCAGCTTTTGATTTTACGCACATTTATGCAAAACAGCCAGTTTGTTAAATTGAATTTCAAATTGTTGAAACAAGTATGGGATTGCATACACTCAGAAAAAAAAAACGAACACACACACACACACATGTTAGAGCTTTAAGAGGAACCTAACTCAAAAGAATCTTTAAATCAAGTAACAATTTTCTTATATTATAAGAAGATATATTCCCTGTTTAAAAAAAAATCATTATAATTGCCCTGCAAAGTATGCAAGCTTTATTTTTTCAGCTTTTTGACAATTGTCTGTTTATACACAACAAAATTATCATAACACATGCATTTTAAAGTATGCTATGCTTACTATATTACCAATTCAGGAAAACAATTCTCTTAAAGTTGGCTGAGTACTAACTAATTTTGAATACCTTCAATGTTAGTCCATCAATCTTGGTGAATGCAAAGTGTGGATTATGCATGAAGCAGGCATAACTGACTCTCAGTTACATATTTAAATTGAGAATTAATTAAGGAAATAAAAATGGCATACTTTTAGGGGCATTTATCATGATATTCTTTTTATACCCTTGCAAAGGGTATTATAAATTTTGACAAGAAGTTTGCAACGCATAAAAATATTCATTTCCAACCCCATAAACCATATATATTCTTGATCAGGGTAAAGAGCTGAGTCAATTGAGCTTTATCCGTCCGTCCGTCTGTCTGTCTGTTTCTACGCGAACTAGTCTCTAAGTTTTAAAACTATCGAGCTGAAATTTTGCACAGTGGCCTCTTTTTGCTGCACACTACTTATATGTCAAAACCGACCGGATCGGATGACTATATCTCATAGCTGCCATAGAAACAATCGGTAGGAAAACTAGTTTTAGTGAGAAAAACTTTTTTCTTTTCAATAGAAACGTATCCAAACATTGTAATTTTAGATTTTCTATGATTTTTTATAATTCTAACAAGTTTTATTAAAATCGGACAACTATATGGTATAGCTGCCATAGAAAGCTAGGTCTGAAAAACAGTCTTAGTTAGAAAAACTTTTTTGTTTTTACTGGTAGCATCCTGCAATTTGGTATTTGATTGTTTCACATGCTTTCACATAATTTTACAAATTTTTGGCCAAATCGGATGACTATATCATATAGCTCCCATACGAACGATCGGTCGGAAAATGGGAAAACGAGTATTTTTGAAAATATTTAAGCGAGCACTTGCAAGGGTATAAAAACAACGACACAGACGAAGTTAGCTTAGCTTTATCTTTGTGTATAAACGGATTTTTGGATCAACTTCAGCCCCCTAACATGTTTATTATACTAAACTTTACAAAATTGTTACCAGCTTTCTCGAGGGCAGTGAAAAATTTCATTCTACACAAATTTCTTTCTCGTACATCCTCCAAGCAGCTAATGAAACTGTCTACTCAATAGATAACTGGGTACTTTTCATAATTTTCTTTCAATTTATATAGGTACATTACTTAATAATTCGTTGCATGGCAATTAAGTACACCTCTCCATATCAATAATCGTAGCTTAGCAAAAATTTACATATAAACACATAATTTTATGGCCATAAAATCTAAGCGAGAGTTGGCCAAAAAGGCCTAAGCCAACCGGCAAAATAACAACAACAAAAAACAATCAGTAACCTTGAAATATTGTACCAGCGATCATTCCACTCTTTGCATACAAAATACATCGAAAGCAAAGTTGGTTGGTTGTTTTTTTTTTGTTATGCGTATAGTTTGAATAAATTGATGGTGCGTTCTATGAGCACTAAGCAATTAATTAACCAAGAATTTGTTGGCTGTAAATTGATTGGCAAGCTGTTTGAAGGGAGGTGGGGTGAGATGAATACACATCTACTTAAAAAACGGAGGGTTTATTATTGGGTGCGTGGGCTTCCTGGCTCAGTCAAGTCGTGTGCGCCTGTGTGTACTTCAACTTGGAGTAGAAAACAACACAAAAATAAAAATCGTAGAAATACTCATTGAACGCCTTTGAAAATTAATGAATATCTTATTTAGAATGGCAAAATTAGAATTAAATGGTTAATGATTGGACTAGGGTGTCATGGGCTTATCATTGATAGTTTGTGCAAACATTTGATTGAGCTTTTACTTACTAAAAATAATCAAAAGTCTATGATGAATTTGAAGTTGAACACAAACATGTTATAAATCTCAAAAATTCATTAAGTCAAATTCAAAATATGTGATTACCATCAGTGAGAAGCTCACTTTTCTATATTTTTAGCCTGATGGTCGCTATTGAAGTCAAATTGCAACACTAGTATACTTAAAAAGTTAACTCATACAAATTTGCCTACATTTGTCTACTTACTCAAACTCATGCCTAATCAAAACTTATATTCTCAAAAACCCAATGCCTAAATCTGAAATCCTCCAAGCCTATAACTATTTTTCTAATCTTTAATACTCCATACTTAATTTGAAAAGTTTTGAATAAGTGCAAGCATGTTGTTAAAGTTTTGAACTACTTAATCCTTCATAATTTAAGTTCTTAAATACTCAATGATATTCAAAAATTCTTAAATATTGCAATTTTGTCGAAATTTTCAAGTAGAAGTAGTAGAATTATTACTTAATTTATAAATTTGTGGACTAATATGGACATAATCTAATAAGGACTTATCTATATATCATCAGAAACTAAAAAAAATCTAAAAATGAGAAAGCCAAGCTAAAAAATACTCGTTTTCCCATTTTCCGACCGATCGTTCGTATGGGAGCTATATGATATAGTCATCCGATTTGTAAAAAAATTTGCAAAACTATGTGAAAGCATGTGAAACAAACAAATACCAAATTGCAGAATGCCACCATTAAGAACAAAAAAGTTTTTCTAACTAAGATTGTTTTCTATACCTAACTTTTGTATGGCAGCTATAACATATAGTTGTCCGATTTTAATAAAACTTGGTAGAATTATAGAAAATCATAGAAAACTTACGATTACAAAGTTTGAAAACGTTTCCATTGAAAAGAAAAAAGTTTTTCATACTAAAACTAGTTTTCCGATCGATTGTTTCTATGGAAGCTATGAGATATAGTCATCCGATCCGGTCGGTTCCGACATATTAGTAGTGTGCAGCAAAAAGAAGACTCTGTGCAAAATTTCAGCTCGATAGCTTTAAAACTGAGAGACAAGTTCGCGTAGAAACAGACAGACAGATGGACGGACAAAGCTCAATCAACTCAGCTCGTCACCCTTATCAAGAATATATATAGTTTATGAGTTTGGAAATGAATATTTCTATGCGTTGCAAACTTCTGGGCAAAATTAGAATACCCTTTGCAAGGGTATAATGATAACATGTGGTAACACCGGCTTGGCCTTTAGCCGTCAACTACTAGCTTAGCTTCCGCAACTACTATACCTGGCTTCCCGGATCTTCCCCAGATACAAAAGTCCAACTTTACTAACGGGATTGAAAACAGGGTAATCCAGGAACAGCATTAAGGTGATACTGTTTTTTGGGTAGAAAAAAAAAGAGTGAGACAAATCAATCTGTTCTCGGATCGGATCAAGAGTATCCGGGGTTACCCTGTTTTCAATCCCGTTTCGGATTGATTCTCAAATTCTCTATAATCCATGCTCAAATACTTAATACAGAAATTCTTAAATACTCAATACTCAAAGCTCGTTGTCAAACGTATTCCCCATAAGTTTCAATCTTCATCCTAAAACCTACAGTAGTTTCCCCTTTAAAGTGAATGATTTGTAATTTACAACCAAAACAAACGAAACGCAAAAGAACGCAAAAAAAAAAGACAATCTAAAACTTCTGCCGATGCTTGAACAACAAGAAAACGTCCAGTGCAAACCATTAACAACCAGTCAAAGTCTTGTGGGCTGTAGGGGGGAGGGCGGGGGTTACAGGAGCCATCCGAAGCTAAGCCAAGAATGAACGTAGAAACAACAGAGCCCACAAAAATGACTTCTCAGCCAAGAACAACAGCAGCAAGCGACCAACCATCCAACCCGGGCACAGCAAACGTTTTTCTGTGGACTCATTCAAATTTTGTCTAGCAATTCTTTTGGTTCTGGTTTTTTTTTTTTTCTTAAATTTTTTTTTTGCGTGGTCTTCTCCTTCAGCTCCAACCATGGCTCGACTTGCAAGCTGTTGAGGGTTTTTGACGATGACTCTTTTCTTGGCCCAACCAACAGCAAAATATCCAAAAAAAAAAAAATCAACCAAAAACCCGTCCCCGTCCATGCGTATGCCCATTTGATGTTGCTGTTGCTGTTGCTCCAATCCCAATCACACGCTCCCCGGCACATACAAAAGCTGTTCCTGTTCTTTTCGCAGTTTCTGCTGGCGTCTCTGCTGGCGTTCTTTGCGCTACACTCTTTGCCTATTCTTTCTAGTTTCACCTTGAAAAGTTCATTCACGCCATTTGCCAAACGCAACGACAAAGTCCAGAGAGGGGAGAACAACAACAAGAAATATACAAAAAAAAAAAAAGTAAAAAACTTGCACAAAAATAACATAATTTATTTTGACGCAGAGTTTTTTTTTCGACTTTTTTTTTTTTTTTTGGTGTGCACGCAAAACAACATATGAAAAATGTTTGGGGGAAGAGGGGGGCGGGCGAGAGGGTGAGTAGAGAGAGAAGTTCCAAGTTGGTTGGTCAACGATTATAATGCAAATATATACGCAACTTTTTTTTTGGTCGTTATTTGTTGTGCCCCTCGCACTATTTATGGCCACTTTTTATTTCGATTTGCTGAAAGTGGTTTGGGGGGTGGGAGAAGAATGAGAGGGTATTCTTTAGGAAAATCTTTTCTTTATTAGTTCTAATGAACCAAACATGTTCTGAACCACTATTAAGCTGGTTCGGAACTGGCCTTGAACTAGTTTGATTACTCAAATTGAGCTCGCTTCAGAGATATGGTTCCGAACCACTTTTGAACCGGTTCAAATGTATGGAAACTAAGTTGTATTAACATATAAAGTCCCCCCCCCTGCCACCTTCCACTTAATTGCCCACAATTACCCCAATTTGTGGTTATCTGCAAATGTCTGTTAAATTTTGTATATTTTAATATATGTCCAAACAATAATTCAGATAAAAATAAACCGCAGATGACATTCATTTCACACAGACCCAATTCGACACACGACACTTTGTCAGGCCAGACCAGACATAATTATTATCATAGATTATGTAGAATAGACCACACGCTCTGCTCGCCAGACCTCGAAAAACGGCGAACCAACAAAGGCAACAACAAAAGTAGTGCGTTTGGGGCCCAACTTGTTGGATTTGTCAGTCAAAATAGAACGCACGATCGGCGCAGATAAGATTCGAAGAAAGCTTTTTGAGAAATAGTCAAATAAAATAGTAGAGGGCAAAAGCTTTGGCCGAACACTTGTGTGTTGCTGATCAACCCCTCTCCCATTTGTGTGTGTGTGTGTGCGATAGTTTTTTTTTTTTTTGTAGATTCTTTAATGGCAAATACCTTGAACTTCACCGAATTTTTGCCATTTGTTTTGATGTATGTTTTTTTTTTTGCAAATTTATTTATTTTTTTTGCAAATGTTGTTGGTTTTAGTTTTTTTTTTTGGTTTATAGTGTGTGGGGGTGTGCGAAACTGTTGTTATGGTTTGTTTTCTATTCAGTCCAGAGAGTCTAATCAATTTTTGATGCCGAGGGAAATAGTTTTGGTTTTTTTTTTTGTGTTGGTTTCGAGGTGAATCATAATAGGGATTTGATAGATTACGTATACGCGCCTGAGCTTCTGTGGAGGGGGGTGGTTCAATAAATAACTCTTGCTTGTTCAGCGACTTCAGATGGGACTGGAATATGTGTTCGTTAGATTATAAAGTAGAAGGTAAATTCGAGATGATGGTTTATTTTAATGAACAATTTTCTTACTTAAAAAAACTTATTTTATCAGGCATATTCTCATTTCGAATACAGTTTGAAAAGGTAAATCTAATGTAATTTCCTTTCGTTTTCGTTTTCCTGTACTAAATTTTGTATAAAAATGAGGCCAAACGAAATCGGCCTTATATCAGAGCCGGTCTTATGAAGAGGATTCCAGAATAAGATTTTATAGGTTTGCATGAGCGACAAAAGTCATTTTACAATAAAAAAAAACGAGAAAGCTAAGCTAACTTCGTCTGTGCCGAAGTTTTTGTACCCTTGCAAGTGCTCGCTTAAATATTTTCAAAAATACTCGTTTTGCCATTTTCTGACCGATCGTTCGTATGGGAGCTATATGATATAGTCATCCGATTTGGCCAAAAGTTTGTACAATAATGTTAAAGCATGTAAAACAAGCAAATACAAAATTGCAGGATACTACCATTAAAAACAAAAAAGTATTTTTAACTAAAACTGTTTTTCAGACCCATCTTTTGTATGGCAGCTATACCATATAGTTGTCCGATTTATATAAAACTTGGTTGAATTATTAAAAAACATAAAAAACCTACGATTACAAAGTTTGGAGACGTTTTCATTGAAAAGAAAAAAGTTTTTCTCACTAAAACTAGTTGTCCGGCCGATTGTTCCTATGGGAGCTATAAGATATAGTCATCCGATACGGTCGGTTCCGACATATTATTAGTGTGCAGCAAAAAGAAGACTCTGTGCAAAATTTCAGCTGAATAGCTTGAAAACTGGGAGACTAGTTCGTGTGGAAACAGACAGACAGACAGACAGACCCTTTGCAAGGGTATAAAAATAGTCCCAGATATCCGTGATTAGATCAATCCCAAACTATGTCAAGATTCGGATTTTCTCCAATCAGCTAAGAATTATGTGCTATCTCTCGATGCTCAGACGGTTATATGGAGAAAAACTATCATACTAGAGACAAAAAACAAGTTGGCAGCAGGAACAAACTGTCCCTAAGCTGAATACCGGGACATAACATTATTCCCAGAATCGAAATGGCATGCAAGGGTGCGGCCATCGCACTGGTAGTACCAGAACCCCCATTGTGGCATGGCATGTGGCATTATCATTAAGAAACTCCTTGGGAAATACGCTTAGAACAGCCTTCTGGGCATGAGACAAGCAAAAGCCTTAATTGTGAATCACAACCCTAAAAGGTTCCATAAATTGATCCAGCAAGAAAAGAATACCCTCAGGATCCTGACTGCCCCTGGCTGCTGGCTCACCTGTACAAGTTGGGAATAAGAATCAACCAACTATGCAGATTCTGTGAAGAGAAGGAGGAGCACACTGCGATGCTCTGGCAAGGCGCAGATTCAAAAGTATTGAAAAAAATCCACGAAAATCCTGGCATTCGTGCAGAAATTTTGGACTGCTAGGAGAGTTGTAACTCCGAAGGGGGGCACAATAGACCAGGATGGGTCGCGGTGCGATATATTCCCAACAACAAATAATATATTATCAAGTAAGAGTAGAAATTACTTGATACCCGCACCATATTCTCTGCATAGCTTGAATCTAGCTGGATACAGGATTTATTGATTTTAGTTTATTATCTGAGCTCGAATTGGGTACTTGAAATCGGCTTGGCATAAGTTTTTCAGAGATTAAATTGTGCTCAGGTCAGAGACATTTGTGAAACTATATCTCGAACAATAGTTTGATTATCCATGTCGATTGGTTTCGATGCACCCGGATTCTCTTAAGTGGCCTTAAGCCGGAGCGTTGATACCAGTTACCAGTGTTGCCAGAATATGAAATCCAACAAGTTGCTAGATTTTTGCAAAAATAAATAACTAAAAATAAATCAAAAATAATCTAAAAAATGATGTGGTAATGCCTTAATTCATCACTCCAAGCATCACTTTTGAGACGTTATTCTCAGGGGACATTCTATAGCAAAATAATTTTAAAACTGAAACAGGGCTGCCCGCAGCTTGCTTATGGCAGTGGAGATACCAATTCAAATGCATAAAATAGTTTGTCATACAACAACAACAACCACGAGAACGAGGGGTAAAGAAAATAATGATATGGCCAGGTGCTGTCTTAAACATTTGTCTAAATGATTTACAAAAACAATTGAGCTGCTAGGGCACATACCAAAATTCTATTAAATTTAATGCTACTTTTTTATAATTGAACTTTAACCGAGTTCTATATTCGTAAATTGATTAATATTCTGGGTAATTTATATCCAAGGTCGTCCCCTGAATAACCTCATGAACTGTTAATCTAGGTGTAAGATCAGTTTTGCATTTTTAACAATTTCACAATTGCAAAAATTCAGTAAATAGCCTTAAACAACATCTAAAATACGATCAAGTAATTGTTTAATTATACACAAACAATAAAGCTTAAAGTAATCGTAAGCCTATAAAAGTGTGACTAGATACTTCATTTAGTATCCGACTAAAGCATGAAGACTGCAATTCTCTTCCTCTCACTATTTTCACTGATCTGGCGCGTAAGTATGTAACAAAAATAGGAAAAACGAGGAAATTTATATATATATATACGTAATATTCTTTAGACACAACCAACAGCCAAATTTCATAGTTTAAAATGTGATGTATTTGAACCCACACGAGTGGCCCTGAATGAATGCCGCATTCAAGCGGTGGATCGTCAATATAATACCTTGTCTGTACGAGTGCTTCTCAAGGTGAATGTAACAGAGGTAACTGTTCATTTGACCTAATTCTACAGTGTATAAATATATTTGTATATTTTATTTTTCAAGCTTTATGTGAATTTTAGATTCACAAGACGAGAACGTGGTGGCTGGCATCCATTTTTGTATGATATAAACTTAAACATATGTGATTTTTTTGCCAAAGGTCATAAACATGTGGTAGCGAAGTTATTTTTTTTGTTCATCAAGGATTATACCAATGTGAACCATACTTGTCCCTATATGGTGGGTACCAAAAAGGATCTGACAGAGTTTTGTGTACACCTGGCACTCTTTTTGTCGAATCTTTTCAGGCAAACACCGAGGTGCAAGTCGTAAAATGGAAATTGGATGAGAATGGCATTATACAAAAATTTCCCATCGAAAGAGGAGAATATGGCTTGCAAACTACATTTTATCACAATAAGGTGGCTTCGGTGAGCGTCAATGGATCTGTTATGTATACGCCTTGAATTTTTGGAAAAAAAACGGGGTTGAACCTAATCTTAACCTCTTAGTAAAAATTAAAGATGTGAAAGTTTCTTTGTTGGTTCACATTTTGGTGCAAACTTTGACCACAGATAACTTTCAATGCTACGTAGGCTATTTAAACCGTTAAATTTAGGAAGATTTTCTTTTAAAATCGATCGAAATTGCTTTACAAAGAAATAAATAAAGAGAAAACTTTTAAAATTCAACAATTAGCAATTAGATTTTCTAAAATATTCCTAAAAAGCGAAAACAGATTGAACAGCTCCCGAATTCTGGGAGCAGGCGAGCAATCGACGGCATATATTATTTAAATACATCCCGTACCAGCGTACCTCTGAGACCTTGGAATAATTCCAAGCAATAATCAAATTGATATCTGCAAAAACGCCGCAGCAGGCGAGCAATCGACGCCATTAATATGCCATACTCTTCGCATCTCACAGAGCAACATTCCCAAACGCAAAGAACAAGTTAAGCAGCAGCTCAGCGAAAACTGTGTAGAAATTCCAAAAACAGGCGAGTAATCGATGCCAACAAAATTCTTAAAAATTTAGAATTTCATGCTGCTACTTGAATTGTAATTCCAATATTTCCTTAATTTTTACCAGCCGCCAAAAAGTATGCAACACTTTGCAGCTGATTGATTGCTTAGGCACCCCCAACCCTCCCAAAAAAAAAAAAACTACTCATTTACTCTGATAATAAAACTTTTAAATTGCATAGATTAAAATGAAACTTTACCCTGCTGACCAACACAAAAATGTTAATGTAAATATTTCACCCACTTTCAACTGGGTTCAACTTTTTGGTACACAAAACAGAAAAAAGGGTTTTCGACCTGAATTTGCTTATCGCACACGCATCTCAATGACTTAAATATCTCATTTAACGCCAGGACGAGTACAAAAGTTCATGGGGTAATGGTTAGCTGCACTTGTGGACCACAAACGAAAACATATAATAAATTTCCACATGTTTATCCCTGGCCGCTTCACTCACACGCTGCTTTTCCTATGTCCCTTTTCATTTTTTTGGTGTTGTGTCCCAGTTCTTGGGGTTGTGTTGTGTTGTGTTGTGTTTTTGTGCCCGCAGCGCTTAAAGTGTGTCAAAAACTTTTTTCGGCTATTACTTTCACTACTTTGAGTTAGACTGAATGGAGAAAGAAGGAGTGTTGATTGGAGACGTGAGTTTCTCTTAGTTAGGGGTGGATATTTCGACATGTACGTGTGTCCCTGTGTGTGTCTGTGTGTCAAGCGACAAATTAACCATGTAGGTAATTAATATGTCAATTTGGCTAACAATTTGTTCTACAAAATTTGTCATAAATGTGGGTCATGTAGTGTGAATTGTGGCTTTAATGAGATTTGAATTGAATTCGAAATTCTGGGAAATGTTTCTATTTATAATTGAGTCCATTTGCCAGCTTAACTAAACTGCGCCATATTTTAATACAAAACAATTTTCGTCTTGTCGTCGCCTACGCTTTTGAAACTTGAGAAAATTAGGTTATGTTTTTTTACTTGCCTTTGCCTTTGCCTTTCCCTTCCTCCATCTTTCCCTGCCGTACACCTGGGCTGTTGCTGTGTTAAAACTTTTGCCAAGGGGTGGTAATTAAATACTGCCTGCCGCTGGACCACACCATAACCAGGTTGAGCAGGAGACGTGGGCAAAGCAAGGAGCACCTAATCAGCAATCCCAGCAGCAAAGGAATCTGAGTTGAGGGTGAAAATTATGCAAATGCGCGGCTTTTGCTATGACAGGACACAAAGCAAAAAAAAAAAAATGAGAAAATTGTTTTTCATGGCTGCATTTCAAATATGCTACAGTTTAATTAAAATTTTCAAATGCATTTTTTGATGAAAATATTTCACTTTAAATTTTCCATTCACTTAAAGAGCCCAACCCTTCTGTTCTTAAGCTCACGTCTGTTGCTTTGCTTTGGTTTCTATGACAATTTTTAGTGTCTCTGGAATCCATTAGGGATGAAGCATTAGTTGAGATTGAGTTTTGTTGCGGCTAATTAAGTGCTGGCTGGGTGGGTTTCTTGCTTGTGAAATTTAAAGAAAATTTTACTTAAAGATTTCCTTTGAACACATTTCGTTCCCACGAACCGGCGCAAAACTTTTCTCTCTCCCCACCTCTGCCCATTTTGATGATTTATTGGAAAACATTTTTGGCTTTTGTTCATTTCGTGTCCGTGTGACCATTAAATTAATTGCAATTTATCGATTTTCAAATTGCAATCTCAACGGACCATAAAAAATATTGCCTGCCCTCCAGCAGTCCACCTGCTTTCCACTCTCAATGCTAAAAAAGGGGGAATTTGTGCTCCATAAGCCTAAGCTCCATGTGGCTTTCCTAGCTGCAGCCGTCGCATAGGCAGCAAAAGTTCAAAATTCGCGGCCTCTGGTGTATGGAATATAAATTTTTTGGCAAAACAGAGCAGATACCTGACATTGCGTATACGAAATTAGACGATGGGTAGGAAGGTGAAATGCAAGAAAAAATTTAGAGAGAGAGAGAAAGGTTAGGGGAAATACAGAATGTAACGAGGGTGATACCCTGTGGGTTGATTCAACGATACTGAAGAGTCATCATGGAAGCACTTTCTCTAGATCAGGTTCTTCAGTATCGCCATACTGCCACAGTTTCCACACATGGAAAGTTTTAATTTTCTTAAGGGTCGAATATCTAAGATTGGAAAACAGACCTACAAAAAAATTGTGAAATATTTGAAGACCACAAAACTATAAGCAGAATTTTATAGGGCTTTGAGAGCACATGAATAACAGCGCTAGAAACGCACACTGGACGGAGCACCAGGCTAAAGAAACTTTGGGAAAAACTGCCAGTTTTCCAACTCTAAAATATCCGTAAAAGCTGGTAAAAACTTATGGCAAAAAAAAATAAATTTGTGCGTAGATTACAAGATTTTGGAAAAGAAGTATAAGATGAGCACCCCTGTCAATCCAATTAGTCTAAATGTAAACAAAATCTAAAAAGGATTAAAATTATATAATGCAAAAGAGTGTTATAATTTTTCTCAAAAGTGTGCAACGCATAGAAATATTCATTTCCGACCCCATAAATTATATATATTCTTGATCAGGGTGACGAGCTGAGTTGATTGAGCTTTGTCTATCCGTCTGTCTGTTTCTACGCAAACTAGTCTCTCAGTTTTGAAGCTATCGAGCTGAAATTTTGCACAGAATCTTATTTTTGATGCACGCTGCTAATTTGTCGGTACAGAACGGATCGGATGACTATATCTCATAGCTCCCATAGGAACAATCGGTCGGAAAACTAGTTTTAGCATGAAAATCTTTTTTCTTTTCAATGGAAACGTCTCCAAACTTTGTAATCGTAGGTTTTGCTATGTTTTTCTATAACTCTACCAAGTTTTTAAAAATCGGACAGCTATATGGTATAGCTGCCATACAAAAGATAGGTCTGAAAAACTATCTTAGTTAGAAAAACTTTTTTGTTTTTATTGGTAGCATTGTGAAATTTTGTATTTGTTTGTTTTACGTGCTTTCACATAATTTTACAAATTTTTGGCCTAATCGGATGACTATATCATATAGCTCCCATACGAGCAATCGGTCGGAAAAATAGTTTTAGTGAGAAAAACTTGTTTCCTTCTAATGGAAACGTCTCCAAACGTTGTATATATATATTTTCTATGTATTTTGATAATTCTGCCAAGTTTGATAAAAATCGGACAACTATATGGCATGGCTGCCATACAAAACATGGGTCTGAGAAAAAGTCTTAGTTAGAAAAACTTGTTTCTTTTTAATGGTAGCCTCTTGAAATTTGGTTTTTGTTTGTTATACATGATTTCGTCTGATTCTACAAATTTTTATTCAAGTCGGATGACTATATCATATAGCTCCCATAGAAACGATCGTTGGGAATATGGGTCGTTGTCGAAAAAAACATCATTTCGTTTATGGCTTTTTCATAAATTTCGAAAAGCTCCATTTGGGCTAATTTTTACAGCCTTAACCTTCGATTTCTCAAAAACTTGACATGAAAACTTAAAAACTTACTTGTATTTTGCTTGAAGACCTTTGTCGAACGGTACTAATGTCATTTAATAATCATCACTTTGTATAAATCACTAACAACATTTTCTCTAATCAATAAGATTCTTTTAAAATAACCAAAATATAGATATTTTACTCGAACGAATGTAAAAGATGCAGTAGATATTTGGGAAACGACTGAAAAAACCAAAGGAATCATAAATAAAAATATGCTAAGTTGTCAAATGGAATGGCCGCCTACTGCGCCACGAGTTGAATCTTCAATCTACTATTAAAAACAAAATAAATCAATAAGAACAATTGCTGAGCTGTCAATTGAAATGACCGCCTACAGCACCACGTGTTGAACTGTAAGTGAATTGAACTACAAATGTAAATGTGCGCCCACAGCGCCAACTATTAAGAATTTTTCAACTTTCCTGTACTTATAAAACATTCGCATAGCAACTACAAAAAGACTTTCTTTCAAGTTCTAAATCATTTGAACAAACCATTAAATAAACAGCTAAATATGCTCTCAGAACCAGTTGAGATGAATTTTTTTGGTATGGATAGAACTGGACTTCTCGATTATCGATGTTATCGATCTGCAAACCTCTTTTCTTGGCAAAAATATTCGGTTTAAAGAATTGTCTGTCTTGTTCTCTTATCTTAAACATCTTTATTCTTATTAATCTTTTCTAAGACCTAAAATACTTTTCGTATCAAATTACCATCAACATAATTCTAACTAATATATAATTCCTTGAATTCCCCTTGGTTTGTTCATAGATTAAAGACTAAAAAGGTTGAAACGGAACCACATGGTCTTCACCTTTAACTTTCAAACGTACATCTTTCTCAAAGACTGGTCAATTTTGAAACCGAACGAAAGAACATCAGAAAATGTATGTTCTCATTAATAAGCTAAGAAGATTGAGTAGATTGAGTTCCAGTTTCTACACTTGTACATAGAGCTATGTGACACATAATCCTACAAATAACAAAGCAAATTGAGGGCTTATCTGAAACATAACAGCTATTTAGAAGATGAGAAATCGGATCTTTATCTATAATTCAGCGAGTCTGGCGGCGAAAATGTTATAAGATGAACCCAGACTAGACCCAAAACTTGCTATTATAAGATTCAGACTAAACCTGCTATGTAAGTTGCATTGCAACTTCCTATACTGTCAACCAGGGTATCTATGAGTCCCACATCCTCGTACCTTACCTCACTTCACACTTGTTCCACTGGCTTTTCCTGTGTGTTTTTTTATTTTGGTGGCAGCCAGCAATAATGAAAAATATATGTGAGCACCATTAAAATACATCAGATAGGCATAGATCACACGGCCAGTTGGTGCGTTGGGGTTGCCTCCTGCTGGTCTGGTCATTTGCTTGCCACACATGCATTGACATTTGTGGGGGAGTTGGAGCTCGTTGGCTCCTGCTGCTGCTGCTCCTGCTGCTGCGTTATCTTTGCTGTCACAGCAACGTCAGGCGGCGGCGGCATCGTCGTCGTCGTCTATCCAATGCGTGTGTGCGTCCCTGTGGCAATCTCCTTTTTTTTTGCGTCTCTTTTTTTTGTGGCAGGGAAAGAGGGATGCGTGTGTGTGTCTATGTGGTTTGGGTGGGCGTGCCCTTATGCAGGTTTGAGTGTATGGCTCGTTAGTTAAATGTGAGAAGACTTCTATGTAACTTTAATGAGGTGTTGCGCATCAAGTGCTTAATAAAATAAGGTCAGCCTTTGAGCATATTTGATACATTATAAAGGAACTAGAACTCGAGCACAGAAAGGTATAATAGTTTGTTCAGCTGCCACTTATCTCTCACGCTGTCTCTCTCAGTTATCTAAAAATATCTGCAACATATTTTAATTATAGAAATTGAATTGTGTACGCTCTTATCTAAAAATAGTCACAGACTTCTATAAATTGGCTACTTCAGCAGGTGGAAGAGCAACTGGCGCCGTGGCTTAGTTGGTTAAAGCGCCTGTCTAGTAAACAGGAGATCGTGAGTTCGAATCTCGCCGGGGCCTTTACGAAGTAATTGAGAAGAAAGTTCACTTCATTTTTTTTTAAATAAAAATATTTTTCTAAACTGTCTGCCACATAATATCTTAAAGCAACAATTTGCCCATGGAGGGAGCCATTTTGAGCAGTTTATAAGTGCTCACATGAAACACAAAACACAAAACCTAAAAATAAAAAAGTAGCTTAGGCCCCTGCTTAGTCGCTTGGCCCACTTTAAACTCAACTTGAATTGCACAGCGAGGCAAAGAAATAAATTTCAAGTGCTTCTTGTCTTGCCCCACTTGTTGTAAATTTCAGCAGAAGAACAAAAAAAATAAAGTGAGGGGAGGGGGGTTGGAAAATAAAGTTACCAGCAACTTAGGTTCGCATGTGTTGTGGTCTTTCATCATGGCCAGGCTGGAACATCAAGTATGCGCACTGTTGGCCATGCCAACCTGAGAGCCTAAAAAATGGTTTGCCATGTTACCTTTCCTTTCCAACCCTCCTCCCATACCAGCCCGGCTAGGTGCGTGTGTCTGCATTGTAAAAAAAAAAAAACTTTTAATGGCCAGCCGAAACGGCAGGAGAGCTCTTGTGCATATGTGAACCGCAGGTGCTTGCGTTTCTTAATGTTTTGGTAACAACTTTACAGCTGTTGCCTCTCAATTCCAGACCACAATCATTAAGATTATTGCTCAGATTTCGCTTTAAAGCTACAAATTTTCGTTTGGAATGCATTTTCAATATACAAACCGACGTCCTCGACAATTTATTTGCCCCGCTTGTTTTTGCACCATAAATCAAAAATGCGTAAAAATTTATACATCGTTCGTAACGACTACGCTGGCCCAGGCCAGGCCAGGCCCCACGGCCCACCGCCCACCCCCCTGCTGCTGCCAGCACACAAAAATAAAACCCCAGGCCCATTATCATCATCAACAGTCAGCAAAATGGCCCAACTTGAATGGCAAACAGAAACACCAGCAGCGGCAGCAGCAGGCAGAGCAACAAGCAGGCGCACCTGAAACCCGGTTGGTAGGATAATGTTGGCATGGGGTCTGCAGAGGAACTGTCTGTGTGGGGGAGGGTGGCTTACAAAGTTGTACTATAAATACCCCACTGTACAACTTTTCTACAAGCTTAACTTAAAATAACTTATTAAACTGCCCTCGTTACATCAGCTGAAACTGGTAACACCGTTACAGAAACCTCTTTTCGAAACTTGAATTGATTCTATTTAAAAAGAGTATAAATATTAGATTTAGGGTTCAAACCAACATGAATCCCGAGTTTTTTGTATCGATAACCGTTTTATATTGATATTTTCTTGTGAAAAAAACATCGTTTTAATCGATATATTCATTAAAAACCATATCTATGAAAAAATAAATTGTTTGTAGGGCCGATTTCTCACATAAACTATCAAATTTCTGAGTAAATTGATAGTTTATCTGTCACTTTGCAGCTGTCAAAAAGATGTGAGAATGGCCCTTAGTCAACTTAAGTGGCACTTGAAGCATAATCAGCACTTATTTCCTTTTTTTTTAATCCCTGGGCCGATTTTTTATAAACTAATAAAAACGTAAACTTTTTGTAAGATTTTATGACCGATGTATGTATCATCAATCTTCTTCTACAATCACAAATTTCAATAAAGATCGGTTAATTATAGAAAGAGCTTTGACGTTTATAAAAAACGTTGCATACTTAACTGTGCTGAATGCTCTGTTTGTTAACTAAATGTTGAAATATTATAATTTTTATAATATATAATTAATGTTAATGCTCTGTTAATTAACATAAGGATAAGCTATTCATCCTTATCCTTTCCCTGAGTACCGGGTATATCAAAGTCGGAAAGATTTGAGTTTTTTTAATAAAAATAATAGATTTTTCGATCATTTTTCCAGCATCCCTATTGCAAAGACATCAATCATTTTTCGTTTTGGCTAAAGAAAATAAAGCTATAGTTTTATATCGTTACTCATTCTTTGCTTAGTAACCTGACACCTTCTTTTCCTAAGCTATATGTTACTTTTTATTGAATAACAGCAGTTGCCCGGCTTGCTTGGCTTCGAACTTTACGGCAAACTCATTATAAAGTTCGATCTTGGCCATCCTTACCATCACTGACCCATCTGAGCTCACCACCTTTTAACCCCTCTACAGTTGTCATCTATTAAATCTGCTTCTTAATCGAACCGGTTTGGTTCAAAACTGGATTTGCCAGAACTGCTTTGAATTACATTATCCGTCTAATGATGATCAAAAACTCAAATATATTTTGTCTCCGTTGGAAAGGCTGTTTCAGCATATGCCCATCTTCGAGCTTCTGCTTACACTGCAGCCAATTGCTGGCGTCGATTGTTCGCCTGCGCCTTCTGATCTTAACCAGGCCTATCGCTACATTTGTTCATGGAGATTGAGATTGTTGCGCAGTCTCGGCAGCTCTCTAGATTGACTATGGAAAATTCCTGACGTCGATTGCTCGCCTGCTCCTGTGTTTCTGCAGATCTTCAAACTGGCCTACAGCTGCACTTGTTCATTGCATTTGAGACTGTCTCAACGATGTGATCAGCAAATTGTGGCAGTCGATTGTTTGCCTGTTTTGACCTTTGGACAGCTCTTCGATACGGGCTTTTTTTTTAGAATTAAATTCGAGCCACCTTGACCACTTGATGATAGAACTGCTTCTTTGAAATGTGACAGGAGTATATATATGATTACATTTTTTTATCCAAGCAATAACAAAGGCCAGGAATGGGTTGAAATGTTTCCGATGCTTTAAGTTTTCAAAAGGGCATGTCCATCGCCGAACTTGAATTCCAATAAGTGTATTTCTCTGGGTTAAGAGTTCGTAAACTCCAGAAACATTGAAAGTAACTAAGAAGCAACATGAATACCGATCTAATCAATTTGCAAACCTACAACTCTACCTTAACTGATCCCCATTATCGTGTCAGCAGGACACCTCTCGAACCTCCCTCGCGGCAAACAACATTGCAGCAGCAGAATTGGAAAACGACCGCCAGCATTGGCTACAAGAGTGCCCATAGCCAGAGGCTGCAAGAAAACGACTCACAAACAACAAAAAAAAAACAACAACAAAAACAGCAACAGCAAATGGGAAAAGGAAAGGCGCAAAGGTGCGTACAATCATTTTATTGATTTATATGCCGAAGCTATTACAACTGACATTCGAATTTTCCAACAAAATGCGGCCCAACTTTTGTGTACATGGACATGGTGAGTCGGGAGGAATATCGGGGGGGTGGGGGATGAGGCGATGGGGTCTCGGTGCGTGCGAATGGCAACCCCAAAATGCCAAACCTTTTGTCAATGTTGCTGCTTCTGCTGTTGTTGTTGCACTTGGCTGAGCCCAGGCTCGTGGCCAAGTCCGCTACGTAGTCAGGGCAACGTGCAAGAGAAAAGCAAAAAAAAAAAAAAAAATAGCAAGTAAAAGATGAAGACGCAGCAGAGGCTAAAGAAGAAGCAGCAGCAGCAGCAACAGCAACATCAACATCGCCTCTTATATACTTCGTTTATGTGTAGCACACTTTTAGGCGAGGCTTTTGTCTTTTTAGTTTACTTACTTCTGACAGCAGAAGAGGCAGGCAGAAGAGGGGGCGTAAGCGTGGGCGTTCTCCTGGGTAGGTGTGGCTGACAGTCTGACAGCGTACTCGTTAGTTTGACAACAGCTGTCCCCCCCTCCCCTCCCCTTCCCGCGCCAGGACTCCTGCTTCGAACCAACTTATCTTGTGTATCTGTAAGATACTTGCCTGCTGCGCTTTTGCACTTGTTTGGCCCCAAAAACTTTCACTTTCACTTGTACATAAAACGGTGAAAATCAATTCATCAACAAGATGAGTCTATGTATATATGAGAGAGTATGTCACTTGGACCCACAAAATTAATTAAGGCCAAAGCCAGCTTCAAAAATTTCCTGGTTTTGCATCGGTGTGTGTGCGTGTGTGTGTGTGTGTGTGTGTGTGTGGGAGCGTGAGTGCTTCTGCTTGAAAGTATCTAATTAAAATTTATGTATGCGCTGGTGATAAGTTTTTAGTGGCTTACACTTGTCTTTTGCATAAGTTTCAAGGCTGTGTGGATATATGAAAATATCAATTCAATTTGTCTACCTTTTATGTTTGAAAACTCTCGAGGAAAATTTGGTGATTAACTTTTTAAAGAAGTTTGTTTTGGTGTTTGTTTCGGGTTAAGTACTACATTGTTACAATGAACGCGTTCAGCTTTTTTCATAATTTTTTATCATTTCTCTTGTATTTGATAATCATTTTACTGTTAAAATTGTTCTAAATTTCAAATTAATTTTAAAAAATTAACAAAAAATATATGAAAAGTTTAGATTGATTTGATTTTGGCTCTGCTGAATGTGACCATAAATGCTTGATCACTGATCAGCTGTTATTCTAGAGGTGTCAAGTTGACTGTTGAATAATGATATTTTTTGGCTTTTCTAATGTTTACTTTCGCTCAAACCTTATTTAACTAAACACCTTAGACAAATCAACCTATCAGTGATCACATGTCTCAGCTGAATGTGCCCATTTTGTATAAAAAAAAATTATTTTGGTACATAAAAAACACTAGAAATAAAGTTTTGATACCAATTTGACAGAAAAAGCATGACACTTTATTCTCATTAAAGTAATACCATTAATCGATCATCAAAATGGACTGCTGAACGCACCCAAAATCAAGTAAGAGTGTTTAAAAAAATATAAAATCGAGAAAGCTAAGCTAACTTCGTCTGTGCCGAAGTTTTTATACCCTTGCAAGTGTTCGCTTAAATATTTTCAAAAATACTCTTTTTCCCATTTTTTGACCTATCGTTCGTATGGCAGCTATATGATATAGTCATCCGATTTGGACAAAAACTTGTAGAATTGGGTAAAAGAATGTGAATCAAATAAATACAAAATTGCAGGATGTTCCCAGTAAAAACAAAAAAGTTTTTCTAAGACTGTTTTTCTGACCTATCTTTTGTATGGCAGATATACCATATAGTTGTCCGACTTTCATCAAACTTGGCAAAATTATAAAAAAACATAGAAAACATACGATCACGAAGTTTAAAGACGATCCCATTGAAAAGAAAAAAGTTTTTCTCACTAAAACTAGTTTTCTGAACGATTGTTCCTATGGTAGCTATGAGATATAGTCATCCGATCCGGTCGGCTCCGAAATATTAGTAGTGTGCAGCAAAAAGAAGACTTTGTGCAAAATTTCAGCCCGATAGACAGACAGACGGACGGACGGACAAACGGACGCACAAAGCTCAATCGACCCAACCATCACCCTGATCTAGAATATATATAGTTTATGGGGTCGGAAATGAATATTTCTAACTAAAGTCTGTAAGGTTTGTTGTGCTAGCTTACTTATATTTCTTTTGTTTCTAGCTCACTCTTTCATATGCGAACTGACTTAGTCCCGATTTCTGAATGTCCGCTTAGTCAACTTGACCTGATGGTTAGCTGAATTTGAGTGTCTCATGCTGTGTGTGTCATAACCGGAGTAACGAAACTTAACCGCTGCTCATCCACAGGTCAAATTTAAGCGCTAGATCACTGCCGATGAAACTATCGATATTTTCGTCGATATACAATCAAACAAACTTTGTTCATTTCACTTATTGCCCGGCCTAGATGCTAGGTCAGATTGAGGTAATATAGATTAATCGATTTAAAATCCTAAAAAATTCGGTAAATGCATTTCCCCCCTCCTACCACACATTCAATTCAAACACTTTTCCTCAACTGACAGCACCTGCCCATTAACAAGCCCATTTTAAAAACTTTCCAGCCACCCGACCCAACCCTGACTTTTCACTTTCAAAAATGTCAATCACAACCAAACGTCAGCTTTTGCATTTTCCAACCAACCAACCCCATTCAGCCAGCCAAAAGGAACAATTAAAAATAATAAAAAAAAAAAAAAACTTTCAGGCTTTAAGTGTATTTGTAATTATGTATTAAGCCAAAAACAAAAATGAAAAACAACATTTTTGGATGCGACAACACAGTTGTTGCTGTAGTTGCTGTAATTGCTCTTGGGCTGATAACACACAGCCTCACACACACACACACAGCCTCACACACACAGACACACAAACACATAATTGCCTTGTACTATGTAAAAGCTTTCTGCAAGTATATAGCATAATACGGGGAGGGACGGCGACGACGACGTCAACTTCGTTAAATGTGTTGCACTGACAAGAGGAAGAAGAAACAGCTGAAGCAGAGACTGAAGCCTACGCACGGCTCTCGCACAGAGTAATTATGCTGCTCAAGCAGCTTCCTACTCCTTATTCCCGTTTTTCGTTATTTTTAGTTAGGGCTTTCCGCCTTGTTTTCATTGCATATCGCCAGCCGCTTGGCCTGGGCAGGGGGTGGGTGGGGGCGAGTGGGGGTCCCTCTTGACGTCGTTCGCTGCCTCAATTGAAATTTGAGGATTTTTGTCTCAGTGCCCTAATTAATTTTACGTACCATGAAAATCATTGTTTGTTGCCCTTGCTTTTCTATTTTGGCAGTTTCCCAATGTTTGTTGTTGCTGTCATGGAATGTCACAGGCAGAGGCGGGCGGGGGCCACATTCAACGCATATTTAATGAAAATCTAGTTTTTGAATGCTAATTCTTTGCATTAAATATGCAAGCGCTTGGGTGTACAAACTTTAATTAATATTTTAGGTTAAAAATAAATTTGGCTTAAGAGCTTTGCCAGTTGATCAATTGCAAGGTGTAAGGTAAGCTGGAGAGATTTTTTAATAGACCATCTAATAATGGAATCATTCAAATAGAATGCTTACTTTTGTACTCTCATCAAGATGGTTTTCTAGCTCTACATCGATTTCCAAGCGTTCGATCTCGCCAAGAAAGAGAATCCATATTAAATGAGTCAAACCTAGTATGAAAATGTTACCAAAAGTGTACCAATTGATGAATCAAATTGATAAGAGCTAATATCAAAATGATACAAAAAAGTATCAGTTCAATGTGAATTTGATATCCTTGAAATAATGTTACTTTTTACTTGAAGTATTAAAGAGACAATGATGTAAAATAATGACATATCTGAGAAGCTGAACTAAAACTATTAGAGGAACATCCGGTAAATGCTTTATACAAAACAAGAAAGAAAGTCGGTCAAGCCCGACTATAACATACTCTGTACCAAGAAAATTTGTCTTTTGATCATAACTCTAAAACCGTTCATCCGATCTTCTTCATTCCTTTGGCGGATCGATAAGTTATCCTAATAACTAAATATGCCCAGAAGGAACAAGCCATCTATCTTCAAAACTGTGGGAGATATGACGTTTTTTCTAAATTGCGGGGGCGGGAGGGGGAGTGGCCAAAATTGAAAATAAACTTGATCTGCCTGCAGACATAAGAAGCATATGTCCCATACATGTCAAACCTCTATCTCTTACCATCTCTGAGATCTGTGCGTTCATACGGACAGACAGACGGACAGACGGACATGGCTATATCGACTCGGCTGTTGATACTGATCAAGAATATATATACTTTATGGGGTCGGAGATGCTTCCTTCTGGATGTTACATACTTTTGCACAAACTTATAATACTCTATGTACCTACGGTACAGAGTATAATTACCTAAAAAAAACATATTCAATACAATAATTCTTCTCGGTCCCTGCTGAATAGTGTCATGGTATGTGTAGTACTGCTTTAGCTGCATTTTCACTTGGCAGATATATCTTTTAAGTATCCAAGATGAGATAAAAGACTGTACAATCTGAGTAGCTGCATGAGAAGTAGTCTCTCTAAGCTCTAGTATAAGTTTCTTGACAGCACACTCATGACACAACAAGAGAGATACAACAAGGTAAAGAGGCATCAGTGTGAGTTCTCTGCAAAGTACCTTCACGTTCAGTGCTGCGCGTACTTTTGTGGAGTAATCTTTTGGCAAAAGTACGCATTACACTGACACCGCCCCACCTGTATTGTTGCATCATGAGTAAACTGATGTATTTTTTACCCATTTCACTTAAGAACTCTACAGCTTAACTAAGTAGAGTGATAAGTGGATATGTTTAACTTCTTAAACCAATGACTAAAGGTCGGTAATACGAGGCTGACAACCACATAAAGCCAAGGTCTTAAGCTCTACTTTAAATAAAACTACAAAAAAAAACTTGAGCAAATAACCAAAAATACCAAAAATATCCAAAAAAAAATGGTATAAAAAGGTTCAAAAACAATATAACTCTGAAAGTTTATACAGATTCGATGCTGATTTTAAATAAGAGAAGAAATTTGACTTGTTAAGTGTGATTTTTATGCTATTTTGTATTAAAGTGTGCATTTTTGGACGCCGCACGACCGATTCAACTTGTGGCCACATTAAAAATGCTCAGTAAGGTTTGCCAATTCACCATTTATAGACTATTAAACCAATAGAACTTGCAAATCATTGATTATTATTCTCAAAATTCGTGCTTTGGCCATACACTACACAAAATACAGCTGATGCAAGATCTTAAGCCGGATGACTGTTAATATCTGATGAAAAAATAAGAGGAAACTCTCTTTTTTTTATTTCTATATTCTATATATTCTCTAGTGTTTTATTGATATAATGTGAAGATTTTGTAGATTCTTTAAGAACTTGATTGAGTATGAATATTATAATAAGAGCATCAGTCCTTCCTCTTCCGCCATCTTCAACTCATTATCCTGTTCTCCTAAAGTTTTCAACTTGCAATTAAGTTTCCAGTTAACCAAGCCCCACTACCACTTAGAAACTCCCCTCTACCCCCCAGCCACTACCAAGAATTCACGCCCTTTTCTGCCAAAAAGCACGCACTTTATTAGAAAACCGTAGAAAAAGACTTAAAAAAAAAAACACAAAACCAAATCCCACAAGAAGAAGCTCTAGGACTAGAGGCAGAGTAAGAAAACAGAAGGTATCTGGCAGCATAAAACCTCAAACCTCAAAGAGAATTTCACTGGCACTTCTGGCAAAGTCAGAACCACAACTCAGACTCCCTGTCCCACTTCAGTTTAAACTAATGCTCCCCAGCGCCTATACATACACTAAAAGAGCACACACACACACACACACACACACACACACAGAGAGAAGGACTTCTCATTGCTATGCACTGCATGGCAGAAGAAAATGTTGCGACCCACATTGAAGTAGTCAAAAGGTAACTTTTTTTTATGCATTTAAAGCGTATGGGGGGAGGGGGAGGGGGGGAAAGAACTACGCAATTTGGTAAAAAGCAGGCCTGCAATCAGAAGTAAAGGAAGAAGAAGCAGCAGCAACGGAAGGGAAGCTAAGCTGTTATGTATATAAGACTGCTTATATACTTTCTTGTGTACATATGTATATTGTACCAACAACAACAACAATCAACGTCAGCCACAGGCAGTTTGTGCACTGGCAAAAATGTGTTTGCTTTTAGATATTCAAACTACACTCAAAATATTTAGTTTGTAGTTTTTGGATATTTAAACTTAAATTGTATTTTGTTCTTAATTTAATGCAATTTTCATGATTTTAGACAGTTTTTTCTTAAAGTTAGAAACTCGGTGACTTTTTTCTAAAATTTACGCTAATTTTTATACTCTGTACCGTAGGTACATAGAGTATTATAAGTTTGTGCAAAAGTATGTAACATCCAGAAGGAAGCATCTCCGACCCCATAAAGTATATATATTCTTGATCAGCATCAACAGCAGAGTCATGTCCGTCTGTCCGTCTGTCTGTCCGTATGAACGCACAGATCTCAGAGATGGTAAGAGATAGAGGTTTGACATGTATGGGACATATGCTTCTAATGTCTGCAGGCAGATCAAGTTTATTTTCAATTTTGGCCACGCCCCCTCCCGCCCCCGCAATTTAGAAAAAACGTCATATCTCCCACAGTTTTGAAGATAGATGGGCTTGTTCCTTCTGGACATATTTAGTTATTAGGATAACTTATCGATCTGCCAAAGGAATAAAGAAGATCGGATGAACGGTTTTCGAGTTATGATCAAAAGAAATTTTCTTGGTACAGAGTATGTTATAGTCGGGCTTGACCGACTTTCTTTCTTGTTCTTGATATTTTTCTGATAATTTTGCTTAAATTTAGGACAGATTTACCCTTCAATTAAAAAAGGAAATAGAGATGAAATAGGGCTGCTTTCATTGAACTAAGTAAAACACCCTAAGTTTCAGAAATTTCTTAAATTAAAAGATAAAATGTAGATATAATATTCTAGAAAAACCCCCAAAAATTTAGAAATATATAAAAAAGACGTGGCTAGCAATTCTCAAGTAGGAAATCCCTGCAGTGGGAATATAACAGGGGCAACTGATAAGACTAGCTAAGTACATACTTGACCTTTGAATGCGTTCTTTACTGTGTCTCACGCGAATGCTTGTTAGTCGTATGCACTAAGATGCCTCACATATGGAAATATCCCTTCAAGACAAGGAAAAGTTACATAAATAGTTTTTACTAATTTGTTTGTGATTTTCAGAAAGAAAAGACTTTGGTTGAACCAACAAGAGAAGAGGAAAAGTACAAAAATTTATATATAAGAAACATTTCGTTTAAGAGAGAAGCTTACTAAGCGTCCTGGTGTAGTCCCTTTCAATTCTCCCTCTACTGCCCTCACTTCATTTGCTCTCTCATAAATACTTAGCAAATATTTCTAAAATTTAGAACATATTTTCTAATATTTTGTCCCTTCTTAAATCTGAAAAATATATTTTTTAAAACTAGGAAAATATTTTCTGTCCTATAGGAAATGGTTTCTTAATTTTACAAACTTTTTTTCTAAAATATATGATAAATCGCCTAAAAATCCTTTTTTTAAGGCGAATTTTTTAATTTTTTGTCGATTTCACGTATGAGTTTATTCGAGTGTATGCTATTGCTACACAATTTTCTCTCCGTGTATCACTTTTGCTTGCCTTTGCTCACCATCCCGCTGCACACGCACAAAAGCGCCAAAATTACAAACGCAGCGAGTGGTCGTTGCTCAAGTGGCAGGAGGAGGAGGAGGAGGAGAAGGCGTTGGAAGCAGTAGGAGGAGGAGGTGGAGGAGGACGGAGGACAGTTGGGTGTTTTGGTGTGCGCACCCATAAAGGACTGCAGTGATGTTGCTCCCATGCCACCCTGCCACGGCCCAGCCTCCCCAACCCTCCTCCACAACAGGCCCACAAAACTTTCTATATAGGCGCCGGCGCACGCACATCTGCAAGCCACAAAAAACCGGGCGGCGGGGGGACAATGGGGTGTTGCCCAAACCCATGTCAAAGTCAAAGCCAAAAAGCAAAGTAAATGAAAT
The DNA here is from genome assembly GCA_035044965.1 of Lordiphosa andalusiaca. NCBI lineage: Eukaryota > Metazoa > Arthropoda > Insecta > Diptera > Drosophilidae > Lordiphosa > Lordiphosa andalusiaca. The sequence goes on from JAWNNM010002509.1 coordinate 707,026, forward strand.
GAACGCCCTGCATTTTTTTCTCCCTTTCCTTGTGTGGCAAAAGCAAAAAGTACAATTTTCTTGAACGTCCTTGATCCTTGCAACGCACAGTAATAATAACAAAAACAGCGGCGCCTGCTGGTCGTCTTCCCAAAACACAGGCAGGCGGGCAGGCACACTTGCCCACTCACACACACACACACACACACACACAGGCGCACACAGAGAATGAGAAAGCATAGCATACTTTTTGGGGCGCGTGTGGGGTACGCCTTATCAGTTGTAAAAACAAAACCGGAAGCCCACACAGGAAGTCGCCAGTTGTTAAAGAGCAAGGGAGAGAGAGAGCCAACACACGAACGTCGTCGAACTTTTTCAGGGTTTGTGTATGAAAGTGAAAGCTGAAGGCAAAGGACAAGGCAATATTATTGAAAAGGAAAGTGAAAGTGAAAGAGAGGGAGAATGAGAATGAGAATGAGCATGAGAGAGAGCCTCTGTAAGCGCCGGCGCATTACGCGCATAGTTATAAACAATGCAGAAAAGCTTGAGCGAAAGAGAGGCAATTGCAATTGTCTCAAGAAAAGCTGCTCTGCGCTTCATTTTTAATGGCCGCAATGTCCTTGGCCAAGCAAACGTGCCGAAGGATAACGCACAATGCGGCATCGTTGACGCCGGCAGCGACGCCTCAGCTTCGTGCCTTGCATTTACTTTCACTTTCGCCGGAAAACGAAGAAGGAAACCAACCCCCAGCCAGGATGTGCCCCAACCCGCTGCCACAGCCGGAGCCTTGCCTTGCATATAATGTACTTTTTGTCGTATAAAAACTTTTACCCTAGAGCTTTTGCATTTTTTTTTTTTTGGTGTGTGTGTGTGTGTGTGTGTGCTCGCTGGTTGTTGCTTGGCCAAAGTTTATTTTTGACAGAGTTTTATATGCCTGGCGGGCAGGACACCGCTGCAAGCCCAGGGAGGCCCCCGAAAATGACAAAATAATGTAATTTGCTTCGTAGATTTATGCGTGCTGCGCCTCCTTTTGCAAGGAAAACGCAACGTTGTCGTTTCCTTTTTGGTTGCTCCTTCAGGACTCTACCCCGCTGTGCGCCTTATGCTGCCTGTTTTCATCTTATTTTCTCAATGTTTTTCTTCTTTTGGTTTGGTGTTGTGTTTTTTTTTTTTTTAAGCCGCTTGTGCGAATTTAGGGCAGGTTTCATTGCCGCTTTAAGCAAATCTTGCCTGCTTTTTCTACATTTTGCCGCCAGCTAAGGTTCGCCTTTTTTGTCGGACAGTTTTTTTTTGGTGTTGGGCGACGAGAGTTGTTAAGAAACTTATGAGTTTTTTTTGCTAAATTGAAAATAAATACCAATTCGAGTTCAAAGTGGATATAGAGCCAAATGGGAGGGGGCGGGGAGCGACTGACAAAAGTTCGATTTGTGGGTAGTTTTTAGGGCTTCATCAGACCCAAGAATACAGCAATACTTCTAAGAATGACTGCAGAGGAGGTAGCTAGGTTCTGCTTAGAAAACTTTGAGAAGTTGAAGAAGGAAGTACCTGTAATCCTTCAACCCATGACAGGAATATCATCGGACTAGATGAAATACCTAAAATGCAACCACTCACAATTCAGTGTGACACAGAAGGGTCACTAGAGGAGCTGAAGTTGGGGTCGTACAAACGGGAAGCGAAAAGGGAAGAACTTGCCAACTTATTTCCAGGCCAAGTCTCTGCAGTTAAACCAAGCTATGACCTATATATGCGAAGCACTGCCTTAACAGGGAAACAGCTATGCTCTCAAAATAAACCTTAAGTTGGCATTAGAGACAAAAATCAAGTTGGATCAAGCAGGCAGCAGCAACAACCTGTCTCTAAGCTGGATGCTGGAACGCTAAGTTGTGCTTGGAACATTAATGGCCCACTTAATTGAACGCAAGGATACAGCCACCGCATGAGTAGGTACACAACCCTACTGTTCAACTCAACATCAGAATAATATAATAATTATTTGGCTTCACACTCCCTAAAGAGTCAGAGCCAAGCATTCACTCAATCTGTTGGTTTGTATGCGTCGCATAGGAGAAAAGGACTAAGGACAATCAAAAGAGAAGTCCCAAGAGCAAAGTTTCAGAAACTTGTTCCTGCCTAGTTACTTCACAGCTAAAACCACAGGTTTTATTATTTTTAAAAGAAAGAAGTTGTTCATTTGTTGTCCCCAGACTAAATCGAACTCACGATTTTTCGTACAGCAGTCACACACACTACCAGCTGCACCACACACGGCCACTATAAGAACTACTACTTTGAAGAGAAGAGAAAACGCTTGGAGCATACTTCTTCGTAAACAACAGATAACCAAATACACAAAAGGTTTCAAAAAAATGATCCAGTAAGAATTGAATGCCTTTAGAATCCTAAAAGTACCTTATAAAAATAGCACAATCCAACAAGAAATGACTCTTTTTCAGTATATTGAAGGGTTGGTGGTGATTCTTAATCATTTATGGGAGTTGAACCTTAATCAATTTTACGAAATGGACCATCACGTTCAGACTTAGATTGAAATTGGAGATAAAAGTTGCCCTTAAATTGCTATTTTTACCCCTTTGATGTACGTTTCTTTCTTTTTGATACTTTCGTCGAGTATTACTTCTTAGCTTTGAAACAAACTATGCCAACTAATTCTGCAATTTTTTTAAACGAAGATATACCATGTATTCATACATTTGCCCAAATATGTATATGCCTTGCAAATTTGTATATAAGTTAGTTGACTCCGGATTTGAATTCTTCGTCCCAAAATCGGTAAGGGCCTCTTGGTGCTCTTTTTCTACTGAGGTATTCTACCTTTGCTAGTATTTTCTCTATGTTTTCTCAAACTTTTTGCGTTACACTAGACGTTTTATATACCAGCGACTAGAGCAACTTTTATGACAGCTTCACGCTCTTCTTGAAAAAGTTCTTATTCACAGGATACATTGACCTAAAATGAAAGACACTTCCAATAATCTGGATTTTTTGTAATTATATTATTGTTCATTCACCTCTTCATTATTTTGTCACAGTAAATGCCAATAATGTTGACGCTGCTGATCACAAAAGACACATTGTTCAATTCGCACAAATATCAATTTTCTATGAGAGGAAAGAAAGACTTTTTCGCTTCTTTCATAACACAGAATACATAGATATGGAGGCGATAAGAAGTAAAGAGTCCGCAAAGGAACTTGAAAAAGTTGTACATATACTCAAATCAAATGAATTGTTATTGTTTTATAAGAAATAGCCAAACAACATTTTGCTGAAATACCATGCAGATACTGAAGACAACGAGGAGTCCTCTGCTTCTTATAGTTTCATATCTTAGGCTTACATAAATTCACACTAATAAGTCAGGACTGATGGAAGACTAAGGCTGAAGAGAGTTTCAGCAAAGTGTGAAACTAGGAGGACCATTTGTAGGGTACTAAATATAGGGCAACAGTGAACGGAGCAAAGTTTCGTAACCAGGTACCATCAATACGCTCAACCGAAACATTTTTGTATGACTAATGAAATTCATAATATCCAAATTTAACAAACAAACACCTCCCCAGTATTCGGAACTGATACGCATTTCTTCTCAAAACTGGACCAACACTAAGTCAACAATATCTATGTCCCTGCCGGTGGGGGGGACGGTAGGTAGTAGATTGACTGTGATTCCATTTTCTGTTGATTTTATTTTCAATTTACCTTTGAGCACTCAAAGTGTTTCTTGGAAAGTTTTCATGAAAACATATTAAAAAATTCGTTATATTTTTTTTCTATTTTAAAGCATTATTTCTTCCTCTTCACACACTTCGTTTTTTTGTTTTTTTTTTTTATGTTGACCATTTTAAATATGAAAACAAACAGGCAAACGGCCAACGAACAACAACGACCATTGTCATGGTCACCTAATCCGGCTGACAAAATGGCAAGGCTCTTAGTCCTTAGCCGGGATACACAAAGGAAGCCCCCTCAGGACCAGAATAATCATTTTAAATGCAAACCAAAAACGATGACCAGCTGTGTGCCACATTTGGTGCAAAGTGGGAAAGGGACACTGCACATGTCCATTTAGGATGATGCACAGCCGATTCCCGATTCCTGTTCATTTAATTTTCTGCTTTTAAAGGAGTTAAGGTGGTGAGGAGGAGCAGGCGGTAACCTTCCAACTGTCAGTCAGGCCATCATTTTGGGAGCCTCTGAAAACTTTTGCCTGCCACGCACAATTTTCCACTTTCAACTTTGCCAAAGGCGGGAGGGGTAACGGGGTGGCTGAAGAATTGCAGGAAAGGGCGGTGGGGGAGCGGGAGGGCGGGGCGGGGGTGTTGGTGGGTTGAGCTTTATGCTTGGCTGATGTTGCGATAAGCAGCCAACATCGTCGACAACGTCGTCGTCGCTGCACACACAAATGTGGGTGGGGTGAAGAGTGTGGGCGGAGGGCGAGGGCGGGGGGGGGGGAAGTGGTCGAACTTCTGCTAGGCCCTGCGGCAGGGTTGAAAAATAGGCAGTTTGTTGCTGTTGTTGTTGTTGTAGTTGGCGCCAGTTTCCCCATGTAAAAAGTTGCTGAAAAGTGTAACGCAGTCAAAGCCAAAAGTGGGGGGCGGGGGTGTGGAGCGAAGGCAGGCAGCGGTTGTTGGTGGGCTGCGGCTGTGGCTGCTGCGTCGCCTACGCGGCATAGTTTTCACTTTTGTTGTTGTTGGTTTACACTTACTGGAGAAGGGTATCAGGCATGTGATGGGTCATTTGTAGTAAAATCGGGATGGGCCAGTTTATTTAACAAGCCTAAAAGTATGCAGTCTAAAATGAATTGCTAACATACCTGCGCCTGTGCATAGTGGGGCCAATTGTTCAATTTTTTGAGCGAAAATCTGAAATAAATTTAAATTTAAAATTTAATATAAAATACAAAATTATGATTTATGTGATTTGCTTGGATTTTTTGCTTTTTATGATTCTAATCTAATCTAATCTTTCAATTTAATGATTCGACAGTTGCGTTATGATTACGATAAGAGCAGTTTTACTTATGGAGGGAGGAAGGGGGTAAAATCTAAAAATAAATTAAATGAGGCATTGTTTTATAGGATTCTTGGTGCACTTATTTAATTTTTGTGAATATGGTTCGGATAAAAAGCTGCATAAGCAACCCAAGAAAGAAAAGGCATGGATTTCGTACCGTTTCGTGGAAAAAACTTACTTATGGCATAATCCTGCAACAGTTCTGATTTGAACTGATTTTGGTACACGCTAGTCTTAAGTGAAACCTTAAATTCTGGCTGAGTTGAGTTAAGATCGGTTAGTTTTTAGATGTAGCTTAAATGCAAAGTGGAAAACAATGAGTAACACTAGGCCATAAGGTCTTGTATATTGAAGGGTTGGTCAAGTTTCTAGATGAATGGTCCTTCTCTTCTGGTTTTTTGGAAATTTAAGCTTAAAGCTATTTAAAAGGCATATATTTACCATTTTAAGGTTCGTTTTAAATGGAAAATTTTCTTTTTTTTTGGGCCACATTTATTTGATGGTAATGTATCATTTCTTAGCTTTAATATTACCCACCCCAAATATTTCTGCGATTTTTTTAATCAGAAATATACCACTTTGAGTATTTGTGCACAAAATTAACATACTTTGTACTGACCCCATGGATATGCAATGAATGTTGTTGAATATTTTCATAAGAATTCAATACAAATATCTAGTCAACTATAGTGATTTTACATACAATACTTTTAGACAGTAGACAATCTAATATTTTCAAGCACTTGTATTCAAAATGGTATATATTTGCTTACAAAAATCGCAAAATATTTTTAGATCATTTGTTTTAAAGCTAAGAAGTAATATTATAGTTTGCCATTATATCAAAGATAGCTAGAACCATAGCATAGGTTCCCCACAAACATGTATAAAAGGCGCATAAAAAGGCATTTTAAACAGCTTTCAGCTCTAAGTATTATAATTGTAGAAGTAATGGGCCATCTTTGAAAACAGATTCGCGCCTACATCAGGAAAATCATCTAGAATCACCGCCTATCCTTCAATATAAAGGAAATTATCGAATATTGCTGCCTTGTGTAAACCATCGAAAGATGAAAACAGTTTAAAAAAAAAACAGGACTCGTTCACCAGAGTGATCACCGCGAGGGAAACCTTAGTTTTTAGCTTAAGAAAAAGTAACTAAGAAAATTTAGCTAAGTTTTGTTTTTTTAAAGTGTGATCAGCATCAGCTGCTGAATGCGCCCATTTTTCTTAATAACAAACTACTCAAGCTCCAAAGTAGGCAATAGAAACTACATTAAAAATGGCAGAATTATAAATATAAGTTGATTAACAAAAAGTATTCAAAATTCGCCTTGTAAACAAAAACTCCTTGCAGTTGTTTTTGTTTGTACTAAAAATTTACGCACTTTTCCTCTTCACTACTTGCCCGCACCCACCACACCAAAATGTGGGTGGATGGGTGGCTGGTTGTGTGTGTGTGTGAGTGTGCGTTTCTAAGCAAGTACATAGGGGGCGCCGTTATGTGCGCAGATTTCCTTCCGCTGGAAACAGACTTTCGTTTTCACTTGCCACCTACCGCCGCCAGAAGGAATCGAATGAGCCGTTGGCTGGAGGGGTGTGGGTTGGCCAAAAAACTTTCGACATCAAAAAGAACTACTTTCGATAATCACAGTGCTGGCGCCAAAGGAATTACTTGTACAATTTTTTTTTTTGCTCAACTTTAACGGCTTTATTTTTTAATATTTTAAAGTAAAATGAAATTTCTATTGCCTACTTTTATGCGCATAACAAATTTGGCAAAACTTTTCTGTGCATTCTTTTTATGAGCATTTTATGTGTTTATTGTTTAGATAACATCAGTGCGGGGGGGAAAAAGCCAGACAAACGATTTAAAAATTAATAAAAAATAAACGCCAAAACATTTGATGATGTCACTCCAGAATGGGGAAAATGCATTGCGTGGGGGTTGAGAACCGGTTTAACCCTAGGGAATAACCCCCAGGACAGGCTTAACTTGAACACTGCTGCAATTGCTAATTTAGATTCAAGGGAGAAAGTTTTCATTTCACTGTAAAAGGGTTGGTTATGAGTTTGAGAAGCTTCTTTCACCTGAGCGGAAAGCGGGGGTTGAAGGATTAGCCTAGTAAATCAAAGGAATGCAATTTGTAGAGCAAAATGAAATGAAACGGAAGTTAAAAAGAAATATACGAGCTAGAATTGAAAATTCATAAGATCAGGTTATATTTATACCTTGTTACTTTATAATTTCTGGTAATTTTTAATACCACAAATTTAAAAATGTATTTTGAATTTGCCACCGACTATTCTCAACTTATCGCCTATCGATAAAAATCCATCGCCCACTAGCTCCACCTATATTTACGTCATTTTAACTCAACAACTCTTACATCGATTTCTGGAAACACGGTCACACACAGCTCAGCAGGCGTATCGAGACGAAGACGAAAGTCGAATATTTTCGACAAAAAATTGTTAACTAAAGTTGAAGGAACAACAATTTAATAAAAACACAACATGCTGAACGCCGTGTCGCGTCCCCTTATCCGGGCTAGCAGCCAGGCCTTGAAAACCAGCGGAGTTGCTGTCAACGCTGTGGGTAAGGCCGCAACAGAAGAGGCAGCCATTGGCAAATTACATAACAAAAGAGGAAAATGCAAGAAGGAAATAAAATTTTGCCATTCTCTTAAGGACTTTAAACACACAATAGTTAAAGTTTTTGCCAACTGGCTTACATAAGTTCAACCTAACCTTGCCACCAGTGACCAAGCGAGCAGCTGATTGCCGAAGGAGCGTCGAAAGCAATACGAGAGTAACTGTTTACCCACCTTCTCCATCTCTCTCTCTCTTACAGCCACTCGCCAGGGACACACCGATCTGCAGGTGCCCGATTTCTCGCCATATCGCCGCGATTCTGTCAAGGATGAACGTCGTCGGAATACCAGCGCCGAGGAGCGCAAAGCCTTCTCCTACATGCTGGTCGGTGCTGGAGCCGTGGGCAGTGCCTATGCCGCCAAAGGACTGGTCAATACCTTTGTCAGCTCAATGAGCGCCACCGCTGATGTCTTGGCCATGGCCAAGATTGAGATCAAGTTGGCGGACATTTCCGAGGGCAAGTCGGTGACGTTCAAATGGCGTGGCAAGCCCCTGTTCATTCGTCATCGCACCCCGGCGGAGATCGACACGGAAAGGAATGTGCCCACATCCACGCTGCGTGATCCCGAATCGGATGATGTATGTATGGGGAATGGAAAAGAACATGCCAAAATTTGGTTTTAACTGCATTGAATCTAAATTTACGGTTTAAAACTGGATCCTAAGCTTTTCGGACTACGGAACAATTGTTACTGCCTCAGTTCTGGTAGAAAGTCGCACAGGACACTATTTTATAGACAGGCATGCCGCGAGGCTTAGTATCAACCACCATATTGCAGAAGCTGTGACTCAGTTGTTAAAAAAGAAAGCGGCTTGATTTCTAATCGAGTCGAAATCCTTGGCCTTTTCTACGGAACATTTCAGCAGTATCTGCTGCTTTCTTTATTAAGTACCTCAACTTCTACAAAGGGCGATCTGTTACATAAACCTCCAAATAACTGAGTAAATTGCAATTTTATCTAATATAGCAGCTATTTAGAAGATGAGGAAACAGTCCTTAAAAGTTATATATATTTTCAAACATTTCCAAATCGATATAGTATGTTTTTTGTTGCCCTGATGCGAAATACAATGAGCGACCCCATCCTACTTGTGTTAGAGTCGTCTTTTGCTCAGAACGAAGTTTTTGACATCATTTCGCATTTCCAGTAGCTTCAAAAGTCCGAAAATTTGAACTTCCATGCAGATGTAAGAGCTAGGCGCAATAATATACTCAAGGAAGGACTTTTAGAGTTGATATAGTTCGAAGTTAAGGGCGATCCAAGAACAGAAATGAGTTTTAAAACGTTTACAGTTGATATAGCGTGCTGTCCTACCTTTAAAGGTCTAGAAAGATTCCTCTCCGCACAGTGCAAATCGATACTTTATACTTAAGAAAGATTTTAAGACAAAGGTGTAGTCAAAATTGTGATCAATTCTTGAACAGAAATGCGGTTTGGCCAACTTTTAAGACTGCCCTACCTTCGAAAGGATTTTCTAAGCAAAATTTGGGACGTTAGCCTGTAAGTGCAGGCTTTAAGAGCAGAGATTCGGCAGAATAGAGTGCGATCCTAGAAGAAACATTTTTTTGTCATTTTTATAACTGCAAAAGTCCGCGAAAAAATCGGTTCGATAGTAAGGACTGGCTTTAAGAGGTCGATCCAAGAACACGAAAACAGGCCTTTAATAAATATGTATGAATTTGAGAGTGAACCTCGCCGAGATTCCGATTCACTGACAAACCGAACCTGCGGTTCAAAGTCTCTGTAGACCACCGACCCAAACCAGATGATATTTCCGATCGGTTTGCTTCCAATAAAAAAAAAACCATTATATTTTTAGTCGATCAATTAAAAACTTTCTTTTAGAATTTTCAATCCTTTCATTATGTGTTCCTTCTTCTTGGAGACTCTGTAGCTCTGTAAATCGACCTGATTTGGGTTGTTGTTCAGATTTTGAAATGTCTATAACTTATGTTCAACCTAACACAAAATTTCACGTTCTTATCGAGTTTAGGATCCGATTTTTTGCAACGCCGACACAACTAAAGATTTGGTCTATAGTTTCAGAACTGGTTTTTTAGAGCTCATAAAGTCTCGCATAGTTTCAAAAACAGTTTACATTCCTTTGCATTCTTAAAGTCCTAACTAAACAAACCCTTTCATATTCCCTCTTTTATAGCAACGTGTGATCAAACCCGAATGGCTGGTGGTGATTGGCGTCTGCACGCATTTGGGTTGTGTGCCCATTGCCAATGCTGGTGACTTTGGTGGCTACTATTGCCCATGCCACGGCTCCCATTATGATGCATCTGGACGTATTCGCAAGGGACCAGCGCCCTTGAATTTGGAGGTGCCCACCCATGAGTTCCCCGATGAGGGCACCCTGATTGTTGGTTAAATTTTTCTGTTTAAAAGAGACTTTTCCCCCGTGTTGCAAAAAGAACAGAAATAGTGAATGAATTATTGTAAATTAATTAAATAACAACCAAACTAAATGGCACAGCAAACGATAAGGGTAAGGAATTGAAGTTGGCGGCGGTGAAAAGATTCAAATTTACCCAGAATTGATCAATTATCAAGAATTAAACACCAAACACAACTTGTCACTGCCAAAAAAGAACTGCGCTGAGCAACGGTAAATCTGCCAAAGGTCTGGTCACTCTCAGACAGTGTGGTAAAATCCTCACAACCGACTTGGCGCTGCCACTCGATCTCAATGTGAGGCACGCACGGCCAACCGCCCGTGAAGAGTCGCTACACTAATACATAAATGTACAAAGTTTGATTGTGTGTGAAATCAGACTCGATCTTATGAGCTGCCTTCGGTTTTAGGAACACCTTAATTAAGAAGCTGGCGTTCGCATTTTGCATTCTTCTCTTCCTACCCGATTTGTGAGTCACAAATCAGAGGAGAGCACCAAAGGCAGTCGAAACAGTAGCATTAATTGCGCAGCATTGCGAATAAACTTTATTCACAAATTGCAGCTTGAAAAAAGTGGGTGACCCTATCTTGAAAGTACAAAACGGCACTTTTTTTGTTGTCATATTTGGTAATTTATCACAATTTTATCAAATTTTAGCACATTACTTTTTTTTTAAGTTCCACCTTAGCAATAAATAACATATATATCTTATTCCAAACAGTTTGGCGTGTGCCTGACCGTGATTTAATAACTCACGACCTTCCCTAAGTACCGCACATCTCTAGCAGCCATGACGTAAGGCGTAAACAAAAGACGTAGACAAACAGCTGTGCGTCGTGGACACTTTCATTTGTTTATCGCTGTGCAATTTGTTGAATTGCTTAAATAAGCCTTAAAAATGGCCGAGGAAATTGATGAAAATGATTTCTATCGTGAAAACTTTAGTGCCGACTCCGAATTTGAAGTGTTTAATGCTCAACTAGGTGAAATACTGCAAAAATGGGAAGTAAGTGCAGATGTGTGTAAGTACGCCAACCACAGACATTATAAACACACAGATAGCTTAACTTGATACTATAACTTACAGCGATCAGATCTTGGAAACCAGAGGAGCTTTTCCAAGCCAAATGGCGTTTGGAAAAGGAAACGCTAAACATGCTTAAAAATGGCATCGAAGTGGTCTACTATCAAGCACTGCTGCCGGAGCAGGAGGAAACGAATATAGATACACCAGCCGGTGAGGAGCAGGCAGTTAACTGCCTACAGAGAACCCATTGCCATGAGGATCTTATGAGCACACGGAATAGTTTTGGACCCCCCTTGAGAAGTAACACCGATTTGCATACCCTGGCTCGCATCTATGGCCTAAGAAGATTCATTCTGCTGCAACCCGTGCATGCCAAAAGCAATTTCATGAAATCTACTTCAGAATTCAATTTCTTCTTAAGCGCCGCCGCTGTGGTGGCTGCCGAAGTGGGCAGTGTGGTGCCCATCTTTGTGCAGATCTATGATCCCAACTGGAATTTCTATACAGGAGTGGCTTTGGCTCCTGCCTTGAGAACCAATTTTCGTCTCATAGGCTTAGAGCAGGCGCCGCCAGAGTGTCGCCATTTGATGGGTCTACTCGCACTCTTCAAGGAGAAAGTACCCCATTCGTATGCCGCCAACCAAGCCAAGATCTCCGTTAACCTTACCTATGCGCTGGAAACCATGCGAGTACGCCTGCCCATGTATGTGCCCTTTGACCATGGTCTAAGCTCGGAGGATATTATTGTAGAAGGTGTGGCTGCCTCTCAAATGGATTTGCAACATTTCTATGCTCTGCCTCATGGTTATACACCCGAATCTTGCACCGAAATCTTTGTGGTTTACACTTGGCCCGAGCTATCCGAGCATGTGGCCTTTGATAGTGAACAACGAACCGATTTTATGCCCTCCAAGGCGCCTTTGGGCAAGATATTTCTATCGGTGGAGGCCTACTCCTATTTATCCTGCTGCCTGAGAGATTTTGAGGCTGTGTCGCTGGTTAAGCGTAATCTGGAATCGTATGTCGGACGCAATTTTACGGGCATGAGTAGCGGTGCAGAGGTTACCAATCCATTGGATCAGCTTACGGAACATCAGTTGATAAAAGTGGATAAGAGAAGAGCTGGAGCAGCCAACTATGAGTTACCCTCGCAGGCGAATCTTACCAAACGTCTGCCCGGACCCATGACTGAAAGTGAGCTAACCGAGTTGTTGGCTTATCTTTTTCCTGATATGCATCCCGAAATGGCCCTATTTCCCTATGCCAAAAAGAGTTTCAAGGATAAGGTAAGTAAACCGTCTAAAATCCATACTTCTCAATATATATTTAAATTGTTTATCTTTCAGTTTGATCCCATGCGCATCAAGAGTGCTGTTCCCGACTCTTTGGTTTGTCGTCTTAGCTGCCTCTTGGCCACTTGTCACGCCCATTTGGGCAGCCTGGAAGGCATGGCTCAACTGTGGGCCGCCTTTACCCGCCAGCTGCGTTTGCTGTGGGACAATTCACTTAACGTGCCGGGGTGAGTTTTCATCAAAATTCAAAATACTTAACAAAAATATGCTTTATTTATGAACTTTAGGCAAACGAAAAAAAGAACCAAAATCTTTTCAAAATTCTCTAGTAAATTTGGTTGGCTAATAATAATTATTATTACAATTTTTCTTACATTTTTTTTTTTTCTGAAGCCGCAAAGTTAACATTTGAAATTGGTTTTGTTTAGTTTTTCAACAATTGAACTTACATTTTTATGGTTAGAGTTAAGTTTCTAAAACCTAATTGGGTGGTGGTCTGGATGCTCGTTTAGGAGCAGTTGGTGTTCGCGAGTGTTGAACTTTTTATAGTGTGTGAATGTGTGTGGTGTAGGTGTTGAAGTGACTCGGTTGTCATTTGGGGTACCATTGCAGTGGGAGGAAGACCCATACAATGTCAAATTGTTATGTTTAGAATGTATTTTTAGGGTATGTTCAGGGCCCTAAAGTTATAAAATAACGTGAACCCACGTTTTTACATTTGTGTGCTGTTTGTTTGTGCTCAGCTTAGGCAGATTTATCATTTGTAGAAAAGACCTCTGCCAATTGTACATATGGAATTGGTTTAGCAGTGTAATTAATTTCCGAAATTAGTGCACAAAATGCGCTTCTATTATCGATAACAAATCCTATCGATCTACAGTTAAAGCTGCTCTTTATCACTTCAAAGAAGTTTGCTATTTCTACCACACTAGCTGCTTTATCAATTACCTAAAATTGCTTCTCCCTCAAGATCATCAAGAAAATCATTGAAAATTCTTAATTAATCATTACTAAAGGGGTCCTGCTGCTTCTATAGACCAAATCTGCTTACTTCTAAAGCCCGAAAACCCTTGTTCAGTCGAAGGTTTGGTTGCCGTATCGGTTCCTGTACTTTTCGAACCAATGGTTTCGTTTCTTGGTTCGTAGAGTTTGAAATAGTCGAAATATTAAATGGACGTTGACGTACAATGCGCTGTACGTTCAAGTGGCCCATGCGACACCAAGCCGGAGCTTGTTACGCGCGAAACCCCAGGCAAATTAGCAGCCCACCTCCCGCGACTAGATATGTTAAAATAGAGGTTTTTAAAGCAGCAAGAGAAAGCATCGAGTTGATTAAGCGAAAGACTTATTCTAGAATTCTATTTAACCAAGGTATTTGCATCGTCCGACTACGTAAGCTTCTAGGGCTTTGAAAAGTGCCGGACCTTTTCAATCTTTACTTTTGCTTTGTTTTCTTCTCCAAGTTGTAGTAAGCCGATTCTGGATAGGATTTCGAAGACGCTTCTCTTCTTCTAAATAGCTGCTGTGTCTGATAAACTCGCAATTTACTCTTATGTGACGGATAGATCTCCAAAGAAATTGTGAAACGGGCCCAAAATAAATACAGATGGTTCAGTTAGAGAAATTCGAAACGAATCGGGTTTTTTGGGGTTCGTTTCAGAACCGTTTTGCAGTCCACAAAAAGCAGAAAAGAGATTAAAGCTCTTAAGGAACAAATAACTTGTGAATTAAGTTCAAAATTGAAAAGTCAAGTGAAATTGTTGCATATTTTTTATGTAGAGTTTCGAAAATGAGTTTGGGCGATTTGAGTTGAGCGATTACCAACTCGAAAAGAAAACTTTCGCCTACTTTCGTAGTACTTAATTTTGGTATAGTGTTATAAATAACATCAGCTTCCTTATTCTTATGGTTTGGGCTGTGCTCCAGTCAACAGTGAGTGAGTCAGTCAGTCAGGCTGAACTCTATGGAATTTAGCGAACTGTTTTTGATTTCAATCAAAAAAGTAGTTAGCCGGCTCTTCATACGGCCAATGTGTGATTATAGTTCACATGGTCAACACAAATCAACAAAGGTTTTTGAATAAATGCACTGCCATAAGGAAGTTGTGGGCATGCCTGTTATTAGGGTTACATTGAAACTAACTGCAAGGGCACCCAAGCTTCGGTAGTCCAAAGATCTCCATTCTCTGTTTTTAAGAACTCAAATTAGTGTTTCACACACTTTTTGCAATAACCTTCGTCATATCTTTTCAATATTCATGTAAAATATTAAGATGTCCAGTCACTTGGTGTAAAATATGCTTGTTATGCTTTAGTTTAGCTGCTGGCAGTATATTTGTGTGTTTTTTTTTGTGTATTTCTTTTCCTTTTTGTTTTTGTCATGTTATAAAATATTGCTCATCTGAAGTTTATAGGTGCAGGCTAAAAACTAAACTCTAAAATCTAAGCACGTGCTTTTTCTTCTTTTTTTTTGTTCTTTTGGCTTCATATTTTCTCCAGGTGCTAAGGCAGTTTATAATTTTACTTTACAAGTGAAACATTCCTTGTTTGGTTGTGGTTTATTTTCAATTTTTAAATAATTGCTCCCGTTTTCCTACTAAATTGTGTTTACTTGTCTAATGCTCAAAGCTTTAGGTTCTAACTTGGCTTTAACTATTTTAAATATATATATATATATATATGTATATAGATTGATATCGATATTTGGTTTTGCTTACTTCACTAAAGTATTTAGTGCCAGACATGGAGCGTTTATTTTGGATCTGCGTTTAGATCCTGCCCAAGGGCACTAAATATTGTTAACTGTCAACTGTGTTCGCTCGGTTAAAGCTCCTGCGAGACTTTAATCGCTTCATCTCATCCATAAGGCTACAAACTGAAAATGAGTTAAATGCTTAGCGCTAAAGTTATATATATATATATGTATATGTACAATCAATTTACAGTTGAAAGCAAAATGAAAAAGATATAATTTATTGTGTGATTTTTTAATTAAATTTTTACTATCAAAAAACATAAATCATACAAAACGTACAAATTAATTAATGCTTAGTTAACTTAGCACACAAATTGTTCAATTGAAGCTTTTATACAAAAATAAAGAGAAATTCTAGTTAATTAAATTAATAAACTAAAAAATATAGATTGACTTCAAGAGAAATAAGGCAGTAAAAAGTTTGGTTTGAAATTGAGCATGTTAGTTTTACAGCTGGGTTAGACAAGCTACAAAGTGGAGAGGGTGGTAAGTTAATTTGTGAGATTTCTTCTTAGGACTAGAGAATGTTGTAGGCTTTTTTTTTTGGATTTCAAAGACAATTTAAATTAGGAAAATGGGTTACAGTGACTCGGGAAACAAAAATTAATGGCCTGATGAGAGCAGTTTGCTTTGTATGTTTCGTTTCTTGTATAAAAATGCAATTTCAAACACATCAATTAGTTCAAAATTAAACCAAAACGGTCATTATTCCAGTATACTGTATCATTCTTTACAGCTTGTGTCATTTTGAGTTGAGTTTGTTAGTCAAAATTGACTTGAAAGTACACACGGCCTAATGGGGATGGCAGAAAAGTGTGCTTGTGTTGGTGAGCACTAAAGACTGCAGTTTTTTGACTTGCTTTACCACGCAAAGACCTATTCGAAGTGGTAATAGTTCCTCAATTAATCTTCAAAAACGTATAAAATTTTAATTTCTATAGATTTGACTAATGATTTTGTGCAGAGCTCGTAGAACAAGCATTTACACACAGTTTCACTTAAGACAGCACGCATAAAAAACAGAAAAATGAAACAAAAAGCGGTTTCCTTCTTTGCAAAACAAAGATTTTATGCAGAGCTCTTAAATAAGCATTAATTCTCATTTCCACATACACCTGCTCTCATCAAAGACAGAAAAAACTAGGCAAAACAGTTTTCCCTCATGACAGAAGGAAGTTTTTAATGCAGATCTAGTAAATATGCATTAATATACATATTCGCATAGATTTGCACACATCTAAGACCGAAAAAATGAAGCAAACCCGGTTTCCCTCATGACAAAAATAAGATTTTCTACAGAGTTTGTAAATAAAACTGAAAAGTTGAAGCAGTAGAACGAAGACGCTTAACTGTACGGCGGCTCTATGTATAAGCCTGAGCGGAGAGTTAGTAAGAGGGAGAATTTTCAGAGATACATCTGTATAATTCGTTTTTAAAAGATTCGATGGACTGAGGCGCACATACGTAAAAACCCGTCGGCCGTTAGTTCTATTCATGTTGATCTCGCAATGAAATGTAGAGCAATGTAAGCGAAAAAAACGGTTGGCTTTGCTATGGACCTAAAATATATAAGAAACATAACTGAAAGTGTTATTTTCTGCCTTTGGTTCGCCCCAAAAACTGTTTTTTCTAGAAAGTTTTTAGCTTTTGAAGTGATTTAAAGGAAATATCTCATTTAAAAATCTCACAATTTAGCTTAAAGAAAAGCTTAAACCCTAAGAACTAAGAAACAGTTTTCCCCCCCAAGCTTAAGATGAAAACTTTTGTGAAATCAAAACTTTAATTTTGAAAATATACTTTGATCTTAAATTGTGGGTTCTTCAAAATATTTACATATTGCTTGAAATTGACTCCTCCACCCCCCCTCCGCACCCCTTTCACTTGTCCAACCCAGCTTAACTAGAACTTATAGGCCTTAACTAGTTTAATCAACTATTAAGTATTATTGCATATTAGTACCATTTTTAGATTAAATACTATTTTATGTTGTTGACTTATTCAAGCTTTAGTTCTTTGATTGCTGAAGTTTATTGTTCAACTGCAAAGAGACACACATACAAACGCATAGAGCCTAATGTCTGTGTGTGTGTGTGTGCGTGTGTGTGTGTATTGCACACTCGGAATAGCGTATATAAAAAATAGCTAGTTGCATTTCTCAATTGGTTTCTATGCACTTGTTTAATGCAAATATTAAGACACTACAGCAGCAGGCAACAACATTGCCACCGGCACCGCCAACCTAAACAGCACTCAAAGCTCGGCCATGTCTGTGTCAATGTCAGACAATGTCAAGTTCAGAGACAAGGACACAGCATCCTGTCCAGTTGACAGTTGCGACGACGGCTGCACTTGCTCAATGCTTGACACCGAGGTGCTTGGGGCCAACGAGGCAGCCTCGTCCTCACCCTCGTCGTCGTTGGATGTGGTGGTGGTGCTGGTGGTGGTGGTTGTTGTTGCTGTTGTTGCCGCTGTGGCAGCCTCGCTTAGACTACAATTACATTTACAATTACAGTTATCACTAAATGTATGCGCCTTATAATTGTTAGATAAAATATTGTTAGTCGTTGCATTTGTTGCCATTGTGGGTAACTGTAAACGGAAGGCATTGCTGCGGGGGGGTAGGGGACGTGCTGTGGCTGCCGTGCTGCTGTTGCCGCTGCTGCTGTTGCTGTTGCTTGTGGGATGATGATAAATGATTTCCTGACGTTCATATTCGTTAAAATAGTTCTCAACAACAATGCCAGTGTTGGCTTCTTCTGCCAAAGTTGCCGCCAGCGCAGCCAGCGGCGACTGTTGCTGGTTGCTGCTGATGATGTTGCTGGTGCTGCGGCTGCTGCTGCTGTTGCTGTTGTTGTGGCTGGTATTATGGAAATTGGCTGCACGAGGCACCACATCAGGGGGCGATGTACAGCGCTCTGCCTGCGGCATATAAAAATGTAATCGTTGATGTTGATATGGCTGCTCCAGTTGCTGATTGTTTCTATGTCGTTGTTGTTGCTGTTGTTGTCGCCCATTTCTCATCTGCTGTGGCGGCGGCTGCTGCTGCTGCTGCCGACGCCGACCATTGTCCCCCCTTACCCCCTCAATGGCCGGCGTCAAATATTGTCAGAAAATGCCATCTAAATTTAATACAACATTGAAATATCAGGATAACATAAGTCGCCCTCATAATGGCACTAAACCGTTACGCGTTGTTGGATTACGCGCCATATATATATCCATATCATGATCTGTCCAATTATCCGATGTATCGCAATAATTATTTAATGTATGCGTTGAACCAGCCGTTGAATATCTGTGAAATAATAATTCAAAAAAACGAAAAAAAAAAGATTTCACATATTTAATTATGGGCAAAAGTTTAATGATTTGTGCGAAATCTAATTAAATTTTCTGCTGCTGCAATTATGAAAAACAAAAAAAAGCGAAATGAAAATTTGTTGAAAGTAAGTGTGAGTTGTATATTGTATTTGGATGATGAATGTTATATTAGATTGAAGTTGGTTGGGCAGCAAAGTGCTTGCAAATGTGTTAAGAAATATGTTACGCCTGAGATAGGATGATAGTTTTACTTAATTTTACACAATTATCCAACCAAATTGCTTCAAATGAGCATGGAATTGAAAGAGAATATTGAGAATTTTGTAGGGTTATATAGAAAAGCGGGGTATTAAAGGTTCCAAAACTAGGCTTATAACACAGTTCGACAAAATCCAACTTTTGGAAAAAACCCCGAATGAGACCCATAAATTCTGATAGAAGGCACTTCTGCAAGCCTCGCCTCATATCCAGTTCTTCAACTGTACCCTAGGTTCGCGGTCTATGGGTACTTTTTGTACTGGCAACACACAGCTACACACAATTTTCACTTATTTGTTAATGGTTCAAGATAAAAATCTACAAAATTCAGCGAACACAGACAGGGTCATTTTTCGAAAAATGCTTCGTTAGAAAATCTGAAAACGCAGTTCGTTCTTATTTGTTAGTCTATAGTTAATGGCCCATATTGCGTGGTTCGTGGATGGATCTTTAAATGGTACTCCATCTCACGGTTTTTTGGCTAAGAAGTAACATCTCTTCTTCCCATGAAATAGCCCATTATGACATCATAAATTTAGTTTTTAAGAAAACTCTATCGTGCGCTTTTAAAGATATGAAAGAATTTGGGATTGACCCCTTCAGAAGGTACCGTAACCAACAGTACGAATGATCCTATTTTTAGATATTACGTTCACAATGACCCTGTCTGTGATTGCTGAATTTTGTAGATTTTTATCTTGAAACTATGTTAAATTTGTTGTCGCTTTGTGTTGCCAGTACAAAAGTACCCATAGAACGCGAACCTAGGGTACAGTTGAGAAACTGAGTATGAGGTGATGCTTGCTGAAGTCCCTTCTATCAGAATTAAAGGTTGTGTAATCTACATAGTTTATACAAGGACATGGCAAAACAAGCTGCTTAAAGGTCACAGAAGTGAATGTTAGGTAAATTTTCAATGTGTATCTTCAATTTTACATTTGTGTGCTGTCTGTGTGCAAAGTTTGTTCGACAGACTTTGCACACGCACAGCACACTCATATAAAATGGCAGTCCACATGGACGTTTTTCCACGTTTTATTTCTATTTTCTTTCGTAAATTTCCCTTATTTCATTCCATACCTTTAACCAACCACAAACAACCACAAAAAAAGCTTCTTAAACCAGAATTAAAAGTGTTAAGCCTCCTCTTTAAGCATTGACACTTGTCAAAGTTGTTGTTGTTGTTGTTGTTAGTAATGTGTAGGTGTTGCTGGTGCTCAATCTCACCAATATGATCTCTTCTCATGTCTGGTGTTCTACTTACCGACTTCCCGGTCGATGATTATGTATGTGCGTGGTGTTCAGCTGATCGCGTGATCTGGAACGCGGACGCGAGCGTCTTGCGCTGGATGCAATGCTTGCCGGTCCGCCACCACCGACCAGACCGCTCATGCCCATCAATCCTACAGCGGGGCCCATGCCACCACCGCCGCCACCGCCACCGCCACCCCCGTTGCCACCCATGCCGCCGTGTATGGAGCCGGCGTAGGAGGCGCGTGACATACGTTCGGAGGCAGCGGCCAGTGATTGGCGGGATTGACGCAGTTCTGGTCGTGAGTTGACCAAATTTGTGGGGAATGCGCTACCCAAATAGCCGCGATGTGAGTTATTTGAGAAGCTATGCTGCGATTGGCCATCGGCAATGGATCTGCTATGGTTGCGAGGCGCATTTATGTGTGTGTGTAGGTGTAGGTGTGTGTGTGTGTGCATGAACAAGTAACAAACATAACGAAATACAACGAAACATGAAATCATAATTTAACATAAGAAATATGCAAAATACTTGCCAATATGTATATTTCATACATATACAGGGTGACAATTAATAACACAGGAAACTGTTCTTTTGAGTTCTGCTACGAATTTATGAACTATAATATGTTGGTAATCTAGCTCAAATCTTAAGAAAGTAAAAACAAACAGTGCTTTATTTATAGTTGTTTCCTATCAAAACGATTTCCTGACTAACAAATTCTTAAGGTTTCCCGGAAACCCTAGGATGGCAAGTCTATACCATAAGTATACTATTTCATCTACCCTCGTGTGTTAAAAGAAGAAGCCAGCAATCGACCTAGCTCCCTTCTTATAAATATCAAACAAAGAAACCTGAAACAGATTTATAGAACAGCTAAAAATCTGAAGCTGTATTAACCTCTTCACAGAAAAAAAGATCCACTTGGGGAAGTATGTGTCCAAAAAAAACCCTTTTATTCATTCAGCGGAGCTGCATAATCATTCAAATGTTTATAATTTTCCATACTATTTGGATGATTTCTCGCTCCGTTGGATGATTAAAAGGATATTTAAGACATATACTACCCAAATGGATACCAGAAATCAACCAATTGATATTTTGTAATATCCTATTTTTCTCTGTGTAGATAATTTCAATTTTTCTGAAATATTTTCTAAACTCTAGAATATGATTTTAGGGTAGTTTTTATACTACATTTGCCCAGAAGTTTGCAACGCATAGAAATATTAATTTCCGACCCCGGAAACTATAAATATTCTTGATCAGGGCGACGAGCTGAGTCGATTTAGCTTTGTCCGTCTGTTTCTAAGCAAACTAGTCCCTCAGTTTTGAAGCTATCGAGCTGAATTTTTGCACAGAGTCTTCTTTTTGCTGCACGCTACTTATATGTCGAAACTGACCGCATCGGATGACTATATCTCATAGCTCCCATAGGAACACTTGTTCGGAAAACTAGTTTTAGTATGAAGAACTTTTTTCTTTTCAATGGAAATGTCTCCATACTTTGTATTCCTAGGTTTTCCATGCTTTTTTATAATTTTGCCAAGTTTGATACAAATCGGACAACTATATGGTATAGCTGCCATACTAAAGATAGGTGTGAAAAACAGTCTTAGTTAGAAAAACTTTTTTGTTTTTAATGGTAGCATTTTGAAACTTTGTATTTGTTTGTTTTACCTGCTTTCACCCAATTCTACAAATTTTTGTGCAAATCGGATGACTATATCATATAGCTTCCATACGAACGATAGGTGGGAAAATGGGTCCCATGTGGGAAAACGATTATTTCAGAAGGGTATAAAAACTTGGCCACAGACAAAGTTAGCTTAACTCTTTCTCCTTTTCAACTACATATGATCTACGTTCGTTTTCGTAGTCGAATCGACTACGGTTGACGGTTCACATGCTTGAATGAAAAGTAAACAAGAAAGAAAGTCGGTCAAGCCCTATTATAACATACTCTGTACCAACGAAATTATACGCTCAGCATAAATTTTCATGTTGCAGCGCTGCATGATGATGATGATGATCTTTTGATCATAACTCGATAACCGTTGATCCTATCTTCATCATTCCCCTGGCGGATTGATAAGTTATCCTGATTACTTAATATGTCTAGAAGGAACGAACTATGTATCTTTTAAACTGTGGGAGATATGAGGTTTTTTCCAAATTGCGGAGGCGGGAGGGGGCTTGGCCAAAATTGAAAATAAACTTAAACTGCCTGTAGTCATAAGAAGCATAAGTCTTATACATGTCGAACCTCTATCTCTTACCATCTCTGAGATCTCTGCGGTCATCCGGACAGACAGACGGATATGACTCGGCTGTTGATGCTGATCAAGAATATATATACTGTATGGAATCGGAAATGCTTACTTCTATGCGTTACAAACATGTGGACAATTTCAATATACCCTCTGCAAGGGTATAAAAAGCTAAGCTAAAGCAAATACTGTCATTTCAAAGCTTTGAATTTCCTTACTAATTATTTGGCTTGGTTCCCATATCTTCACACATATTTCCTTCCAGTTTACTTGTTGTCACCCCTTAATATTTGAGTATTTTGCAGATCTAATCAGTTCAAACATACCTTGACTTGCCCACCTTGCCCGGCATGCCAGAGAAATGGCTGCGCATATCATCCGGTTGATCCACAGGATAGATACGTGGTCGTGGTATAGACCGTCCACTATAGGCAGAAACCTGATCCCATTCCTGCGAGAAACAAAAACACAAATTATTTGGCAAGTCGTGGCCTTTATCTCGTCCAATCGCCAATCTCATCATCAACCCCCCCTCCCAAAAAAAGGGCTACACCCTGACCGGACCACCCATACATCCTTCTGCGCCAAAGGCCACTCAGCCGCCAAGCAGCCAGTTACACTTTTCTTTGGCAGCGAAATGAGAAAAAGTGCAACTAAACTTACCTTGTGATTGTTAAATGCCGATAGCGTTGCAATGGAGCCAAGTGGTCCTGGTGAACCGGTTGGACCGCAACAATTAACGGGCAGACCTCCAATTGGCAGCGGACTCTTTTGCTGGTTATTTTGCAGCTTACGTGAGCGTCTGCAGCGGGGGAGAGAGGAGAAATGGAATGGAATGATGGTTGTTGGTAATAATGATGATAAAGCGCAGACCCAACCCACCCCACCCCACCCCCCGGGGCACTCACCTGCTGGCCGCTATAAACACAATCACTGCCACAATAATTGTGCCACAAATTGCCGCACTCGCCGCTATTGTTATCTTGTCCATGTTGGAGGCCTGCGACGCCACCGTCCGCACTTCCCGACACTGCTGATATGGCACCGTTTCGGGCGTTACGTGCAGCTCCTCCAACGATATCACACACACAATGATGCACTCCTGCGCCGGGACATTCTTAATCTTGAACTCCCTCTCGCTGGCCTCCAGCGGCGGACCCTGCTTGAAGGCCTTCTCACCAAACAGGCGATACACCACACGGAAACCCAATATGTTGGCCGTATCCGAGTCCCATTGAATGATCACCGAGCTGTCCTGGCGGAAGGCGTGCTTCACCTGCACCTCATTGGCATCATCGATGCGTGTGCCACGCTGCGGCGGATAACCCAATACCAAAGGCGGTCGCTGGGGTTTGTGTGAACTACCAGAGATGCTGCTGCTGCTGCTGCTGCTGCCACCGGCATTATTGCTGCCGGGATTGTTATTCACACCAGTTTGACGCCAGCCGGGCGCCTGTTTGCTGTTGCTGGAGGAACTCGACGAGGAGGAGGAGGAGGAGCTGGTGGTAATGGTGGTGGCCTGGACAGTTCCAGTGCCGTTGAGCGAAAGTGTGGGCGATGAGGGTATGGCTGCTGCTGCCAGTGAACTTGTTGTTGTTGTTGTTGTTGTCGCAGCGGCGGCTTTGGTCGGTGGTCGTTTCTTTGTATGGGCAAAATAGTTGTAGGATAACAAAAGATGCAGCTAAATCTCACTTACCGTGCTGCTGGCGCTTGAACTGGTTGTTGTTGCTACTTCTGGTGTCGTCGTCGGCGTCGTTGTTGCTGTGGGTGTTGTCTGTGTTGCTGCTGCTGTTGTTGTTGTTGCTGTCGAGCTACTCACACTGTTGGCAATGGGTGCCGAGCCAGCAGCGGCTGTGCCCGTACCGGCTGTTTCAAACTCCACCGAATCCGGTGAAGTGGGCAGGGTGGGCTTCAAATTATCAGCCAAACCCACTGGACCACGCAAAGCGGCATCTGCAATGTCCGGACAACTTAACTCCTCCGGTTGGATGGAGTAGAAGCCGCGATCACGGAATCGTGGCGGTGTGCCACAAAACTGGGGATTACGTTCGCGTGAAGTGACCTAAATGGAAAGAGGAGAGGAGGAGCTCGAATTAACATTTAAAGTGTGGAGACTGTCAAGTAGATAGCAAAAAGTTGTAGAGAAAAGAGGGATTTAGATTAAGTTTGGGGGATTTTTATAAACTGGGAACAGTTTTTGAGTTCTTTCTGAATTTCTGCACATTTTTTTTCATCTTGTAACGTTTAGTTTGGGTTTTCTCTATTTTGTTTTCTATTTTTTAATTTTTTTTTACTGAGAAAAAATGATGAAATTTTTTGCTTGAATCAAGAATTTTGTGTTTTCTGTTATCGAAGCAGAATTATATTGAATTTCACTAGGTAAGACTTGAAAATAGGTGTTAACGTAGAACAACAAGAAGCGTAACGGCTATACAAGTGAAAATCAGGGTAATTTGTAGCAAATTGTACAATGTGGACCTTCAATTTTTACCTATGTATGCTGTTTGTGTGTCAAGTTTATTTGACAGATGGAATGTTAAATTGATTGTAAATCCACACTAAAATTTTCCCTTGGTTTTCACTTGATTGGGCGTTACTTATATGGTAGTTCAATGTCCTGGGTTTACCTAGTTTCTGATCTTGAAAATATGAAATTAATTCTGCAATGTATTTTGGCTTAAAGCTTGACATAAAAGCCACCATTTGTTGATGAAGGTATCAATAAGATTCCACCAAATTTAAGGTTTGAATTGAATGATCCAAAATTTGAACATTTTTTGTAGCTCTAATACAACTTACCTACAGAAATTCAACTAGGTTATACTCTAATTTAGTTTTGACCGGTCTCAAAGGTTCACTTTATGACCGTTTTTCCAAAACTGTGGAGTTACACTTGGCAACAAGGTGAAGCTTCTCAAAACTCTGCCGTTCGCTTCCGGCGTTAAACTGTAGGTCCCTTTCTCTTGTGCAAACATTCGAAGCACTTAAGCCAAGAGATTGAGAGAAGAGCTCGACTCTGGCCTCTTTGGGGGGCTGTGTATAGTTATTTGTATGTTTGTTTTACAATTCTGATTTTGGCAATGGTCGATCTCGTCTAGATTGAAAGTATCTCAAGTTGCTTATAATGCATATTTTTTAATGAATTTTTGAAGCTTCTAAGGCTCGTTTTGTGCGGGGATTCGTTTCCATTGTTGAGGATCACTTTGATATAATTGCAAAGTACCATTTCTTAGCTTTACAATGAACTATACCAAATATTTCTAAGATTTCATATGCCATTTAAAATGGATTTGCTTAAAATGTCCATGTGCAATGGATTTTTCTTCGAATTTGTATTAGAAATGGAATCAAATGACTAGCCAACTATGGCGATGTCGCATAGCATACTTTTGAGCAGCCGAAGATGATATAATTTGGAATACTTGTACTAGAAATGGTAAATTTTCATTAAAAAAAAAAAATCGTCAAAATGTTTGCTATAGCTTACTTTAAAGCTAAGAAGTAATACTTCAATTTAAGTTAAAGTTTTCACCAGAAAACGCGCCTAAAAGGGTAAAAATATACATTTCAAGCAAATTTAAGCTCAAATTTCTATATATTTTGAGGTGAGGAACCATTTCCATAAACAAATTCATGTAGAAAGCACTCAAAAATCATCTAGAAACGCGTATATCTAAAATTAGTAAACTGAAAGTCTATTTTTGTTGCCTGGGGTTATTTTTGTCATTAATTTCTTGCAAAGAGCTGTTAAAGTGACTTTGATATACATAAATTGTGACCTGCACTCCCCCCATTCTAGACTTGTGGGTAGTTTTTTGTATAGATCATTCCGAAATTAAGGTCTTACCTTAAAATGTCCGATTTGTCAACTAAGGGTATGGAATCTCTCCTATATTTGAACATTTGTTTGGCCCAAAAGTATAGAGCTTATAATCCGAAATTTGAAAAGTTCACACTATAATTCAGGTTGGACCTTCTACCCCAAAGTTTCCGGAAATTTTACCAAAAAATTTGTAGAATTATTTTAATGCTTTTAAAGGGAATTTCGAAGTGTTCAGTTTAAACCTAGAAGCCCTCATTTCCTATTTTGAAGTATGGATTTTTATTTGGAACGGACTGATATAAGAACACCCCATCTAACATACCAAAAATCCACAAAATTGGATAACCATTTTAAATATGTTTCATAGATAGAATAGAAATGGAATATAAATATATATTCATAGAGCTTGAAACTGAATTTTCAGAATATCTGCTTTAAAATAACGTTTGATGTTGAACCCCACTAATTTTCGAACTCAGAAGAGGTTTTTACAACTTTTTTTCAAGCTCACAAATCAAATTCTACATATTAAGATCGGCTTGACATTCGAATTTTGTTACTTTCTTGCATTTTTTGATATTAATATGGAAGCTTGATTGGAACCCCCACTTAAAATCGTTCATAAAATGAAAAAACATACCGAAAAATCTATGTCTAGTTTGTGTTCTTCCTTTTTATACCAAAAAAACCAAATGTTTTTGACCAAAAAAAAAACTGCGAATTTCTCACTCACCTGCAAATCCCCATTCCGTATCCATTCGGCCACCCATCTCAGTTTGCAATCACAATGCAAAAATCGACCGCCCAGCGAAAGACCCCGCAATGTGGCATTCAAATGGGCAAACGCACCCTCCGGCACTGTGCTCAGCGGATTGCCATCGAGGGCCAATAGCGTTATACCCGGATTGCCACGGAATGCCGCCTCCGGCAGTGTGGTTAACAAATTGAAACCAATGTCCAGGACACGCAACTCCTTTAGCGAGTGCACCGCCCCAATGGGAAACTCGGATAGCAAATTGTTTAACAAACTCAGCGAGCTCAATGTTTTCCTCACACCCGCAAATGCTGTCTCCCCAATGCTCTGTATCAGATTCCTTTCCAAATTCAAAGCGGTCAAAGCATCTAGACTATCAAAGACACGTATCCCACCCGCTCCGGGCAATTCCTTGATGCCATTCTGTGACAGATCCAAAAATGCCAAACTTTTCAAGCCGCGTATACTTTCCGGCACGCGACGCTGTTTGGTGCCCTTCAAATTCAAATTCTTAAGGCTCTGCTCCAGCCCCCGGAAGGCTGCGGGCGATAGGGTAACATTGTTGTCGTTCAGCTTCAAAGTGGATAACTTGTTGAGGCCCCCAAAAGCATCGTCTGGTATGTGGGTGAGTTGATTGCGGGACAAGTCGAGCAGGTTGAGTTTGTTCAACACTCGCAGTGCACCAACGGGTACCTCATCCAACAGATTATCCTGCAGATTGAGATTCTTCAGCACCGACTCTTGACCCTTGAACGCGCCATTGGCTATACTCTTGATGCCACAACTGGATAGTTGTACATTATGCAAACTTAGATTCAAAAACATTTGATCCGGAATCTCAGCAATGGAAGAGTTATTCACATACAACAAATCCACAGGCTTGAGACGGGCATAGGTGTTCATGGCATCGAGAAGTTGTGGAAAGTCAACCTGGAAATTGAATTGGAAATCAGTTTGATGTAGAGAGAGAGAGAGAAACACATCGTTGAGGAGTCTTTCCCACCTGATCACATTGCACGCTCAGTTCTCGTCCCAAATTGTAGGCACATATGCAACTTGTTTGCAAATCAGGCACATCCCTCTGCCAAGGACATTGGGCCGCTGTTTGGCCCACCAACGCTGCTGCCAACAACAACAGCAGCAGCTGTCTCAAGTGAATGGGTGTGGTCGTTGTCTTTGTGGTGCTGCGTCTCATCTTGGTGCCGGCATAGAGCTGTAAAAGTCACACAAGGCACAAGACAAATTTGAGTTAGAAAAAATGGCAACGAGGGGAAAGCTGTAAGGGAGAGAGAGAGAGGGGGGGAAAAGTGAAGGTTGTCTGAACCAGTCAGGCCATAAATTACCCAATTAATGCTGTCGCCCGCCCGGTAATGCCCTCCGACCCCCCACTCCGCCTCTTGTTTGCATAGCTATTTTCGTACGGATGTGCCGATGCTGCTGCTGCTGCTGTTGCTGGTCTCTCGGTCAGTTGGTCAGCCAAGAGGCATTCCTCCTCTGGCTTGAAGCTATATCAATCAGTTGGCTACTTTCAATTTCATTTTCATGCTCGTTAAACAACAAACAGTGCGTGAAGAGTGGGCCAGGAGCCCCTCCTTCTGATCCTTTGCCCAGTTTAGTTTGATTAATTTGCTGTCTGCTCGGGTTGCCCTGTCAAACGAGGTGCTCCATAAAATAGGCATAAAACAAAAAAAAAAAGCAGCAGCCAGAAAGAAAAGTAAATCCCGCATCCTTTTCTGCCCCTGAAGGAGCAACAGCAACAAAAAAGTGTTACGCGCAAAGCTTTTTGTTAGCCATTTAATTTAATTTGGTCGCCTCATAAAATGTAGCACGTGATTCACCATGGGTGAGATGACTTGGACCGGATGGGTCACTGGCAAGCAGAAGCCGCCGACGTCAAAGCTGTTGACCTTTCTTTTTTTTTGTCTTTCTTCTTTTTGTTTTTTTGCATAATCATGAGTTATGATGACAATCAGTTTTCGTCTTTAGGGCTTTTGTGGCTACTTTTTTTTGTTTTTTTTTTTGGTAAGAAAGATCTGGCGTGCTTTGAAAAGAGTTGAATGTACTTTTGGGGAAGTTGTTGTGTGAGATGTGCGTGATTTTGATATGCTAAGTGGGTAGGAGTGAGTGGTGGGGTGGGGTGGGGTGGGGTGGGGTTGGGTGTGATACTTAAGACACTTTTTTAGTGATTTCTTATGATATTTCTCAAATCAAGTTACAAACTAGTAAGTTGTATTATGAAGCCAATTGCTAAACACATTTTCTTGAGTACTCATAAACTTAAAACAAGTTGACTTTTTGTAGCATTTTGAAGCTCATTTTACACTCAACA
This sequence comes from Lordiphosa andalusiaca, assembly GCA_035044965.1. Lineage (NCBI taxonomy): Eukaryota > Metazoa > Arthropoda > Insecta > Diptera > Drosophilidae > Lordiphosa > Lordiphosa andalusiaca. The sequence continues at coordinate 736,181 of JAWNNM010002509.1, forward strand.
TAAATCCTTAAGTCCCAATCAAGGGTTACAAAAATTTGTGAATCTGAACCGGTTCCGAACCTAAACCTTAATTTCGGTTCAACCAAATTATAGAATATGAAGCAATCTTCATGGAGTTCTCCTCTTAGTAGACGAGTGCATCAGGTGAGATTCTAAAACTTTCCTTTATAAAACGTAGTCACTTTGTCTTGAACATTCCGCCAACTAAGAGAACTTCAAGAAGTATGCTTCACAGTGTAAATCTTGTCTAAGATGAAAATGTTGGAAAATATGCAAAATCCGCTGTCTAGAGTTACAAAAAATACTTGTTTTTCTTATCAAATGTGAAGAAATTAAGAAATTTTAAACAAATATGACATAAATTGCCTCTATTAATGTAAGGAACGCAAGGTTCCAACAAAAAAGATCTTTTAAAAAAACTTGGATCTAAAATTTCCAACCATTAACCATGGCTAAATTTTGGTTAAAACCCGAGAAACGAAGTTTTGAAATCTGTTACATCTGTTATATTTAGAAGCGAAAGTTTGCAATGATGGCAATTTGTCATCATATTTTATTAGATAGATATATGTTTACTTTCAAATAGAAAAGTCAGTCTTTTTCCTATTGTTTTGTGGTAAATTATAACTTCAGTCAATCTTCTCTGTGTCGCTTCACTACCCCGAAGTGTTCTTTATATCGTATTTATTTCCAAAACAATGCAATTTCGATCTATAAATTACGAATTTTGTAGAATTTATAGAAGTTTGACCGTATCAAATTTTGCACTAGAAATCTTTATGAATATTACCGATTCTCTTCTTTTAATAAGGTAAGAACCGCTTTGGGACCGAACCGGTTCGGACCGGGTATTCCAACATATTTTTTTACTGTTATCCAAATCTTAAACGGAACCTAATGTGCAAAAACCTGTTTCGAAAGCAATAGTATCTATAAAGTTAACTGGTTGATATAGTGCCACAGAGTCTTAAAATCGTGTGGCTAAGACAATATTATCTTATTGAAAATTCTACATTCGGTATTCATAATGGCCTATCGGCCATGTTGCCAATTCCGATTCTTTTTTCGATTGTATGATCTTGCGCTCTGGAATGCAGAATTGAATGGTGAAAGCGAGAGCCGAATCAAGGTTCGAACCAAAACCATTGCCTAAGAATATTGAACCTCAAGTTTTCCAATTTTAACCATTGCTCCGGAACAAGTTGTATGATATGAAGTCGATGTCACTGTCAGCAGGTAGAAAAATTATTTCTTATGGTTTTCACAATTTATGATAAAAAAGCAGGGCAGCAGCCACCCGGCTCGGAGTGAAACCCTTACGGAGCCGGAGACTTCCGTTTTTTTTTTTTCTTAATTTGTACCGATTCTAAGAAGGCAGCAGACAGTTTTTTACGCCCGAACCGAAAGGCAAAAATCAAATTTATTCCTCTGCCGCGACTTGAACCTGAACCAAGGTTCAGTGACATATTTAAACCCATTCCGTTTCTTCAAAATTTCAAGCGATCAAAATTGGAAGAACTGTAGGAAATGCTACAGAAGAGGTTGGGCTTAAGAAGCCAACAAGAAGCGGTTGATCACTGTTCAAGCTAACATTCAAGCGGAAGTTTTGAAATTTCTCATGCCTAATTCGCCTTATTTGAAATAAACTGCATTTCCTGCAGTTATCTGCCTGCTGCTTGAGTTCAATGAATTTTTGCGCAAAAAAAATTATAGTTTTCCGCTTTGATTAATAACCAATTATTGTCAATTTAGCTTAAACCTTACAAAAATGGCCGAAATTAGCATAAGTAAAAAAGTAAAAGTACAACTTTAATCGGCTTTCTGTGTACAACAAACTTTTCTGAACTATTTGCGCTCATCTCTGTCTCTCTCTCTCTCTCTCGGCTGTCTCTCGTCGGCCGCACCAAATTTCAACAGTGGATAACCACAAGTAATAATTAAACTGCACGCTTCGCTCGACTCGAAAATAATAATCAACATTATTTTGTCTTTGTGATTGATAGTTTTTTGCCTTAGTCACGCCTCCCTGCGCTGCCTGGCTGCCTCCCTGCTCTGCCTGCCTGTGGCTGCCCGCTGGCCCTGCGGCTGATATTTCAATTGCCGTTGCGGTTGACTTCATTTTGCCAGCCTTAATTCAACTTATAAATTGCATTAAATAATTTTTCCATATAAATGTGCATTTTTTCGCACTCTCTCTCTGTGTCTCCCCGTCTATTTCTGTTTCCCTATGCTCATTTCTCATTTCTCATTTCTCACTCAACTGTCCAGCCACAAATTTAATTAAAAAATTCTTGCACCATTTTTTTTATATTTTTGTTGTTGTTGTATTTTGCTGCTCGCCTTTTGTTATTTTCCTTCTGCGTATTAATTGCATCACTAAATTTTTTAATGCGCGAAAGTGCGAAAACAAAAGAAGTGAATGAAAAACGAATCAAGTACAGAAAAAAAATGAAAATGAAAACTAAACTGCTGCAACTTTGGTTTTCCTTTTTGTGTGTGTGTGAGTGCCATTTTCTCACCCCAACTCAAAGGTGCAAATGTTTTTGTTGCTGTGGCCGCATAATTATTCACTTTTTTTTCGGTGGCTTGGCAAATTTGCATTTTGAAACAATGGCCGAAACACAAAAAAAAAATAACACAAAAATTAGTTTTTTTTTCTCCCCATGTTGGGCAACAATCTTGTGCTATTCTTTTTTTTTTGTTCATCATCTTCTCCACTCAAAATGATTTAATTGAAGTTTTTATTTAACAAAGCCGCCTGGGCGTCTAACCTGCCGCCCGATTTTGGGTTGATAATACTGTTAAGCATTTAAGTGGATTAGAATTTTGAGGTAGAACAAGTTGGCATTTTTTTTTGTGTGTGTGTTTTGGGACAGGAAAAGTTGTCAATTGAAAAGTTTAGGCTGTGTGTGTGTGTGTGTGTGTGGGAAAAAAGTGTGATTGCTTGTTTTATAATCTCTTCCGTTTTTTTGTATATTTTTGGGGTCAAGTCAACCAAATGAGTTGAATTGAGAACACAATAATATGGGTTGTAAGCTATGTGTGGGCATTTTAGGGAATTCAAGTGGGAATTTTCGAAGAAGAGAGGGGAATTCTGTGGCCTGTTTAACATATTTTTGAATACAAACTCAAAGTATTTGTCATAAAAATTGATAATCTGCTTTTAAAGAAACGTAGTTTTATTTCAAATAAACTTCATTTAATAGGCGAGATATTCAGGGGAAATCTTATACAACTTTTCTGCTGGGAAAATGTGTAGTTTAACAGCAGAAGTATGCCAGTGTCTAAAAACTTTCAAATTCAATGCATTAAAGTTGTCAATTTTACACAGGCAGCACACTTCTGCAACTAGTTTAATGTCATTTCTACACTGCAGCAGCCATTTGCAACCAGTTTCATACCAGTTGGCCTTTGTGTAGCCTTATTATTGAGCATCAATATGCCATCTACACAGTATGTACTCTACTTAAGAGTTATTCATGTTCTATTTCACCAATCTTTACACAACATTCTAGCATCATATAAACTCTTTCCCAGAGATTTTTGCTTTAACTTTGACTTAATCCTGGTTTTTCCACACTTAGTTTTCACTTAGTCCCCACCATAACATCTTTAACTGAAAGATGCTGTAGCTGCAGCCAATTGCTTTGCCATCTGCCGCAACTCATCCGAATCTAGCTTTTTCAAACCAGTTAAATTCCAGTTGTCTTACTTGGGGCTGGACTGTCTTATTTTGTTACTAGCTGACAGTTTCTCTGCAGAAATTATTAGAATCCTAAATGATTCTTTCGTCTACTGAGTAAACTTCATGAAGTAAATGATGAACTTCATAAAGTTTAAGACTTAGGACAAGCCTTACGCGGGGAAGCAAACAACATGAAGTTTTAAATCTAAGACTGGTTTTACACGGTGAAGCAAACTTCATGGAGTTCTCTTAGTAGGCGAGAGAATCAGGTGAGACTGTAAGCTTTTCCTTTAAAAAACGTTTTCACTTTGCCTTAAATATTTTGTCAAGTAAGAGAACTTCAAGAAGTTGGCTTCGAAGAGTACATCTAGTCTAAGAGCCGACTTTTTATTATTTCTACGATGATTTGTGATTTATATTCTGACAAATATTTTTCTTACTCAACCAAGTAAATGTGCTTGGTAAGATTTTTGCTACTGTTTTTCATAGCTTCGATTGATTGTTATGCTCTTTTTATAGGCAAAAATCTATAGTTTTAGATACTTTTACTTTAGATTGAAAAAATATACGACACATAACCTCGCTTTCTCGCCGTTCCATACCGAAATGGACCCCTCACATCTGCTTTGAAATACTTAACTGAATTGGAACCTGGAAGAATGGCTTGGTTTGTTAAAAAGACTGATAAGAATTAGGTTTAACAAGAGATGTTCTCATCAACAGCAAGTTAATGGCTAGGTGACAGGTTTCCGATTTGGTTTATCCACTGCCATTGTGTTCTTAATTTTGCGAATTTCTGGAAGGTAATAAATTACATTTTTGTAATTAGTTTGTGAGAAGTACAACTTAGGGCCGATTTCTCATCTTCTAAATAGCTGCTATGTGTCGGTTAAACTTGGAGTTGGCTTTATTATTTGTAAATTTGGGTGACAGTTGACTAAAAAATTACCCTAAGTGAAGTAAATTTAGCCGATTTCTCATCTTCCAGTTTGTTGCTCTGTTAGGGATAGTTTGCTCTATGTATAAGCTGTAATTATACTACAGTTGTTAGCACTTCTTAGCCTCATCTAAAACTTGGCTTATATACAACAAATTTTCATTAAAATTCTGCCAGCTTCTTCTCCTACGCAAAAAGCTCATAAATAACTTGAAGGCAAAACAAACAAAGACTCAGAGTCAGTTTCTTGGCTATATAATGCCACCTATATCTTTTCTTCTTAACATGACACGCATTGTCGCAGTGAAGAGCTAAAGTTATTGTTTACTTCTGCTTTTTTTTTTGTTCCTTTTCTGTGTTCTCCCTCCTCCTCCCCCCCTCCAATTGATATTCACGCTCAGCCCGTTGCCTTGTCAACGCGTGCGTGGCTTTCTGGTCTTGCATAGTCAATGAGGCTACAGCTGTAGCTGGTGGAAACCACTTCTTTTGCTGGAGGTGACTCATCCAAGTCAAAGAGTTTATTGAACCCAAAACAGTTAACTGTTGCAGGAAGAGGAACTGACTTATTTGGCAGTGCCACGGCGACGCTGCATTTGCATAAAGTTCTTCTATTACTTCGTTTTACAGTGGGACAGCAGCTGCAAGTGGCAGCTGCTTAAAAGGTTTCTCTAAAGTGCAAAACAAAATGTTTTATCTAACAGTTTTTTTTTAGGTTTTTTAGGAAGACTTTTATACTTTTTTTTGTAGTAGGGCGTTTATTTGTCACACACACACACATAGAGAGACAGAGACTTTTATGGCATTTTCATTGTACCCGCACGAAATGGAGAACATCAACTGTGCTCGTCTCATCTCATCTCATCTCATTAATTGTCTATGGCCCGGTTTGGTCCGGTCATCCCCATCATCAGCCACACATCACATGGCCACCATAAACTAGTCAATGTTACGTTTCCTTTTTTTGTGGCCCAAAGGAACAGTTTTACTTGGTTTAGTCTTTATTTGACCAGCAGAATTTATGGGGCTGGGCAAAAGGCTAAGCTGCGGTTGGCTTTAATGGAGCAGTCGAATTAGGGAAATGGTCACTGTAATAATGTGAAGTAATCAATAGAAATAGTATGCGATATATATATGTACGTGATTAGAGCGATATGTCATCACTGTATTGATCGATAGCGATAAGTTTGAAAAGAGGAAGCACGACACGCGGTCGCGACAGAAAGAACTGAAAATAAACTTAACCTTAATTAAGCCTTAATTAACAAGCGTTCTTTAACTTAAAACATGGTGTCAGAAGTCAACCAAACATTGTCATAATGTCTTCGAATGAGCGTGCGTTAATGGAACTTGATTGTTCAGACCTGGCCAATGAGTGGCCTAAATGGAAGAGTACATTTCTTATGTACCTGATGGCAACTGGAAAAGATGGGCAGAGTGAATCGAAACAAATAGCCACATTCCTGTGGCTTGCTGGAACAAAAGTGATGGAAATATATAACACCCTATTTCCTAACGATGGGTCTGCGAGTGACATGGTGGGGACTGCTGAAGCCATCACAGCGCCTGCAAGTTTGGCGGCGGAGCAAAAAATAGCCGCGCCGGCAGCACCAGTGACGTCATCACCAAGAGTTCGCACATTGCAAGTTGTACTCGACGCGTTTGACAAGTACTGTATTCCGTTCAAGAACCTTACCATGGAATCGTATAAATTCAATAATACTGTGCAAACTGATGGCCAATCATTTGCGGATTTTGAAACCATTTTACGAAAGCAAGCCCAGCGTTGTGACTTTAAATGCGAGTGTGGGAAATCCTATGAAGATCGAATGCTTTTTGACCGGGTGATCATTGGTGTCCATGACAGGAAACTACAACTCAGGCTTTTGGACACAAGGCACAAGTCAATGGAAGACCTTGTCATGGAGTGTAAAGCCTTCGAAGCAGCATCTAATAATAAAACACTGCTACAGAAGAACGTAGATGGTTTCCAAAATGTCAACGTAGTGAAGGGATCAGCAGCTGCGTCAGGAACACAAGTTGTAGCCAGTCGGCGATGTTTTAATTGTGGAGCTACGTTTGGACCAGATCACGTAAAGGGATGCAGAGCTCGCGGGATCAAGTGCTTCACATGTGGGAAGCTTGGTCATTTTGCCAAGTTTTGCAAGCAGCCGAAGGAAAAAATTGAAAACGGGAAGGTGGACGCAATAAACAGTCAAAGTGTTGAACGCTGGATGTCGCCCGGATCGGAGCGGACTGATTCAGGTAACAAGCAAATCATAAAGAGCATGGCACACGTAAACAACAACAATGTTCCTTGTAGGATAAGTGAATGCGGAACAAACAAGGATAAATGGATGAAAACCTACAAAATAATGGATAAAGAAGTAACTTTTAAGGTAGATACTGGGGCAGACGTAAACTGTATACCACTGGAGTGTGTTAAGAACTTAAAAGTAGAAATTAAGAATGAAGTATTAGAAATCTATGATTATAATGGAAAAAAAGTTAGAAATTTTGGTACGGTTTTGTTAGATTGCCATGATGTTCAAGAGCAGAAGACCAAGAGCGCATTATTTTTAGTTGTCGACAGTGGACTTGAGCCAATACTTGGGTTACCAACGTGTATTGAGTTTAAACTGATAAAACGCCTGAACATTGATTCCATCAGTCATCTACCTATGACAAAGGAGCAATTTGTAAAAAAGTATATATTTTTGTTTGAAGGATTAGGGAAGTTTCCAGGCAAGCAGTCTATTGTACTCAGAGAAGACGCAAAACCAACATTGCACTATAAAAAACGAGTTCCTCACAGCTTACTTGAGCCCCTACAAAAACAACTCCGGGAAATGGTTAAGGATGGAATAATTTCGCCTGTAACCTATCCGACGGATTGGGTTAACAATGTACAAATAGTCGAGAAACCAAATGGAATGCTAAGAGTGTGCTTGGACCCAAAACCACTGAACAATGCTATCAAGCGGGAACATTTTTTGATTCCAACCATTGATGACTTCACAAGCCAAATGGCAAAGAAAAAATTGTTTACCGTTTTAGATTTGTCCAGTGGGTTTTGGCAAATGGAGCTAGATGAACAAAGTTCCGATCTAACTACGTTTATGACCCCATTTGGTCGCTATAAGTTTAATCGTGTTCCATTCGGAATAAATAGTGCCCCCGAAATGTTTCAGCGTAATATGGTTCAAATCTTTGGCGACATACCGGGGGTAGTCGTGTATTTTGATGATTTGGCCATAATGGGTGAAAATGAGGAGGAACATGACAAAACTCTTCTATTGGTACTAGATCGCGCAAAGGAAAATGGAGTAAGATTTAATCAGGAAAAGGTACAATATAGGAAACCGCAAGTGGAGTTCATGGGTCATATTTTATCTGAAGGACAGATTAAACCACAAGACAAGCATCGAGAAGCAATTCTAAATATCAAAACACCAGAAAACAAACACGATGTATTGAGAATTCTGGGGTTATTTAAATATCTGGCAAAATTTATTCCGAATCTTTCGAAAAGATCAGCCAACATGAGGTATGTAACAAGAAATGATGTACAATTTGAGTGGACAGACGCACAGAACAGAGAGTTGCAGGATTTACTCAACATTGTATCTAGTAATCCAGTTTTAGCTGTATACGACAAGTCAAAGGAGATCCTCATTCAAGCAGACGCCTCTAAAGATGGCCTAGGATGTACGCTAATTCAAGATGGGCATCCTATCGCGTTTGCGTCTAGAACGCTAACCAAATCAGAACAAAAATGGGCTCAAATAGAAAAAGAACTTTTAGCAATTGTTTTCGCCTGCCAGAAATTTCATCATTTTATATATGGTCGTGAGTTTACAGTAGAAAGTGATCATAAGCCACTCGAAACGTTAATAAAACGAGACATCGATAACGTGACTACACGACTGCAACGTATGTTAATGCTCTTGCTGAAATATCCTCAAATTACTGTTAAATACAAACCAGGGAAAGATATGCTCATAGCGGATTGCTTGTCTCGTGCACAACTAAGCGAATCCGACCAGATTAAAGAACTGTCAAATGTAATTCATACAATCACTCGTGCAGCTTGCATCTCTGAACAAAACTTTAAGCTTTATCAAGAGATTATGGAGCAGGATGAACAGTATAGCAAAATATGTGACTATGTGGAGAATGGGTGGCCTCCGTTCCACAAGTTAGACCGATTCGGCCAACAGTTCTATAAGCTCAAGTCAGAACTTCATTTTGAGAACAACCTGTTGTTTCGTGACTGCAAATTAGTGATACCAACTACATTGCAGGAACAGATTTCAAAATCACTTCATGAACCACACCTGGGGATAGAAAAGACAATTGCTCGAGCTCGCACTTCTTACTATTGGCCCGGAATGTCCGCTCAAATAAAAGAACTCGTTGCAGCCTGCCCTGTTTGTGAAAAGTTCACACGAAATCAGCAAAAAGAGCCAATTGTTCAAGATGAAACTCCCCAATACCCATTTCATTTGGCAGGAATCGACATTTTTGAGTATGGGGGCAAGAGTTTTATATCCCTGATGGATGCGTACTCAAATTTTCTTATGGTTGAACAATTAAGCAGTAAATCTGCAAGTCATGTCATCAGTGTTCTAATAAAGCGTTTTAATCATTGCGGATATCCAACAAAGCTTAAATGTGACAACAATCCATTTAATTCGGAACATTTTCGCAACTTTGCAAACGATCATAATATAGTACTACAGTTTTCAAGCCCAAATTACCCACAGAGCAATGGACTATCAGAAAAAGGGGTTGCCATAGCAAAAAACATCCTTAAGCGCTGCATTGAAATAAATCAACTTGATCAGTTTCAATATCGTATACTAGAGTATAATGTGACTCCAGTGGCGAGCCTGCAACTGGCTCCATGTGAGTTGTTTTTCGGCAGATTATGTAAAGTAAAACTTCCAGTATCCAGGTCACTGTTACATCGAAATCAGATTGAAGAGGCGAAAGTTCAGGAGAGAATTAAGTTGAAAAGGGAAAGGCAGAAATATTATCATGATAAGAGTGCAAGAAAGCTTCCAGAGTTAAATGTCGGTGATAAAGTAATCTTTAAACGCATTTCAAATGAATGGAATTATGGGATGATTACCACTAAAGTAAATGGTAGATCGTATATCATTAAAGATAATTTTGATAATTATTATAGACGTAATAGGCGGTTGATAGCCAAAACCAAAAATAATGTATTAAGCTCTAAAGATGTGATTTGTGAGGACAATATTAGGAGCGGAATCTTTAATGATAATCCATTATTTAAAGAAATAGAGATTGTTCCGTCAACAGAGAGAAATGGTGGAACCAATGTTCAGAACTCAAACACACAGGAACAATCAGTAGCAGCAGAGTCAATTTTGGAATCCAACAGCTCTGCGAGTGAGCCTGACCTGGGTAGGCATCAAAGTACAGCAAATGAGCCTGTTGATGGAAGGGTTATTTCTCGTTATGGCCGGCTAATAAGACCACCTGAAAGATACGGTTGTGCTAAATGAATTAAAATTAAGAAGGTTTAAGCTAAGCAATAGGCCAATGATCCCATGATACTGATGTAAGAAAATGAAATTTTTAATTTTAATTACGAAAATACTACTTTGTCATATCGACTAATCTAGTTAGACCTAGCTATAAGAAATCACATATGATTACAATGATGTCAAATGAAGAACACAAAATCGAACTGTTTATATTAAGTCTAAATTTATTATTAGGCAATCTAAACAAAAAACAAAAATTTTAAAAAAAGAAAGCATGTAATAATGTGAAGTAATCAATAGAAATAGTATGCGATATATATATGTACGTGATTAGAGCGATATGTCATCACTGTATTGATCGATAGCGATAAGTTTGAAAAGAGGAAGCACGACACGCGGTCGCGACAGAAAGAACTGAAAATAAACTTAACCTTAATTAAGCCTTAATTAACAAGCGTTCTTTAACTTAAAACAGTCACCAAAATGGCTAAAGGACTTTTAAACTAGGAAATTCAATGACTTGGAATAATGCCGAAAGAGGATAAGGATAAATTAACAAATATTTTTGGCTTTTTCTTTTCTCTTCTCCCTCAGCATTGCTCCTGGTTTTCCCGACACTCGCACCTGTCTCTTGCATCAGAAGCTTCAAATGTTGAATGTGTGTGTGGAGCGACGGCTGCAACGTGAAGCTCTCTGCAAGAGTAAACCAATGTTGCAACCAGAAGCCAGGAAATCCAGTTCCGAAGATGATGATGATGAAGGTGAATTCTTTGATTGCGATGAGTTAAACTCTGGCGGTTCTGGTTCACCCACCAAAGGGGCAGTGTTGAGTCTAAAGCCTGAAGGTCGCCTCAAGCGTTTGGCTAATCTCTGCTTACTTGAGGAACCCACTGAACATCTTTATATACCCGAAACACAAGAGCCCGTGCCCAAAACCGAAGATCAGCTACAAAATGATGCAGAGGAAATGCTTAAATTGGGTCCCGGTTCGGGATTAACCACACAAATGATGTGTACTTCGCTGCTATCCGATATGGAGGCCTTTAAAGCGGCCAATCCGAGAGCTCAAATGGAAGATTTTATACGCTGGTACAGTCCCAAAGATTGGGAGGAGGTGACAGATGGTAAGATATGAGGGAAACAATAGAAACTTTCTTACAAGTCCTACATCTTACAGAACTGGGTCATATCAGCCATCAACTGAGTGTACGCATGACCACGGAGGGTAATACCTGGCAAACAGTTTGGCTACAAGCTCAGGCCGTGCCCATAGCCAGGCAAAAACGTTTGTTCGATGATACCCAGGAAGCTTTGAGGGTGCTGCATTATCTGGAGACGCGCAAGATGCATGAAATCTATGGACTGACTATTATACCCATTTTGCATACGGCCATACTGAAACTGATAGTAAGTTTTACCTAAACTTAGCTTAAGTTTCTACTTTAATTTTGATATTTTTCCTAAGGACATCTTTGCCAACGCCCATGTGGATGATCTTTTTGGCCCACAAATTGAGCTACTCTTAACAGATCTGTGTCGCCTCTCACGCTCACATTCCAATGAGTTGCCTGTTATTAAACCACTGCTGGACGATCTAGCTGAACTCGAGCGTCGTTTCTATCAATTCAAATGTTTTGCGCGTCTTTCCGGCTATCCCAAACGTTCGTCCCAGGCTCAGGTTAAGCAGCAATTTGAGGAAATATTGAAAAATTCCAATTGTTGTACCATTGTCAACAAGAAACTGAACGCTGGAGGTCTGTGTGATATATTAAATCCCAAATTGGAACAGGAGGATATGTTGGAGCGTTTAATCAGTAAAGATTATGTTATACGTATGGATGGTGATACGAAGACCACAGAGAAGGGCATGTATATGGGACCACAGTTTCTGAGAGCCATTGTTACGGGCGATAAATTGCGTTTGTGTGGAGCCTTCACAGAGAGTACCACATTTGTTTAGCATGGATGGGAGGAAATTTTTACATTTAAAATGCAAGTAATCTGAGTATTTTTCATTTTCTCCCAGTTGAACTGATATTTTAACTATTTCTTTTGGTGCTTTTACTCAATAAAATTATTCAATAAACTTACTCAATAAAGAAACATAAAATTTACTTACAATTGCATTTACTTTTCTGAAGGATACAGGGAAAAATCTATGAAATGATGAATCCAAAATGGGAAAATAGAATAGAATTAAAACATATCCCAATAAAGACCCATCAAAAAGAGATCAAACCTAGTTAAGTTGAGAATATCCAACACTTAATTATGCATATAAAGCAAGCAGAAGAAGATGTCCGGCAGGAAGGGATATACGCGTTTTTACCAGAAGTTACCAAAAATATAATAAGGAAATTATAATAAGCCGAAGGTCCAGTTGCTATGGAAAATGTTGAAATTGTGTGCCAATTTATTCAAATAATAAATAAAAATAATAATAAGGGCACACAAAACTAAGGAACATTCATATGTATCATAAATCATTCCAAAATTACAGCGATTCATGAAACTTTCAAAAGGTCCTCTATTTGATTGGCTATGGTTTTTATTATATTACTCTATTTCGCCCAAAAAACTACTTGAACTGAACATTTTTTAGAATTTTCGCTGCAGCATCACAAATTAAGGGTGATTTTTATGCTATTTGGGTTTGCAGTTTACATTTTTTGACTCCTCACCCGCAATTCGTAACAAGTGGCAATAAAAAATGCTCTGTAAGGCTTGCCATTTACAATGAATTGGCTTACTTACGAAGAGCGGTTGCAACTTATTGAAATTCATGCTCTATGAGAAATGGTTTTACGCAAATTACATCTATCTTATCTTATTGTCATAATCGAGCCACCGTACAGGCTATTATTGAAGCTATTATGACCAAATCTCGCTACAATTTCACTTTATTGTACTTTAATACTCCTTCCCATAATTGATGCTATATCAGCCAGTGTCAACAAAGATCATGCTGTGTCAATTCTTTGCCATTCTCAACAATTGAGCTTGACTAAATGTTTTTATGCAAAGATTCGTTATGAAATCTTAGAAACTACAGCTAGCCTAAGAACTGATTTCGAAAAACCTACCTCAGAGTAGTTTGTTTGCTGAATGGGACTTAGATATGTTGAGTGGAGGTCCACTTCCACTTGAAATATTATAAAAATTGCTACGTTATGTTCAAAATGGAGCACAGAACTGTATAATGACTATTGACTTCATTTTTTTTGGTCATATGGTCTTAACAAGATGGTGCCCTACATATGAAACAGCACTCGTCACCATGGACCAATTGATAGGTGAGTGTTGAGCAGTTAATCTATCGTTTTTGAGCTGCCAAAGTCGGGTTTGACCTAACTCATTACCAACAAAAATATTACATAATTAAAATTTCTATGAATTGTGATGCTTTTACCCATAACTTGACCATGGTTTATTTGATGCTTACCAATTCTTTAACGGATCGATAAATATCATATCATGATATCAATTCGATCAATCGATAAATAATCTTGATTACTAAATATGCTCATGACATGGCAGATACGCACAGTTTTATAGATAGAAGGTTCCCATTTTCTGGACTTATTCAGTAATCAGGAGTATTTATCGATTGGTTAATTGATTTCAGCTGCAATTGCAGCATCAAAGCATCAACTTTCTTTATTACAGAGTATATTATTATCTGGTATGATCGACTTTCTTACTTATTTGATTTGCATTGACCAATTTCAGTACTATGGGCGCATTCAGCAAATACATGCGATTTTCAATTACTGATTTATGATTACTGCTGATTACAGTGATTTGGAATCATGCAAAATGTAAGACCATTTATCGATTGTAGAAAGGTAAGCCTACTGTTAACCTCAAAACCGAGAATAAACTGACAATCTCGCTGATTTTTTAATGCTTCAAAATTGAAACAATTCTAATGGTTAGGATATTCATAAGCCCCCAGTTGAGCCCAGTTGGAGTTGTTGAATTGAGGAAGTTTTTCATTATTTTGCATGTCTAATACAAATATCAGCTATTTTTGTAGGGGATTAGTAATAAGATATTAATGCATAACGCACTCCTAGTAAACATCAGCTTTAAAACTAGAAGAAGAAAATCGCCATCCCCAGTTGGGCTACTAAATTGTTGAATTGAAGAATTTTACATATTTTTTCAATATGTCAGTAGAATTGTTTTGTTTTATTTTTCTTGTTTTTGGCTTCACAGCTCAACTGGGGGTCGTGTTTGTTTAATAATCTTAGCTTAGCAATCAGAGTCATTCAGCAACCAAATTCTAAATCGGATTTATGTGCTGAATGCGCCCATTAATTAAGTGATTCATGGGGGTTAAACCTGAATGTGTTACCAAGTAAACAATCGAAGTTGAAAGAGATTGAAAGATGTGGTGGACAGCTGCCAATGCAATAATCACTTTCCCCAATCAGGCGAGTTGGCAACAGCAACGCTTCAAGCACTTACTAACCATTGATAATGGATGGAACGGATTGATTTTGTTTATCACTGCATTCTTTTTTTTTGCAATTTCGTCTCACAGCAAAGGACGTGGATCATCAATTGCTAACCACAAAAACCAAAACACAATTGGTGGATTGTACCAAGAATTCTAAAACAAATCGTTGATCCACAGCATTCCTTGAAATCAATCGACTGTGAATCAAACGAAAATGAAGCCATCAACTTTCTAACTGAATTGCAAAACTTATTGGATTCGACGGGTTTTGCACAATTTACAACTGAAGGTTAGTTCGGTAGTAAACCCAGCTAGACTCAGTAGCGGAACGATAAGCAAAGGAAAGTTTATAGTTCTCATTCCGGGAATTCCAACAATTACAACATAGTTTGTAGCTAAGCGAACCATTTCGAGACGCTGCCTTGCAGCCAAGGGAACTAAATTCAGTTTTATTTATAAGGTTCAGTTCAAGATGCTCCGAACCGTTTAATTCACACCGAACCGAACCTACTTCAAACTTGTGTAAGACTTGCTTATCCAACTTCAAAATTTAAAGATAATGATTCAACCTTATGTTTTAGTTATCAACCACACAGCCTGTAAAGATTGGGTGCAGTTGTGGTAGTCGGTTAGTCGGTTCTGCACCGGGGCATGTGCTTTCTTTTTGGTTTGAGTTTCCTTTAAATTGTTGCATCAAATTGTGGCAAATTGTAGCATATGCCTATTTGTGTGGCAACATCTATGCATAATTACCATTTGCCCTCAAATGCAAAGAAATACAAATTATTTTTACACTTTTACATTTTGGGGGTATAGAAACCGCAACCAGGGTGGGTAACAATGTTGCAGTCTTTTACGAGCTGTTCCTTGTACTTAACTTGCACTCCCACTTTTTGCTGCACCAACAACAACAACAACAGCAACAACAACGACCACAACATGTACACCAAAACAATTATAGCCTGTAGGTAATTTAGTGGCGAAACATTACCAGAAAACGGCGAAAAGGAGTAAGAGAAATGTTTTATGTTTGGCCATAAGGCAAAATAGAGTTCCTACTCTTTAGCCAACGAACCAGGCGACCGACCAACCGACCGACTGGGCCAAGAGTGTGCGCTTAAAATAATTTCAGTTAAACATGCCCCAAACACACACACTCGCACACACACAATTTGCTTACTGAACGGAGCGAATCGGCGGCATGGGCGCGCACTTGAGACCGCCTTTGGCTTTGGGGGCTCGGGAATGTAGGCAATTTCAGGTCTGAAGTTTTTGAAGTTGAGTTTAAATAGATGCAGAAGGAACGTCTTGTTGGCTGCCTGTCATTCAAGTGGAGGAGAAAAATGTTATGTTGCCTGAAAATGGCTTTAAGTGCTGAGTGAGTGTGTGATTATGTGTGGTTGGATTGTAGAGTGGTTGGTTGGCTGGTTGGCTGGATGGTTGCTTAGATGTCTAGGGCTATATAATTCTAAAATGTAAATTGATACAGGAAATGACAGTGTGTGTGCGTGTGCAGAAAGCAGTGTTAAATGAAATTTAGTTTAACACATTTGCAAATCGAGATATTTCGGTTGTTATCTCAACTGCTTTTAGCCAAAATCCAGTTTAAGCATTTGGGTTAAATGGAAACTTGTAACAATTTGAATATGTGGAGAGAACTCTGCTCTAGTTTGATAAGAATGGAGTAAGTTCTCATTCAGTATAATCTATTGAGGGATGAGAGCTTGCCTTGACTTGAGATTCATTTGCGATTGATAAAGAAAAAAGGAAATACCGAAACTACATTGGGGTACATTAAGTTAGTGCAGAAGCAGTTAACAGCCGGAAGGGAGCGCCTTGTGGCAGCTTTCATTGGTGGAATATTTTTAAGATGGCCAAACCATTTTAACCCTAGGCCATGTTAGCCAACAGCTTAACGGTTGCATCCCTGTGTTACCAGGGATTACCAACGAGAAGGTGTGAGTCGACTTGGGATGCAGTAAACCAGGATCACTCTGAGTCGGTCTAGTTGAACCGATCAGAAGCTTTCCCTCACTACATACGCCCTCAGCACCACACTCCAGTTGCTGTCTTCAATCACTCATCACTGCCATTGCAGCACTCACGAATCAGGCACGATGTTCATACCCTTCAAACTATAGCCGTCCTTAAAAAATGGTCACTGCCTCAACTGATTCC
The DNA here is from genome assembly GCA_035044965.1 of Lordiphosa andalusiaca. Lineage (NCBI taxonomy): Eukaryota > Metazoa > Arthropoda > Insecta > Diptera > Drosophilidae > Lordiphosa > Lordiphosa andalusiaca. The sequence goes on from JAWNNM010002509.1 coordinate 752,956, forward strand.
CAACGTTTTTGTTGTAACCATTCGAAATACTCCATTTGAAACCATTGTAAGTATTGATTTATTCCGATTTCCTTTGGTTTTTATAAAATGCACCGGAGTCACAGTGACCCACCTGTGCCAGATTAAGAGGAACATGTCATCACTTCTTTACTAGGGTTTTACAAGTTTTTCTAAGCATCATTTTTTGTTTGGTTTTGTAACTCAACATATTCGAGGTTCTTGGAATTAGCAGTTACACGTAAAAGTTGTTTTCATTTAAGTGTGCCCACACCATTTTGTTAGATAAATACTATTAAACACTTTGTACATTTTCCAAGGATATTACTTATTAATCAATGACCATTACTCACTCACAAAACACGCCAGGATCATGGATGTTTACGCACGGAACAACGTGCTTGCTCACGATCACGTCGTGACAATTCGTGACTCAACCTGACACCTTAAAATTGAAATCTAAATCATAATTCATACTTAGATTACCCTTTCGTTGGTAGAAAGTATATAACAGTCCGGCTATACCGATTTCCTTGCTGGTTATTAATATTTTTCAGCGAACCTATTACCAACAGTTTAAAAGAAACAAAAATAGAAGTAGTTTGTAATTGCTCAAGAAAAAGAGGCAACTTTTAAATAGCCAAGAAAAAGTTTTGAACATTTTTTTGGATACTTTTCAGCAGGCGGGGTCGAACCCAAAACCCAACTTCTTAAAGCAAAACGAGCAAAGGTCTGGGATAAATATTCCCTTGTTTGGGAAAATCTTGTGAACATATTTATAAATATTTTTCATTAGGCGGGGTGAACCCCTTACTAACTGATTAAGGGCCGATTTCACATCTTCTTGTCACATAAACTTAAAGATAGCAGAGTAAATTCTGGATTTATTTGGCAGCTATCTAGAATATGTGAAATCGGGCCTAAAAGAAATAAAAGCAAGGGACTTATGGTCGATTTCTCATCTCCCAGATAGCTGCTGTGTGTCAGTTAAACTAAGATATTACTCTGCTTTCTGTTAGTTTTGGTGACAGTTAGTTCTATGTAAAAACGGGCCTTAGATTAACATGTGATTGCTCAACCTAAAGATTTAAATACTTTTTTTTTTTTAAATTTTCAGTAGTCGGGGTCGAACTTATTAAAAACCGACTAAGGGCCGATTTCCCATCTTCTAAATGGCTGCTATGTGTCAGTTAAGCTTAGATTTTGCTCTGTTATATATAGGTTTGTGTGACAGTTAGCTCTATGTAGTAGATTAGAAAAAGAACAGCTTAATATTCGATAATTTGATAAACAATTTTCAGTAGGCGGGGTCGAACCGTTTACTCATTCAAAGCAATACGAGCAAAGGTCGGTCCTGGCTATGTGCAAACATTTGCAGGTTATGAAAATCATATGTGAATCCCTCAAATGGGATATACGCTTAAGCAGTTCAACATATTACAAGGTCTACTTCCAGGGATAAACTAGCTAAGCGAGAATTATTCTCATTTTTTAGGAATGTTTTTGTATCTAAACAAAGCGGCTTTTAAATCTGATCAGGCTGATGAACAAAATATGTATAAAAACCGTTTTAAGTGAGTCAAGCTTAGTTAAGCCTTAGATAGATTTTCAGATATAACTTTGATTTAACAAAATATGTACAACATAAATCAGTTGAATAACCATTGTTGTGTCCAACACACACACACACACACACACCGTAAATGTTTGTGGTTTGCGTTTGCAGATTATGTCCATTGCTGTCATTTCTTTCTGAATTCCTTTTGTACACAAATATGAAAAATCCGGTTATTAAATCAAAAATAAATTGTGCATAAAATGGCTCACATATGGCGCTCACACAGCGCCGTGCATTTGAATTACTTACACATAAAATATTATTGAATGAAAAAAAAAATTAATTAAATTCTCGCATTCAATTTGCCATGAAATGATTGCGGGGAGAGAATTTTGCTTCCAATTGATTTGCTGGTGGTTTTGTGGTTCTGTGTTACAATCTTGCTGATGCAGTTGAATTTTAATGAAAGTTTCCCTTTTTTTTTGCACACAAAATTGAATTATTGCTCGCACACACACACACACACACACACACACAGCCAAATGCTGTTGAGATTTTTCAATTTTCTATTGAGCTGTGTGGGGCTGCTTGCGAATTGAAAAGTCCAAGCAAGGGAATAAAAATCGCAAAAAAAAGAATTGAAAAGGGAATCAACTCTTAAAGAACTTTCGCAGGATTTGGAGTTGCACTTTTCAGAACACATGAATTATTCACTCAACTTTGCTGTAATTGGCTGAAATAGAGCTTGACCCCCCCTCGCTCCGTGTCATAAAAAATGCAAATGCCCCACCCGTCCACAAAAAAAAAAGAGGAAAATAAACGAAACAAAAACAAATGCCTTAAATTATAATAGAAGACGAAAACTAACTGTGGGAACCCAACTGCCGCCACACACAAAGCTGCACAAATTTGCATTTTCATTGTGGAAAAAATTGAATGAAAAAACTCCACAGACAGGGAGGGATTATAAGGTTCGCAACTCAATAATTAAAAGTAAGCAATCAAAAAAAAAAGAAAAAAACTGGCAGTAAAAATATCAAATTAAGCTAAAAACGTGTCAAAGTGCCAAAGCAACAACAACAAAGACAAATTGGAGTTGGAGGGGGTGGGGCGGGGCGGAAAGTGAATTCATAATTACAATTTTCCTCTTATATGATAACATTTATCTGAGCTAAATTATGCACAGACCAAAATCCACCAAGGCAAAGAAATATAATTTTACAAAATTGAAAACTTTTAATAGCAGTTTCAGCCATCGGAGGAAATGTGAACGAATTTGCACATAAACTAAGGAATGACAGAGACTGCAGGAGAAAATAGTTGAGGTCACTCAATGTTAAACGTTCAAATTGTTTAGAAAATACTTTAGTAAAAAAGAGATAGGCAACAGAACATTCGGGGAGGGGACTAACAACCATAGATGTATATCCAAAGTTAGGGAACCCAAGGAGAGATGGATAGAAAAGGTGTAAATGCAATTAGAATTTCAGAATTAAGTAGCCAATTTTGTTTCACTTTATATTGATTTACGTTCATATATAAAAAGGCAACCCAAAAAATCAGTTAGTGTTTCCATAGCAGGGTAGCTCGATAGCAAATGTTCATGGAACTGCTTGCCTTGATGCGCGGAGTGCTGATTGATCGTATTATGTTTTCTTTATTAAGCTGTAAGGCTTGACTTCAGCAAGCAATTGTAGCAAATATAGGTGAGTTACTGAAGCTTTTTGCTGTATAAAACACTTGTTTCTCTCGATATCTGCACACTAGTGACTTCGCGGCGAATCTAGGTTATAAGAATGCAGTCAAGTGGAAAGCAGATGGAAACATCTCCGATAACATTAAGTATAAATATATTATATAGATATACATATATCAGACTAGTTCACTCATAAAAAAATTCGCCCTGGAAATTAGAAATTCTCCTATAAAATCCGTCCTAAGGCGATTCACCCCAAAATTAAGAAAACATTATCTCATTTATAGAAAAATTTTCTGAAACTTTGAAAATTGTCCATTAATGAGAATATATTTTTCTTAATTTTAGGGTGAATCGCCTTGGGACGTATTTCATAGGAGAATTTCTAGTTTTCGCGGCGAATGTTTTCTGAGTGTAGTGTAATCATTACTTGCAGAATTTAATTACTTTTCTTTAGAATAAATGCGAATATTCAGACAATGGAGAAACATTCACTGACTACGATTGGTTTAGTACTTGAAATTGTAGCTGGGAACTACGATTATTTCAAATTGTAATTACTTTTACAATTACTTGAATAATTGTACCTTTTAAGGCGGCATTATTAAGTAATTGTGTTTGAAATGATGAATTATTCTTGGGTGAAATATATGAAAAGTTTAAAAAAAGTCATATTTAATAATAAGAAAAATAGTTCAATTGAATTTTGGACCCTTTCTACTCTTTACAAAGACTTGTAGATTCTTCCTACTACTTGGCTGTTCATTTAAAGGCTTTGTGGGTAAAGGGTATACCTGATATACAGGTACTTAGAATATGTATTGGTTTCCAAAACCATCGAAAGCCCTAAGTATGGCACACTTAACCAACTACCACAATTTTACTAACTTTTTATAGATATAAATATGTTTGAATATAGAACAACGGATAGATAATTGAGATGACCACTCACTGAAACAGGCAACAGTCAACGGTTACAGCTGGCACATGATATGATGTGAAGGGAAAGATTACCTGTAAAAAAAAGGATAAGAAACAATTAAGGAATTGTTACAAATATAAAAAAAATATATATAAACAATGTGTTCTTACCAATAGAAGGGAAGAGGGACAAATTAGAACCCTTCAAACACATACAGAAACTACTTGAGCTGGATAAAATATAGATACCCTGCAATTCTACGACTAGTACTGAATTTTTCAGGGCTGATTCAGAACTGAGCAGTAGGAATATCTAATTTTCATGCCTGAATTCAGGCATGTTTCATCACTTCCCATGAAACTCGTCCATGAGTTCAGCCCTTAAAACATGCCTTTGCAGAGGTCATGACGTGGTGTTCAATACATGGCTGAAACTCATATTAAGAATGCCATGAATTCAGTACCAGACCTGCCATTTCAGGCTGATTCAGCTATGATTCAGGTGTGACCCGAACTGAAGGGTATTTAAGCAGGTTCTCGGTTCTCCGGGCTCGATTAGTCTGAAATGGTAACAGTTGTGGGTGTGATATATATGAAATTTATAAAGAATCCCGCAGGAATTGTCATTAAGATCCAATCTGGCAGTTTAAGTAAAAATCCATATAATGCAGTTGGTTTCTTTTCAGTGTAAACTATTTAGCGATCCCGATTCTGCAGGATTTGATCGAAATTGATACAGAAAAAATTGAGACGAGTGTGGTGCAGCGGGTAGTGTGTGTGTGACAGCAAGAAGTTGTGAATTCTAATGAAATTCCTTAAAAATCATGCACCCCCGATCACCTTCAGCAGCTGTTGGCGCCAGCTGTGTGAAGTAAACAGCCGTGAAATAGCATCTCCAGCTTAGATCCTTGGTAGAAAATGCACCGCATAGTCCATTTGTTGTTGTGAAGAAATGAAAATAAGAAATGAGCACATTAACTGCCTTGCACCAAGAAACCTTTCTTCTGTTTTTTTTTTTTTTTTGTTTTTTTTTTCTGAATAAATTGAACCATCTTATCACGTCCCACGACTCATTGCCATAACATGGAGTTTGGGGCGCGGCGGCAGGTAGATTACCAATGAGCAATTCATCTTAAGGCTTGTCAACTGCAAACCTACATCCACCGCCGCACACACACACACACACACGCACACACACACGCTCTTCTCTCACATGAATATCTAGCAATCTTTCGCTGGAAGCACGCGCCTTAAGCAGCTTTATTACAAATTTTTGGTATGCATAAGTAACGAGATGAATGAGTAAATTATGAATATGCGGATAAGTAGGTGGCACTGCAAGGTTATGCACTTAGCTGGAGAGCCGCAATGGCAAATAGATGTGAACAGAAGATGGCAATTGTGTGTGTTTTTGCGCTGACAATTTTAGAGGGCGTGTTAGGTTCATGAGTTTGATATTGGAAACCCATCTTTTTAAAAGGGCAACCGTCGCCTGACCTACATAACTGAAATGTGCCTTTTTAATCACCAATTATACAAAATCGAATTTCAAAGCAAAATCACAAACTGCAAATAATTCTTACACTTGAGTTAATTATCAAATGGCTTCAACTGCAGGTTGGCCAACACAAAATAAATTGAGTTATTTCATAAAATTTAACTTAGCTTAATGAAGAAATTTTCTTGAAATTCATAAGACATTCAATTTGGCCAATTGTGTTTTCCCCGCACACACACACACACACACACACACACACACACGTTTGCTCACACGGTCAATTGCACTGATTCTGCCGGCTCCATCGACTCCATCATTCTGCCGTTTACAATGAGTCGTAAAGTAAAGTCAAGTAAAACGGCAGCCGTTTGACTTTTGTTATGTGTGCGTAACTGTGTGTGTGTGTGTGTGCCTATTTGACTTTGGCCCGAGGCAAAGTTGCTACAGCAAGAACAATGGCCGAACGATAAATGGCAACTCGCAATAACATTAACCGTTAGCAGGCAGACGGCTTTGCCGTCCCAAAAATGCGCCAGTCGACCCAATTCTCAACCAAAAACTCTTTCAATCGCCTGCGTCATCGGGCAACATCACCAACTTTGTCTGCGTTGCTTGGCCATATTCGGCTCACACTCGCACACACTCGCACACACACACACACACCCATACCTCCAATTTCCAGCTCCACCTTCTGCGAGCGAGCTCCAGCAGTGTCTGTCAGTATGTTGGTGTATCTTTTAAGCACCCAAAGCAGGCACTTATCTATGTGTGTGTGTGTGTGTGTGTGTGTGTGCAAAGCCACTGACGTAATTTTCCTCCACATCCACAAATGCATTTCCCACTAGAGATGAGCCCTCAAAAGTGGCTAAAAGCGAGGCAGGCAACACTTTGGAATGACTTGCAAAATTATGTCAAGTTCCAAACTTGTCAAGTGGCTAAATGCTAATTCAGTGGAAAACTTGTATCAATCAAGAATTTTAGCCATATTTCATTCATTCGTGACTTCGGCTGCTCATCTCTATTGGCCAGCAAGTAGCTTGGGGGCCATCTGACCACAGTCAACGCATTGTCGGCAACTTTGCGCAAATGTTTGTGGGCAAAGTGTTCCACTCGGTGTCTATCCATCCTAAGTATGTATGTCTGGCTGTGTGCACGTTGTTTTCCAATTGAATTTCCAATTTCGTTGGCCACCGCAACTTTTCTGAATTGGTAAGATTTAACCTGCTGCTGCCATTGCTTTTTGCCACCGCCAATTTAATTAGCCATTAAAAAATCGAGCCATTTTCACCCAGAATTCGGACACGTGCTGATTTTATATATATATTTTCTTATTTCTTATTTTATAATTTAAATTTATGCCCCACCCGGGCGAAACAAGTGGAGAAAATTTAAGTACGCAGATTTCTTTCGTTCGCACAGCAGACGAATTTATGCTGATATGTGAGATTCGCTTCATCATCATTTGTTGTGTTGCCACTTAACACCTTTTGGCAGCAGCTGCCGCACCCAAGCAATGTTAATAAATGCCTCCACCTCCTCCTCCCTCCCCCCAAATACCTCATCCTCCCGGCATGGCTGACAGATGAGTTGATCTGCGTGGCACAGGCAGACTTACAGTTCGTCGTCGTCATCGTCTTCGTTCCGACAGCGGGCCACGGCGAGGTAAAAAGTATTAAAAACTTTTTAAAGCTCTTCACAAGACTTTAAGTCGGGCCAAGTGAATATATATACCACCCCGTATGCATCTTGTCGTATGGCCATGTTTTTGTTTCGTCTTGTTGTTTGCCTTTAAATATTTACACGGTCTTACAAGGGGGAGAGGCCTGGCCTGGCCCGGGTTATCAATAATCCCATTTTGTTGATGAACAGAAAATGTGTAAAACTTTGGCCACTAAACACTAGCAGTTTATGAAAGTAATTTCGAAAAGTTGGAATTGATAGTTGCCTGCCTGTTGTTAATCGATGACATGGAAATATGACGGTCATAATTTAGTCATTGCCAAACACCGTCTGAAGTTGGTAGTAATCTGATGGGACTAATACTGTTTAGGCCAAAAACTTTTAAGGGCAGACTTTGATTTGACTTGAGGTATGGATATGGAAATTTTATATTTTGTGAATTTCCATATTAAAATGTAATCCATTAATACTTGGATCAAGACTGTTTAATGTCAGTATAAATATCACTCATAGAAATATCATGGAACCAAAAGTTTAACACCAGGGACGCAAAAAAGAAGTTATGGGAACAAAAAACCATTGGAGGAAAGTTAGCTTCGGTTCGGAGAAAGTTTGCATACCCCTGCAGCAGGTTTTTCTAACTAACACTATTTTACCGGGTCTTACTTTTCTATGGAAGCTATACCATATAGAGGTATCCTGCCACACAATTCATCGATTGCCATAATTCGGGCTCGAAAACTTTTGATTCTCTGGACAGGAGGCTTATTGAGAATTAGCTTTGTGAATCATAGCGATTTGAGCGATTTGCAAAGGGGATTTTTTTTAAATTTTTCATCATACTGTTGGTACATGTGACTGGTTTTTGTGTGACGTTTATACTGAGTAAACCTGCAGTTTTGAGCCGGCTCGAGGTCATGCTATGCTTTCGCACAACTTTAAACAGAGACACCACACCACAAAGGGAGGCTGATGGATCGTACAGCTGTTTCAAGAGGAATCATCCTCTATCATCAGCGATCAATGCCTATCAACTGAACGTTTCTTAGAAGTCTCTCCATGCCAGCGGGGGGAATCCCAAAGCAGAATGCGCGCAAAAACATCGAGAGGCAGCGTAGAAACGGACAGTCGCCTTTGTGTGTGTGTGTGTGTTTGTTGTCCCCATGGCCTTGCCGTTTTTAGTGTGAGAGCTACTCCCCCCGCAGCTATGTTCTTTATTCAAGAACGTTTGTACTTATTTCAACGAGAGCGTAAAGAATATATATACTTTATGATATCGGAGATGCTTCCTTCTGCCTGTTACATACATTTGCACGGCTTTAGTATACCCTTTTAAGTCTACGAGTAACGGGTATAATAATATTAACAGTCATATTTCGGTTCTAGACTGTTTCATACTCAGATTAAGTGCACCCAAGAAGGAATTATGCTTGAAATTTTAAGTACAAAACGGTTTAAATTTTATCCCGTTTGGTATAGAACGCCTGTAGCCGATTTCTTTTATAAGTGTATATCTTATTTGTTCAGCTACAGTTTGATTTACAAGTGTTTGAATCACTCGTGTTGAAAATGTTAGTGATTTCAATTACTTGTGATATATATCAGTTGATGTTTGTACATATAAGATAATGCTCACACTTTTATGTCGACGCTTTAGTCCGAATATCAGGCCTGCTTGTATGTGAATGATAACATAAGAAGCTGTGTCAAAAATTAGCCTTGCTAATAAGAGCAAATCACAGGCTTGTCTTCTCACTGGAAATGTACAAATACTGCTTGATATGCACTAACTAGTTAGTTAATCAAACTACAATTAATTTGAATTCAAGTGACAGAGCTACAATTTGTCATTTGTAATAATGATTTCCATGGGTTGTGTCCATGTAAATGCACCTTTTTTTTTATATATATATTTATTTAGTATTTCCAACATTGAGCATTATTATTTTATGCAAGTGCTTAATGCTGTCTGCGACATTTTTAATTTATCATTGATTTTGGCTTGCCATTTCACATTCATTCAGATTTTTTTCCACATTTAATTGACGTAGTTTTGCCACCTACCAACCACCACCACCCCCAACACCAGTCGTCTACCTATCGCCAGTACATTTGTATACATATATATTATATATATATATATATATATTTACAATTATTTTCGTTTTGCGGCTCATTTAAATTTTGCTCGTTTTTCTGCAATTTCAACATGCGACGACGCATGCTTGTGGCAGAAATTGATAAACCATTTTTTTGTGTTTTTATTGTGTTGCTGTGCTTAAAATTAATGCCCCGAACCGACTGCCACATACAATATATATACACATATATATATACTATATATCGGGATGGCAGTACTCGCTTAATAGGCTGACGATTAAATGCATAAAATTGTCATAAATTTGTTTATGCATTTATTTGTAACTGACCATAACGAACGGCGCTGAAATGTCATTTGTTGGAGAGCATAAAAAACCGGATGTGTATAACTTGTTTCCTAGCCATAAATTGTGACATATTAGAGCAAAGGAAATATAAATTTGTCATTTGGAAATTCAAAGGGAAACTTTTTACAGAAATTGTGGTGAAACTTTAAGTTTTTAATTAGATGAAGTTCTTAAGTCCTCAATTTTATGACACACTGTCGACACATTTGAGGCTGAGTGCTAAGCTCTAGACCATTTCCCCCCCCGCCGCCGCCCAACTACCTAAGTGTGGCAATTTTGTTACCTTGGCTAGTTGCAGATTGCGCACACACACACAGGAGATGCCAGCAAATCCCATTTGTCACGCTTGCAATAAGCCCCAGTGTTTGTCAGCTCTCCATTGACCCGGCAATGTGCTCGCATGTCACCCACTGACTTTCGCTCCCCGAAAGGGGATTCCAATGTGTTGGCCTTGTAAAATCTAATTTAAATGCAAACGCAAATGTCAAAAATTGTAAAATTAAAAATCACACTCAAACAGACGACTACCAACTAGTGTATGTGTGTGTGTGTGTGTGTGTTGAGTGTGTTGAGTGCGCACACATGTGGCATACGCAACCAATTTTTGTAGCAACTGTCACATTACGTATACGTAATCAGGCGACATCGTTAGCCAGCCAAACAGGAGGATGCCACATATTGGCACAAATTTCCAGAATGAAGGCGTTAAAAATATTGGAAAATAGTTGCGGATGTGAGCAAACTCGACTAGTTTGAGGCCCTGGATAGGAAAATTAGCTAAGAACACACACAAGATGGAAGTGGTTTATGTAGCTTGAAAAATTTTGTATTATCTTAAATCAGGGATCAGATCAGATTTAATTTCTTTCTTCTCCTTGCTTCTCTGTTTTGAATTTTAAATCAGGGGTCGGCACTGTTACCAGCGAAGTTGCCATTGACAACTGAGATAATTTGCCTATGAAAGCTTCTCTTCAATGCGAGCAGACAAGTTGTCACTGCCAACCGAGAGAATATTCACATAATAGCTTCTCCGCTTTAAATTTTCAATCAGTGGTCGGCAATGTGAGCAGAGAAGCTGCCATTGGCAACAGAGAACATATTCGTTTGAGAGATTTTCTTTTTTTTTGAAATACAGAATCAGGGATTGGCTTTGTGAGCAAAGAAGTTGCCATTGGCAACTGAAATAATATTCCTCTGAAAGCTGAGCAGAGATGTTGCAAGTGGCAGCTGATATAACATTCCTCTGAAAGCGTCACTTTTGGAAATTTTAACGGAAATTTGAGCAGAGAGTTTGCCACTGGCAGCTGAGATAATATTACATTGAAAGCTTCTTAATTTGAATCACGAAATGGTAATGTGAGCAGACAAGTTGTCACTAACAAAAAAGAAAATATTCGCTTCTCTATATTGAATTTTGAATCAGGGTTGGGCACTGTCAGCAGAGAAGTTGCCACTGGCAGCTGAACAATTATTCGTATGATAGTTTCTCTCTTTTGAATCAATGATCGGTAATGTGAGCAGACAAGTTTCTATGGAAAGCAGGGGACGGCACTGAGATAATATTCCTAAGAAAGCTTTTAAAAGGTTAAATTTTGAACCATGAATCGGCAGTCGGGGCAGAGAAGTTGCCACTGGCAAACAGAATTTAACTTATATGGGAGCTTCTTAGTTTTGAATTGATATTTTTGCCCACGTTGCAAGCAGACAATGAAATATAGGGCTGTCTCCCAAATGCTATTGCAGCGGCTAAGATTCGAAGTCTCTGCTTTCAGTGCCGACCCCTGATTCCATACTTAATATAGAGAACCTTTGTAATATTTCATAGCATATTTTTAGGCAGCATTCAGAGTGATATATTTTAGAAAAATAGTTCTTTGGGATAGTTGATTTTAAAGCAAAGAAGAGAGTTAAGTCCATAACATAGATTCCTCGTATGCTTGTTTGAAAAGCCTCAAAATAGGCAACCTCAAGCTCAAATCAGTATAGATCTAGACGTAAGTGACCATTTCCGAAAACAGATTCGTGTTCAGCAGACATTAAGGATCACCACCAACAGTTCAAAATACTGAAAGAATTCGAATTTTGCTGCCCGGTTTTGTGAACTTTCTTTGGAAAATAGTTCCTCAGTGTTATCCTAACATCAGTTTTCCCTCAAGGCCTGGAGTCCTCTGGCAGACTTTCCCCTCTTCCGTTCTCAAACCTTTTATTTTAACAATTTGCCAAACCGGAAATTGATTTCATTAAATGTCTCTCGTCTTTCCCAATATACCCCAACAATATGTGTGTGTTTATCCCAGGATATTATACCAAATCGAAATCCATGTTTATCAATCGAGATGCGTTTGAAAGGTTTTCACATCAAATGTCAACTATGTTGATTGAACTGACTTCCTCAGCTATGTTGGAATTTTACCATTTATTTGTTTTTTACTCCCCCCCCGGCCACCCGGCCACCTTTTTTTCGATTTTGTGGTGTGAGAGCCACAAAAATAACAAATTTTTGGTGGCTGTCAGAAAATTTGTATTTCATCAATATGAAATGTAATACAAAAAATGTTCGCATTTGATGTGTGTGTGAGTGTGTCTGCATAAGCCACCAGCTGGCTACAAAAAGAAAGAAAAACGTTGTTATCTTCAAAGAAATGAATAACTTTCATTTACCGAGAATATTTCATTAAATCTGCAATGCGTAAAGTTTCATTTATATGCCATGTTGCATTTGGGTTTTCATTTACATCGACTTTGCGTAAGTGCGTGCGTGTGCGTGTGCGTTGTTCTTATAGGTGTCTGCAAACGAATTTTATTTTAATTTATGCGCAGACATCAACAGACAGCAGCAAAAACTAAAGCCCAGGTCGCCGAGGGGGTTAAGAGTTTACAAAGCTAACACACACACACACGCACTCACGCTGCTCACATGTGAAAAACGGAAACGGAAATATGCGCAATTTCTCAACAAGACAATGTCTGGGGCAGGAAAACCAAAAAAAAAAAGAAAAGTTCCTTGTCATTTTCTTCAACTTTCTGCAGTTTGCACAAAATTGTTTAAGTTTGGGGGTTTGTTTGAGTTTTCCTTAGAGCAATTTTTAATATTAAATGGGATTTAGCCTCTGCTACTTCAGTCACGTCTATTAACGCACACTGGTTCACAATGCTTTATGTATAATATGTTTGTTTAAGAGGTTTGAGCATAGCATAACTTCTACATGTTTCCAAAGTCAAATAAGTCAACGACTTCACAAATCTCAGCTATGCCGACTCTGATTTTGAAAGAGAAAAGTGTGTACACAAGAGTAAGAGTTCTGAATAAGAAATGGCTAAATATGGACAAACTTTTCCATGCATGGTCACACTGAATGTTGCCAAGAAGACAACAAAGGGCGCATAATACAGAATACCCTTGATTTCTAGCCGAATTTTGGAAAAATAAAGTATTCCTAACCACTGTGCACTGTTTAACAAGAAAATGTAGAAGAAATGCCAACATAAAGTTTCTATTCTGTGGCCCATAAACTAACCCTAGATGTGTGTTAATAAACTGCGCGGCATGCTATAGCCTCTGTTTTATACATGATCAGCTTTTTATCCCAAATGGTAACGAAAGGCAAGTGCCCACGTCATGACACAACACTTGCACCAAAATGTACCATAAAATTAATTAGTGGCCGAGCAATCAGCAGCAAAGTAAAAATGGAAACAGGTCAGTGCATAAATTGCAAGAAAACGGCAAAGCCGGAAGACAAACGACAAATACAACTACGAAAAATACAGTTGAAAAGCGAAATGTAAACAGACGTCGTCGTCGTCGACAACAACAAACAAACGGATGGCGACAACTTCATGAATTGTGCAACCGAAAATAACAAAAAAAAAATATAATTTAAAATGCAAATTTCAGTGAAAATGATTGTCTTAGATGGAGCGAAGGTTAACAAAATCTTCAACTGCAATCGTGACAAGTGCGGAAGTTGCCAAGTGACCCACAAGACACAAGAACTAAACCAAATTGAGGTGCCCCCCATTGTTGTCGCTCTCGAAGGTCACACCACAGTGGGTGATAAATCTATGCCAAAGAAAGTGTTGAGCTCGGGCCAATTTCCCACGACTCACTTACCCCAATTGACTCATCCAATGATTAAAGCTCAGCTCCAATTCAACTCACCTAGAAAGAGACAAATACAGAAATATTAATACTGGGCAATTGTGAACTTTTCTATTTGCACAAAACTTTTTTAGTTGTGCACTAAAATTATTTATTGTATGTGCGGGCCATGGGGTTGTCCCCCAAAAAAATAGCGAATTTCCTAAAAACGGATAGCGTAAAGTTTATGTGGGAGGATACACACACATGCACAACTTTTGTGTAACTTTTTTGGTATTTTTTTTTTGTTGTGGCTAAATAGTTCAAACCACAGCAACCAATGAGAGAAAGAAAAATAAGATAAAAATTTAAATTTCAAATAAAAGTGGTCAACAGAAAGGGAGCCAAGTTAAGGAAGTAATACGGCAATGTTACTTTAAAATCAAAACAACAGGGCAAAGAAACACATATTTGGTCTTATAATTAAACCACTGTGGCTAAACTTCTTGATCAGCATGACGAGCTGAGTCGATATGGCCATGTCCGCCTGTTTCCTCCATCACTTTGAAAGCTATTTCGATCAAACTTTTGCACGAAGTCTTGTAGATACACTGTACAAGTATGGAAATCAGCCGAATCGGATGGCTATAGCATATAACTGCCATAGTAAGGATGGGTCGAAAAACTAGTTTTAGTGAGAAATACTTTTCTGTTTTCAATGCAAACGCCTCCATACTTTGCATTTCTTAGTTTGCTAAGTTTAGTCGTAATCGGACATCTATATAGTACAGCTGTCTTAGAAAAGTAGAGTCAGAAAAGTAGACTTTGTGAGAAAAAGACTTTTTCAGTGGAAATATTCTTCAAACTAGTTAGAAAAACGTGCTGCAAGGTTATACAAAGCTTCGGCAGAGCAGAAGTTATATTTCCTCTATTTTTATAGAAATTTTCATAGAAATTTGGCATAAAAATAGCGCCAAAGATATGTTACCCTTACTTTAAGGTTGCTGATGGCATTAACATTTTAGGTAATTATACTCTGTACCGTAGGTACATAGAGTATTATAAGTTTGTGCAAAAGTATGTAACATCCAGAAGGAAGCATCTCCGACCCCATAAAGTATATATATTCTTGATCAGCATCAACAGCCGAGTCATGTTCGTCATGTCCGTCTGTCCGTCTGTCCGTCTGTCTGTCCGTATGAACGCACAGATCTCAGAGATGGTAAGAGATAGAGGTTTGACATGTATGGGACATATGCTTCTAATGTCTGCAGGCAGATCAAGTTTATTTTCAATTTTGGCCACGCCCCCTCCCGCCCCCGCAATTTAGAAAAAACGTCATATCTCCCACAGTTTTGAAGATAGATGGCTTGTTCCTTCTGAACATATTTAGTTATTAGGATAACTTATCGATCCGCCAAAGGAATGAAGAAGATCGGATGAACGGTTTTCGAGTTATGATCAAAAGACAGATTTTCTTGGTACAGAGTATGTTATAGTCGGGCTTGACCGACTTTCTTTCTTGTTTTGATTTTGGTATGAGGATATTTTCCTGCCTTATAGTTATAAACTTTGTTCCTAAATGTAAGGTCAAATATTGCGCAAAAATATTGAAAAATTTTTTAAGTAAAAACTAAATTTGTGTTATAATTCTACTTTCTAAAAATCGTATATCAACTTTGATTTGGAGCTTGACCTTACCTTGGTGGAACGCGAGCTGGGTTCCTTCGGTAATTGAATACTAATGACATGGCGATTTAATGATGTTACTCCAAGAACCCAGACATTTCAAATGGCAACATGTCCCAGTCAGTTTGTTTTTGAGAATATGGTTAACCAAATATAAGGTCACTTTTCCTTAACGATCGTAATTTCATAAGGTCAGTTTAAACCTTCAACATCCAACCATCAACTCGCCGCCTAGCACAGCTGTTAGAAAGTTGCCTTAGAACAAGCCAGTCGGAAGTTCTAACAATGAGTTTATTTCTTAGAATATTCAACCTCACATTTGAGCTGTGCCACATCCAATGCTTTGCTATGCTGCTTTGTTTAATCGGAGGGGGACCCCAAGCGCATTGTTGAGAAATAAACTCATTGTGATTTGTGCATAAAAGTGTGTATAAATGTGTTTAATGCTTAAACAAAGACATGGTAAACAATTTAAAAATATTTCTACATATTTCAGTTAACAATTTACACTCTTTAAAGCCCGCTTTTAGCAATACATTCATGTTCACTAGAGATTTTGAAGGATAATGGTCTTACCCCCCATCTGTTTGTGTTTGCAGCATAACCAGCATATACGAAAATATTAGAAGAAAATCATGAATTTTAAGTGGCGCATGCCAGGTACTCAAGTTTTCATGAATCACTCATACGCAGTGTTGCCTTTTTTTAGGATTATTAATTATTAATTACTGATATGATTTAAAAATTTCTCTCGAATTTTAGGCATAAAAACCATGACAACTTTGCTTGAAAATATATTGATTTGGTGCACGTGACGTATGAGTAATTTTTTTTTAAATTTGTCGCTCCTAACTAAAAGACACTTTTCTTAAGTTTTCACCATCAAAACTACTGCCAAATCATAAGAAGACGTGTTTCAAACAAAATATACTTTAAAATAACCCTGTTTGAAGAGTTTCCGTTGTGGCCAAACATCTGAAGCGCAGGCTAACAAATGTCAGGTATATTTGATGGACAATTTGCATGTGGATCTTTGATTTTTAACTCTGTGGGCTGCCTGTGTGCAAAGTTTGTTCGCCAGACTTCGCACACGCATGTAAAATCGAAGGGACATATTGCAAATGCATTCATTTGTATGATGGTTCCTCATCTTATTGCTCCAAGACCTTTGGTTAGACCTATAAAGGAGTATATATTTCATACAGTCATGATGTATGAACTGCATTACCACTGTCTTTTCGGTTCGTTTAACGAAAAAAAGATCTCGGGTGTTATTAGCGATTTGAAAATTGAATTCGTGTTACGGCTTTATGACCCAGCCTGTGTTGCTCTTGACCTTCTTTAAGAGTATTTGAGAAATATATTTCTTGAAAATAATTATCATGCTTAGAATATCTGCCCTCTACTTTCAAAACTCTGCATTATCAGGATCCGTCTACTAGTCGCCTGCGTATGGATGGATTCTTTCGGCCACTTTATCAGAACCAACCTTTTCTTAGCATGGGTCAAAACGAGAGAGCTAAGCTAACCTCGTCTGTGCCGAAGTTTTTATACCATTGCAAGTGCTTGCTTAAATATTTTCAAAAATACGCATTTTCCACATTTTCCGACCGATCGTTCGTATGGTAGTTATATGATATAGTCATCCGATTTGGCCAAAAATTTTTAAAATTATGTAAAAGCAAGTGAAACAAACAAATACAAAATTGTAGGATGCTACCATTAAAAACAAAAAAGTTTTTCTAACTAAGACTGTTTTTCAGACCTATCTTTTGTATGGCAGCTATACCATATAGTTGTCCGATTTTAATAAAGCTTGGTATAATTATAAAAAAACATAGAAAACCAACGATTTCAAAGTTTGGAGACGTTTCCATTGAAAACAAAAAAGTTTTTCTCACAAAAACTAGTTTTCCGACCGATTGTTCCTATGGGTGCTATGAGATATAGTCATCCGATGCGGTCAGTTTAGACATATTAGTAGTGTGCAGCAAAAAGAAGACTATTTGCAAAATTTCAGCTCGATTGCTTTAAAACTGAGATACTAGTTCGAGTAGAAACAGACAGACAGATGGACAGACGAACGGACAAAGCTTAATCGACTCAGCTCATCGCCCTGATCAAGAATATATATTGTTTATGGGATCGGGAATGAATATTTCTATGCGTTGCAAACTTTTGGGGAAAAATTATAATACCATTTACTCTTTGATAACAGAGTACATCTTAAAACTACCGAAGATCCCACCTTTAAATGCTATTAAGAGTTAGTGGAGAAAGGAAAAAGTTGATTGAAGCATTGATTGGCATGCATTCTGGATTGACTATGAAGAATCTTGAGACTTGTAGTTAACAGAACGACTTCTGCAGAAGCTGCTTTATGATGGATGAGAAGGAAAGTGTGCAGCACCTTTTCATTTCTGGATTAGCTATTCGGTAGATCTCATATATGTCTGAAAATGTTGAATTCATGACTGCCTAAAACTTGGCGCATTTAAATATAAATACATTCTTATCTCATTGTGTAATAACACTAAAAATTCTTTAATAGACTAAACACCAAAAATGGCTACCTTTACCCACATCAATAACCAATTTAAATAAAGTAACCAAACTCGACCCTAACTCAAAGCCAACAACAGTAAGTTTTACATTTTTTTTGGCTCTCGCAAACTCCAAACAATAAAAATGGCCAATATACAAATATTTTACATTTAACAAACACTTTTGATTCACGAGCCAATGCACTTAACTTTATTTGCTTGGGGACCTGATGTGAGTGTGTCCTGGGGTCCCTTCGACTGGCACAGCACATCAATCTAACTATCATAAGCACCAATGCATGCGCATTTGTTTACATCTCACTTGGCGGCGGGTCACACTTGACCCAACATCGTCGTCATTGCGCAACTTGATCAAAATGCCACTTGAGGCAAACACAAGAGACGCTCAAGTTGCACACTTGAAAGTTGAAAGATATTTCAAATGATATATATATATATATCTTTATACGAGAGAGAAAAAGAAGACAGCCCAATTGGTGGTTTTATTGAAGATTAGTTGACCTTGACTCAAGAATTTAAAGCTGTGCCACTTCCTCAAAGAGCTGCCCACATCTCAAGTTGATTCGTCATCGCTGACCACCAGTCATCATCATCATCATCATCAGCATCATCATCATCATCATCAGTAATACTTTCAGTTTTTTTTTTCCTATTTTTTTTGGCCATTATTTTAATCTCTTTTGTGGCATAATTAAATTTTTTTTTTTCTTCGTGATGCTTCATTAGCATTTTTGAAGACTTAGACTTGGTCAACTCTTCGCATTTGAAAAACTTTTGGACTAGAGGAAAACTTTTATGTGCAATTTGTATCTGTATAAACAGGAAATCAAATGCGAAATGTTATTTGTGGATGCGGGTAAACATGGCAATCTGTTATTATTGATATTGATAGAAATACAATTTGTAATATGTTGCTGCTTGCCGTTTTTTCCCCCCCCCCCCCCCCCCCGTTTTTTCATGTGAGCAAAGTTTTTTATGTACCATAGTTGTTGCTGTTGCTGTTAGAGTTGTGAATGTTGTAGTTGTTTTATTACTATGCATAATTAAGCATGAAACTTGTTTTTTGTATTTTTTTGGCGGACGGAACTGAGCATCAATAACATGGAATTTTTGATAGGAAATCGAATTGATAAAGTTCTCAAATGTCATATTTTTAAAGGCTTAACCAACATTTGGTTTGTTTGTTTTGAAACTGGTTTTTGTTTATGAGCTTTAGGCGGCATTTCTAAAATTAGGCATTTTTGTTTTTTTCGTGACGAATACTAATCTTCTGTGTAAAAAATTGTGACAAAACTTGATTTCAAATATCACTCATACGCAGTGTTTTCTTAATCCCTAATTAATCCATAAACTACTTATCTGATTAAACTAGTATTTCCACACCAACCAACCACACCCTTAATACTGCACCCTGATTTGGCATTTCAGTTACTCAAATCAAATATTCCAATTTGTGTTCAACTCCATTCCTCCTAAATAGCTACCAGTTCACGTAACAAATCACTTTACAACTGTCAAGCAAACAATGCCAAAAGCAGCAGCAAGAAGAGAACATGAATGGATATAAGGATTCGCAAGGACTGCCATCCAAAAAGTCTGTCCAGCGTATTTGACTTTATCACGCAAATTGATTGCTTTGACCCCAGAAACCTGATGTGGCAAGGCGATTGACGAAATTTGATTGATAACTTATTAAGTTGCTTGTGTGCGTGTGTGTCTGTGTGTGTGTGTGTGTGTGTGTCTGCCATATAGTAATCCTGGGCGTGGCCCTTTCCCTTTGGGTATCAACAATTTTGCATGCTGGCAAAACTTTTGTTTCAGTTTTTGAGCCACGCTTGAATGACTGCCTAATAAAGATACATCACAACAAAAGACTTCAATTTTACTACATATACATATATATGTATGTATATATCTTTTTCGTGTGGTTTGCTTTAAAAAAAAGCAACAACAACAACAACAACAACTACAACATATTCAAGTTTATTCACAACGTCCACCGGGCAAAGAATTTATTGGCAACGGCTGGACACCCCCGAAAACGAAATGCTAATACAAACAAGCAGATTTTGCGGTTTATGCAAATGTCTGTGAGCCCCAAGTCACCATAACAAACTGCCTTTTTTTTGTTGTTGTTTTTCATTGTGCTTCTGCTGTTGCTCTGTGTTGTTGTTAAATATAAAAATAAATAAAGATTTAATGTTAATTTGGTTGGAGGAGAGATTGCCAAGCAAAGGCAACTACGTAATCTACAAATAAAACTGTTTAAAAAAAAAAAAAACAGGAATAAATGTTAAGATTGTGAATGCTACATGTTTCTTGGATACCCTTTAAGTTTTAAGTTAATTTTAGCATTTATTCTTAACAATTGTTTGAAATGCAACAAAATTCTACACCTATCAGCCCTGAGAACCACAATTCTTGCTAGCATACAATTCCCAGATAGTTGATTATATAACAAATTGCCTCGTTTCTTGACGAAAGCCATCAAATATCATGCACACCTAGCATGCTTAATATTGAAAATGGAACCAGATTGTAGTAAAACTCGATCATCTGCTTCATAAGACAGTAAAATATCTGCCTTACTTTTACTATCTTAATTTTATTTAGTTATTTGCCAACAAAAGACGCTGATGCCTGCTGAAATTTTAGCCAAAACCATGGAAAATGGAAACACCAATTAAAAGACAAGAAAGAAAGTCGGTCAAGCCCGTCTATAACATACTCTGTACCAAGAAAATTTATCATTTGATCATAACTCTAAAACCGTTCATCCGATATTCTTCATTCCTTTGGCGGATCGATAAGTTATCCTAATAACTAAATATGTGTAGAAGAAACAAGCCTTCTATCTTCAAAACTGTGGGAGATATGACGTTTTTTCTAAATTGCGGGGGCAGGAGGGGGCGTGGCCAAAACTGAAAATAAACTTGATCTGCCTGCAGACATAAGAAGCATATGTCCCATACATGTCAAACCTCTATCTCTTACCATCTCTGAGATCTGTGCGTTCATACGGACAGACAGACAGACAGACGGACATGGCTGTATCGACTCGGCTGTTGTTGCTGATCAAGAATATATATACTTTATGGGGTCGGAGATGCTTCCTTCTGGATGTTACATACTTTTGCACAAACTTAAAATACTCTATGTACCTACGGTACAGAGTATAAAAATATCATACAAAAAAACACAAGCAGGGGCCATTAACTTCTTCCTCTTTTTACTCCACTCCCCTCACTCCATTTCCTCTCTAATACTTGGAAAATAAATATGCTTTTCTATAATCTATTAAATGTTGTTTTAAAATAAGGAGAATATTTTCTTAGTTTTATGCAGAATTTTCCTAAAATATATGGAGAATCGCCATTGACCCTTTTTCAAAAGAGAACTTGGTTTATTTTGGGTCTCTTTTTTGTTGAGTGTATGTCAGACATATTAATCTAAGCGACCACTTCCCAAAAGAGATTCGTGTTGTGCTCCCGAAAATATAAGATTTTACACCAGATGCCTTTTGTTTTGGAAATAGGTATAAAGGTAGTTTGAATGTTGTAAAATTTATGGTGTCAGTTACACACGGTTTCTCAAAATCAGCCTCAATGCTAATCATTAACTGGGAATATAAATTGTGTACAAGAAACTACATCCAATTAAAGATGATATAGACACAATATGTAGTGCTCACTTATTTTAACACGATGGTCGGTGTGGTACAGCGGGTAGTGTGTGTGCCTGCTGTGCAAGAGGTACTAAGTTCGATCCCGTTACGGAACACCTAATGAGTACGTTTTATCTTTGAAAAAACGTACATGCCCGGCCACCTTCACAAGCTATTTGCGATAGGTGTGAAGTAAATAGCCATGGAAATGCATCTCAAACTTTGGCTTTAGGATTCGGCGTTAAGCTGTAGGTAACTGACTCTTGAGTCAAGAGATTGACAGAAGCTCGGCTTGTCCCCTTGGGGCTGTTAAGTCATTTTAACAGGGTCATTTTTGAGCTAATGAGGCAGAAATATGACAAATGTGGTTTTCTTTAATAAGTTAGCTATGGCTTTGCATATTGCTACATTTTATGGGATGTAATATGTCATATCTCAGACGATATTTGGCTAAGTTTCATCAGCGTTTTTTTTTAAATATAAATTAAATCTTAGTTCTTTTTACAAGTAAAAGTAAATTTTTGATTTTTTGTGAACACATTTGAAGAACTTGTACAATTTTGCTATAGTTTAATATTATTTCTTTGCCTCTGCAAAAGCTATCATAATTTAACATTACTTTTACCCTCCAAGTGTATCACCGAAAAAGGAAAAAACTTGCCCAGAAAACCAAACAAATTGTTGTTAAAATATATATATATATATTTCTATATATGCCAGCTGCATGTGTGCGTGTGCGTGGCGCGTGTACGTGTGAGTGTTTATTTGTTGCTCAGCTGTCAAACTGTGCAGTTCAAGGCTGTCATTTGGCTCTGAGCTCTGTGGCTCTGGCCACATTTCATGGGGGCTCGGCCTTTTGGACTCCTGAAGAAAATGGCATCAAGATAAGGCCAAAATGCCTGGCTTTCTTGTTTAAGTTTTGTGTTGTTGTTGTTGATTTTCTGTTTTTTTTTTTGGCACAGCTTCCAGCATTTACAATAACAATAATTCATTTTGATGAAAAAGTTGGTCTAACATTTTTGGTTATTTTCAAGTTGAAACGTTTTATTTGATTTTGACCCCGCTGCTCTGTGTGTGTGTGTTTGTGTGTGTGTGTGTCCATATTGATTACATTTAATTTTTCATGGTTTTGTTTACGATTTTATTTTGCGACTTTAAATGGTGTGAATTGCATAAGAGCTGTACAAAATGGTTTGTAAATTGTTGGACCATGTTGTGCGTTGTAAATTTTGCACAAACTTTGATGGTTTGTAAATGATAGGAGGAAAATGTGGAAATGTATCACTTGATGGATAGCCAGAACATATTTTTGTCTAAATTGCAGACACTTTGGGTTGCTTTGATTTGGTTTTAGATGGGAAAAGCTTTAATTGAGTTGGTTTTTTCGACCATTTTACATTGTGTGTGATTTGATTTGATTTGAATTTAGAAACAATTGAAAATTATTCAAATGCCAAAAGGAAATTGCTTTCCAAAGGAATGTTATCTGACCCCAGCCATTTAAAACAATTTGATCAAAGGAATTATCTCATTTGTGTTGTATGGATTTGTGAGAAATTGTGCTGGCAATTAAGCTTAATCATAATAATTGTTACCTGCACTTGCCATTGACATTGAAAGTGGAGCCAGATGCTAATTAAGTACACACCAAAAGTGCCCCCTTCTGCCCTCTCAAATGAAGACATCAACCTAAAAGCAACAGTGCAGAGTGAAACAAATGAATGTTATTGTCGGCAACAATAAAAGTGAACGCATTAAAACGACCAACGAACGGTTGGGGGAAAGAAAAATGTTCAAAAAAGACAACACTTCACTTTTCTGTTGCCTTTTGGCAGCTGCTCTCGCCGCTGATGATGATGAAGATGAAAGCGATTTTCACTGAACCAAAATGAACCGAACTGAACCACAATCACACGGAAAGTTATAGTACAAATATAAAAGTAATAACAATAATTATGAAGAAAAACACTTGATTTTTATGTGAAATGACAGCGCAATTTATGTTCATTTCTGGCCAAGGTTGGGCTGCCCTGGTAATAAACATAAATTCACGAGTTAAGAGTGAAATTTAAAGCAAAAAAGTCAAAAGTTCACCAGTTGATAAATGAAGCAAACTATGTAGATGAACAAATTTAAAAACAAATTTTCATGTTGTCAAATTATATTGAAACTAATAAATTCGAGAGGGCAGCGAAGAAAGGGAGACAGAGAGAGAGAGAGAGTGAGCGAGCGAGAAAGGGGCGTGGTACGTAAAAAATGGACTTGTCGATTTGTCTTCGGTTTTTTTGTTGTTGTAGCTGGTCCAGTTTATTGTTGTCTGAAACAAGTGAAAGTGTCAACGCCATGAAAAATGATGAATTGCCTGCCTGAAGAATGAGCGAAAAGCGAGAGGCAGGTCAATGCGGCGTATGCGTAATTTATGTGACTGCAAATGAAAACCTGGCCAAGGGGAAATCATTAACTACATACATATAACAAAAGAGCGCGTCGCTCACTGACTTAATTTATAATAAATATGAAAAGCGGCGTCGGAGGAGGTCACAGAGATAACCAGTTTCAGGACTCATGGCGTAAGCGTGCGGCGCATAATGAAAAGGCCTTTTTACACATTTTTAGTTTGGCGCTTTATGGTGAATTATATACCACAACAACAGAGTTCAAGAAATGTTCGCAGATAAACTTGCTAATTTTCTCTCTTCTTTAAGTGCAAATAATGTGTGGGCTTAGGAGGTTTTTATTTTGGGAAAGTTTTGTAGAGAGTATGAAAGGCGGATTTCATATTGTCATTTGAACAAACACATTTTGTTTAATTTTGAAGTAAGTACAAAGGGTGTTCACAGTAAAGATCATTTATGATAATTAAGCCAACTTCGACTTTAGCTCGCAAGAAGGATTTTCATAGTTCAAAGAATTACTTATGCCATATTTTCACTTGTCGAGATGTCATATGAGATGGGTGAAAAATATCTGTTTGGCTGGCAAAAAACTCACAAGAGAACTAACTACGTCTCATGCACCTTATCTTATATCTTTGTGCTTCTCAGAGTAAGGGCCGATTTATCATCTTCTAAATAGTTGTAGTGTGTATTTCTAGGTTTATGTGACAAATAGCTCTATGTATTAGAAAATAGCCCTTACTATTAAACTAGTCCGATATCTCTTTTGGGAAACTTTTATGTGACATCAGACAAGACAAAATACAGTTTAACAATTATCTTTTGAAGTCAATTTTTCTAAAAAAAAAATCTTGTTATATAAAGGTATATAAACTGAGCACAACAAGTTCTTAAGTTGGTCACATAACTAAAATATTCTAAGATAAGATCCAAACAGTTCTGAAAATATCAATGAATTCAAATGAAATAACTTGGGATTGCGGGTTTTAAGACAACTATTTTAAACGATTATTCATTTGATGTTGCAAAATTATATTTTCGATATATTGAGATTTTGTTAGCATAAAATCGATTATATCAATATTTTCAAGTCTTTGAGGAAAAGACTGGACTATTGTAATGCTGCTGATAGTTTTCAAAATATCCAAATCGATAACATACAAATTTACAATATCGATTTTCGATAAATGAAGTTTACAAAATATCGATATATATCGATATTTCAATATTTTCTAAGGCCTTTAGTAAACACTAAACAGAACTCATGAGCAACTACTATTGGCATTACCTTTGCTAGTGCGTGTTCCAATCGATGTTTCCAATGGAAAGTGCTATAACTTAGCTTATTTTCTGAATTGTCCTGTATATAAGTAGAATAATTGGGAGGGTAATACCATAAGCCGTCAAGCAGACTCCTCAATTCTTAGACCAGAGGTAGCGCTGATAGGAGACTGAGTTTTGTAATAAAAATTTGTACAACCAAAGTTCTTTGCTCCACGATCAAAGCGTAAAAACTATAATATTGTTGAATTTTCGATTCCGTAATATTTTATTGAAGCTTTAAGCAAGCCAAAGGAATAACTTCATCCTAAAACCGTAGCTGAAATAGGTCTTCCATTAAAAACAATGTATACAATGAATAAACTGGACACATCAAGAGCTTCGGAACTAAAAGCATTTGAAATTTCTGGAAAACATTACCATGAGGAAATGGCTCAAAAGTTCATATACTAATTATACAAATCTGGTAAACTGTATTGATTAAGAAAAGATTTTTGAGTATTTCATATGGAGAGCATTGGTTGTCTGTACCATACTGTTTCGAGGGGATTCCGCACATTTCTTCAGCAGACTTATTTGCTGACACAGTCCAAGCTGTTTTGCATGTGCCAAGGAAGGCTACAATAAACAATTGTTGTCGAACTGTACTGGAGTGTATCTCCAGACCTTTGACACACAACAATGAGGGCGACGTGTTAGCTCACTGAGCCATTGCACGCATTTGTAGACGAAGGTCTAAATGGCTCACAAATTCAAGAGTACGTCTTGTTCTTGATTTGAGTTAAAGGTCACTTATTTTCTGAGCATATGTAGTACACATTACCAGCGCAAAAGTCATAACGTTCTGTGCATTCATTATGTTTTGTTTTCCGATTGTGGTTTTAAATTTCACTAATTTGATGTGGAATTTTCATTGTCTATCAATTTGATTGCTCGACTTAACAAGCCACTTGGGCGGGTTGGGTATTTCATATAAAAGAGCAAGAAAAGTGCCATGAATGGAGAAAAGAATGGGCACACACACACACATCCACCCAGCAGAGATGCTGTCTGCTCTTTCATTTACTAGCATGTTTGTCACGCCCACACAATGCACCCCAGGGTACGAGGCGGGGAGGGGCGGAGGTGCACCAACAAAAGGTAAGTTTTTCCTGATGATGGAAGCCCCCAAGTCATTTCGGTGGCACAGGTGAGGGTGAGCATAGCCCTAGTTGCAACATCATAAGTATTAGCTTCATTTTTGCAGCGTTTAGCTGTTCCCTTGCTCCTTTGTAACTTTGTTTGCTGCGTTTTTTTTTTTTTATATTTTTTTTTTTTGCTTTTTTGTTGGGAGGCCTCAAATGAATTGAATGTGAAAAATTTAAATGCAAACAGCCGCCGCTGCTGCCGCTGTTGCAGCTGCACTCTCCATGAGGTTTCTGCTTGCGTTGCATTACAACCAGCCGCCACCAGCGGCTGCTCCTCCCTCTATACAAAGTTCATTGTACCGCGCTTAGTTGAAGAGGCTTGTAGTCCAAAACAAACGCCGCTTTTGATTGCCAACGGGGCGAGGAGCTGAAATGTGGGTTACACTGGGTATACAGAGGAGCCACAGCAGGTCAAAGACTCGTCTCGTCTCGTGACACGCACTAAAATGAGGCCTGTTAAATTTTCTCATATTTGTGATGAATTTTTTGTTTGGTTTTATTTTGGCTTTTTAAACAGGTGGGAGCTGATAAGATTGAGTTGTAATTGGTGTTCCAATTGAGGGAAAGTTTAAATAATGATTAACTTGACTCCTTTCACCCGCCTTAAGCTAAGTTCAATCTTTATGCTACTAAATCAGTATTCCTATCAAAATTGAAACATATCACTTTGATGTTGGCCAGGCATTTGTGTGTGATGAAGGTGTGTGTGTGTTTTTTTTTCTACCTGTATGAAAGCAAAGTACCGTACACTGGCTAACAAGCCAACTATGTGCAACTAACGTTCAAATGGGCACACAACCAGCCAACAACAACAACAACAACACCAACTACTACAAGAGTAAAAAAACAAGACCAATAAGAACCCGCCAACCAGACGAACTGTTGCTGGCGAGGATGATGATGCTGACGAGGACAGAGACTGCTGGAACAGCAGCCACCAATGCTCTCTCTGAGTCTGCATATATGAGGCCACAACGGTAAATCATCGCAGGCACATACTCACACACACACACACTCGCACACACACACACACACACAATCAGGCAGGCAGGCAGGCAGCCACCGCGCGCTTTGATGACGACGAAACCTGCTGACTGTCCCCGGGTCTAAAAAGCAGCCTTCCTTTTTTTTTTTTTTCTTCTTCATCTTTTCGTGTAGTTGCACCAACAGCGCTCAATTTTTATTTATAACGCGAAATGTGATACAGTTTTGCACCAGAATAAGTTTACTTGCTCTGCTTAGTAATGAGCTTAACCAATCTGATCGATAAGTTTAATTGAAAGACTTTTAGTTTGTACTGCGAATTGGTTGCATGTCATAACGCCCATAGTAATAACGCCCAGTTGCTAGACTTAAAGTCAAGGCTCTAGTTAAAGTCGGGATGGTAGGGAAAGGCACTATAATTTGTCATTCTTTTTTTAAATTTCATCTTTGCTCTCCTCGAATTCCCAAGCAGTTATGACAGTAGAATACGAAAGCAACATTAGGATGAACTGTGGTTACGTGTTTGGATATATTTTTAATTTTGAGCTGGCTTGCAAAAAAATGAAATGTAGATTTCAAATTCGTGTTATTTGTTATTTCAGTTTATGCATTGGTTCAATATGTATGACAATAGTTCGAATATTTGACGATACTCCATGTTCCCATAGAATTTTATTGTTCTTCGATATATCATATAATTGAAACTGCCATTGACAATCGATATATTGAAATATATATTGAATATTTTATTATAATCATTTTACCGATACGATGTTATCGTTTTTCGATATATGTGAAGATGTATCGAATAATCGAGCCTATTTAGAATTCCCATATTATTGTTAATTGATACTTTTCAAGATATATCAAATATTTTAGGATAATCATTGCTCAATTATGACATTATCGTTCATCGATATTACTAAAGATGTATCGAATAAATAATGAAATCTGATACAGCCATATGATGTTATCGTCCATCGATAAATTGGAAGATACATCGAATATTTGAAGATAATCAATATTCCTAAATAATGCTATCGTTTTTCGATATATCTAAAGATGTATAGATAAAATATCGATATTAAATACTGCTAAATAATGTTATCGTTAATCGATACATACGAAGATATATCAAATATTTCACGATAATTAATATTCCCTTATGATATTATTGCTTTTCGATATATCTTTTAGATGTATCGAATAATAATCCCATTATTTGAATCAAAGTGGATGAAATTTTTTGTATTAAATGAAGAAATATGAAAATGATTTATTTTATTCCCTTGGATCCGAAAGCGGTTCGGCAACATGGGATTGTAAATTGTCAATCTGAATCCTTTTACGATTCCGTAGGACCAAAGTAAAACACATGAGCAGAACCGGTTCTTAGGGATTCGATTTGGAACTGCAAGAAACTCATAGCTAAAAACCGGTAAGTTCTTAGAACAGGTGTACCTGCCACTTGCTCACTTCAACCTACGGGGCAACAACATAGCTTTCACAAGTCAAACTGGCTGGCTGGCTGGTTAATCTTTACACATCTCCTACAAAAACACACAATCCACAAATTTAGTCAACCAAAACCGATATTAGTATATATCAATTTAATTTACCTATTAAATAATGGGAAATGTTTGCCCTACATCTCCCACATGCTCCCATTATTCAACCATCCAGCAGTCTTGTAACTTCGAAAAACAAGACAAGCCAAACCAAACCAAAACCAAACCGAAAAAAAAGGCATCACCAAAAAAGGGTCTAACAAGCGGAGCCGCGACACAAGTTACAACATAAATAAATAAAAACAAGCCAGCCAAGTTGAAGTCATGCGTATTAAATACAACAACAAAAACCGTCAAGAAAATAAATAAATAAACGATGTAGGAAAAAATTCAAATCGACGCGCACGAACGAAATTGCAGTCAATCATTTGGAAATCCACTTAAAAAGCAAAACATTATATGTATGCGATTTGAGTTAGTTATTCATGCTGTTAAATGATGCCATATCTTTCACTGGTGCGATCCACAACAATCAGCGCCAAATCAGTGCAACTAACAGTGCAACCTGTTTTTGAGAAAGGAAAGAAAAAAAAACAAATACGAACCACCAGGACAAGCGGCCGCCACTCGAAACAAGTTTTCAAATGCTGCGGCCTGCAAATTGGCTCGCAAATAGCCAAAGCCCCGCGTGTTTGCCAAAGTGCAACCAACAACGAACGGGACACTTAACGTTTTGGCCATTGACAACGATTAAAAACAAGTTTCCCTGTTGCCGTTGCCCCTCTTTAGCCTCTGGCTTGTCCCAAATACGCGACTGGAAAACGAGGAACTGGGACCACTGGGCCACTTGTCCACTTGTCCACTTGCCGCCTGCCGCCTGCTGCTGTGCAGCTCGACTGGTGGTGGCATTGCTGACCCACATACGAGAGAGACATTCAATCGACGGGAAGCACATGAATTGGCCTTGAATGGATTTGATAGACGGGGAGGGTTATGACAGAATGGCACCACAAAGGGGAAGGGGGGGCGGCGAAAAGTTATTTCATTTTGTTAATGGTTCAAGAATAGATCGTTTTGGTTTTGTTTATGTAACAATATTGTGTAGTTATCTACGATTTACATCTAAATGCATATAATATTTAATTTTTATCCAAAGGATTTGAAAATTTTTTATTTCAATTTAAAAAAAATTAGAGGAAAGTAAGGAAAATAAGTAAAGTTACCCTTGCAGCACGTATTTAAACTAATTTGTAGGACATATCCACTGAAAACAAAAAAGTTTTTCTCACTAAGATTACTTTTCTGACTCAACTTCTCTATGACAGCTATACTATATAGATGTCCGATTTCACCCAAACTTGGTGGAATCATGGGAAAGCATAGCAAACTAAGAAATACAAAGTTTGGAGGCATTTTCTTTGAAAACAAGAAAGTTTTTCTCACTAAAACTAGTTTCTCGACCGATCATTCAAAAGGCATCCATAACCTATAGTCATCCGATTTTGACACAACTTTAAAGAATTGTGTGAAAGCTTATAAAATAAATGTATGCCAAGTTTAAAGAGGTTTACCTTGAAAACAAAAAAGTTTTTCTTACCAAGACTATTTTTCTAGTCTTACTTTTCTATGACAGCTATACAGAATTATAGAGAATTATTAAAAACTAGTAAATACGGAGTTTGGAAGCGTTTGCATTAAAAACAAAAAAGTTTTTCTCACTAAAACTAGTTTTCTGACCGATTGTTCCTATGGGAGCTATGAGATATGGTCATCCGATCCAGTCGGTTTCGACATATTAGTGGTGTGCAGCAAAAAGAGGACTCTGTGCAAAATTTCAGCTCGATAGATTCAAAATTGAGAGATATGTTCGTGTAGAAACAGACAAACAGACGGACGGACAAAGCTCAATCGACTGAGCTCGTCGCCCTCATCAAGATATAGTATATGTGTTGGATATGAATATCCAACCAACCTCTGAGTAATATTATATTATAATAACCTTTGCTAGGGAATACAAATATTTTGAGGTTTGAGAGCTTCCAGAGTTAATGCTGAGATGGCGCGAGAGAGCTTGTAAGACCATGTTGAGCAAAGCTAAAACCTCAGAAAAATAAGTACTGTTGTAAAGCATAAAATTGAAAATGATCTATCTTCTCATTTGTAAAAGAATCTTAAGTTATCTTTAGCCTAACACGAACCCCCAAAAAGAGAGACTTTCTGTACTCTGTGACACCGATGCATTACATTGGCAAGCATTCGGGTGTTAGTTCAAGAGTGTGTTCAACTGCCAGGATTGAATAGACCACTATCCACCAAGTTCAATACACACATAAACCATTCCCATTTTGATAACTCAGAATTCGCTTAATTTCAAGTTGTCAAGAACTTTGTTGGCATTTCTATCTCATGTCCCCATAAATATTGATCTCATTTCAGTTGCATCCATCAATTGTTTTCCGTCAATGTCATTTTAATGAGTACCAACTAAATTGCATTCCCAACTGCAATATTCTTTCTCTTCCCCTCCCAAGACGAAGCTCAATACACCAAGCAATTCAAGTGATGTCTTGGCTCCTCGATGCAATGTTTATCTGTGCCGCAATTCAATTTGAAATGAAGCCAAGTTGAAAAACGACTTCAAATAGGCATATAAACATTACCAATTGCCAATGAGGCACAAGTCTTAGTTACCGCATCAATAAGCAGCATCAACATCATCATCATCATTATTATTGAGATGACCGAAAACGAGTCAATCGAGTTGGTGTCGAAAAAAGTGTTGTGCGTGTGTGTAACTAAATGCCGAAAATCAAAAAGCGTGGCGAAAACCAAAAAAAAAAAGTTAAGGCCATTAACTGTTAATCTGGGCAATATCTCCGTCAGAAATCTTCCATATTTGGAGATGACACTAACACTGACCTTCAGAGCTGCCTACCTTTTGCCGCCTCTCTCTATCTCAGTTTTGGGCAATTAGCCGCATTTATGTTTTATATATCGCAGTTAAATGTTGCATGCCACATTTAGCAGTCGGCACATGACAAGCGACATGTGTTTTTGATATGCGTATGGCCCACCCCCCACCGCTGCTGTTTCCTTCCTACCCTAGCAGCTCACAGCCATTATTATGGCTAATTAATGAAATTCACACTACATTTTGTCGAATATTTGTGTGGGGCCCTCAGGGGGCATTAGCTCTTAATTGGTTATTTATTTTGTTTTATGAGCATTTTTTCTCTCTTCAGTTGCTGGGCTGAAATATTTCTAGTTTTAATTTGGTTTTGGGCTTCTTTCATTCTTAAAAGCGGGTCATTGGGCTAAGAATTAATGGCACAGTTTAATGGGTCATTTGAGGGCAGTTCGTTAAAGTGATTAGGATAGTAGTAGAGACTAACTAACGGTGCATGAACGTAATTAGCTGAAATGGTTAAGGGTGTTACCTGGATTTGACAGCTACTCAAAGTGGTTTAGTTTACCTGAAAAGAAAAGAAAAATAAAATTGTTATTAATATATTTATTCAAGTCTTTAAATAAATCCTCAAAAATCCTCACATGGCTTAATTAAATTTCGAAAATAAAGTTATTTTCACGCCTTGCTGCTGCTGCTGCACGCACACACATTTAATGACAAATGTCAGAGAAATAAAGTGAAAAAGCAACACATGGTAGAAAAATGCATAAATATTTCCCAGCAATATGCATATTAAATTCAATAAATTTTGCACACAGAAAACGGAACTGGGCGAGAGAGGGAGTGGTGGAGAAAGATGGTCGGGGGGCGGTAAAGGAGTGCGAGAGCCAGAGCCGAGCCAGACAAGCTGCCGCCAAAGGATATCTATGGATGGGTGCACACTTTATGGCGGGTCAAAATTGATAGACATATAAAATGTGTCACAAGCGTCCACAAAAAAAAAATGGAAAGAGGGAGAAATTGCTCTTCTGCTCACGCGACAAAGTTTATTTAGCCCTTGACTTGGAATTTTTGAATTGCACTTTCGGGCTGCCGCTTGCTACTTCTGAAGTGCAGGATTAAAAGCCAAGGAAGGTGAGGACGAAGGAAAAAAAAATAGTAGAATTCTTTGTGCATAAATCGAATCAGTTTTGTGAATTGTGCAAAATGGGCTATGTAATAAAACTAGTCTGGGTAATTTACACTGGCAGAAATTGCAGGGGGCAGAGCTGTAATGTAATCATTACTTCCAGTATTTAATTACTTTTAATTATATTGAAAAAAACATTTCCTTAATACGATTTTTTTCAGTAATAGTAATTTCTACTTACAATTCATTTCAATCAATTTTGTATTTTGTAAATACTCTTGCAATTACTTCAACAATTGGTACTATAAGAGGAGATTATTTGGTAATTGTGCTTCAAAGATTAAATAATTGATGTCATAAGAATTAATCGAACGTGGAAACACACACAAAACAACAGCCACAAAAACGATTTTATACTTAATGGACAGCTTTCAATAGACTTCCTATACTAGAAATAGAATCTATAATAGTCTCAACAGAGCTTCCCAGGCATTTGGAAATACTGACTCGTGTTGCTCAGCTGAGATTCACACACTCGGGTCTGACCAAAACTTAGCTGAGAGATCAAGTAGTGCAAATGGAGCTTAAAGACGATAAAAAGGTTTAATGTCATCGATACTGCGATTGAGTTTACAGCATACTCTTCCCCGTTATTAGGTGCACTGGGTAGGAAAACAACTCGATCATTTCCTAATGGAGTAGGTATTGATCACTTCTTCAGTCATTTGTTTCTCAAACAACGACCCTTTAGATTAATTGGTTAAAAAACGTTTTGTACACCATTTGGTCAGTAGAGGCAACTATCTTTTCTATGGAAGCTATACTATATAGATGTCCGATTTCGACCAAACTTGGTGGAATTATGCAAAAGACTAACAAACGAACATGTACAAAATTTGAGTCGATTCCTTTGAAAACAAAAAAGTTTTTCTCACCAAGACTACTTTTTAGACTCAACTTTTCTATGGAAGCAATACTATATAAAAATCCTATTTCGACCAAACTTAGTGGAAGCATAGAGAAGCCTAACAAACTTAAATATGACAAATTTGAAGTCGAATCCTTAAAAAACAAAAAAAAAATACTTCCTTTTTGACCGATCATTCGTACTGCAGCTATATGCTATAGTAATCCGATTTTGACAAAACTTTGTAGAGTTGTGTGAAAGCATATCATATTTGAGAATCCCAGTTTTAAAGACATTTCCATTAAAAACAAAAAAGTTTTGCTCACTAAGACTACTTTTCAGAATCTACTTTTGTATGATAGCTATACCATATAGATGTCCGACTTTGACCAAACTACATAAAATCATAGCAAAGCAGAGCACACTAGGAAATACAAAGCTTGCAGGCGTTTCCATTGAAAAAAAACGTTGTTCTCACTAAAACTAGTTTTTCGACCAATCGTTCCTATGACAGCTATATGCTATAGTCATCCGATCCGGTAGGTTTCGACAAATGTGCAGCGTATTTGTAGTAAATGACAACGTGCAAAGTTTGGTGAAGATAGCTTTCAAACTGACCAAGGAAATATTATAGAAACGGACGGACATGGCTAAATCAACTCAGCTCGTTGTGTTGATCAAGAATATATAATATATACTTTATGTGATCGGAGATCACATATATGCGTTATAACCATACGGTCAATTTATAATAATAATGATATGAACTAGGGCTAAAGACTATGTTTTCTCTTATCAATAAAAAGCTGATATAATGCACTTGATAATGACCAGCTCAAAAATAGCAATCTTATATTTTCGATTAGTATAATCCATAATTTAAGATCAATTTGATATTATTTAATGTCATTTTGATACAAAAATGTTTTAAAAATACTCAAAATTACAGGTTAATCTTCCTAAACAGCTTCCACTTCACTTTGTTTGAAGTGGCCAAGTTTTATGAATAATTATAATGAATCAGAAAACAATCACTTAATAATTGTAAACCTGTCCTTGATTGAGGATCGACAAAATATCTAATTTACCAGTCCATATCAAAGTCCATATTTTCTATTTAAACACGTAAATTCTACATAAATTCCTCTTATTTTTGCTCAGTGTTTGGTCTTTAAAAATAGCTTTATCTTCTGGCATTCTGTGTACCATAATTTGTGTATTATGTGCCAAGTGAACCAATCATTATAAATTCTTGATCTGTAATCATGGGGAACGGCCCTAGCAATTGGCATAGTTGTTGGTAAACGCCTTTGGCCCCATTTGTAGCAAAAGTTCTGTGTTCAATTCTGTTCTGAAGTCAAAGCAAAAATGCGCGAAACATTTAATTAAATATCAGACAGCAGGAGGCGAATCGAATCAAAGTAGCTGCCCTTCCTTCCTTCCTCTCTCTCTCTCTCTTTGCAATTCCCTCATGCGTTCTCCAACGAAAAAAATACTTTAGTTCGAGCTCTAAAATTGCTAAAATTCAAAATAACAAATTGCATAGATGTTTGCCCCTGCAGCTTCCTCTTGTTGTTGCTGTTGTTGTTATTTTTCAATAGCTGCGGTCGTCAACTTTGCCGCTTGCAACTTTTGCCGATTGGCAGGCGGCAACCGCGATTGCTTCTCTCTTGTTCTGTTGTTGTCTATAAAACTGTGACTGGACCTGCCCCCGTCCCTCCTCTTCCAAGACCAGACCACAATCCCAATAGCGCCAGAGGCGTCGTTATCATAAATTGCCAAGAGGCTCCGAAAATCAGGCAACCGTATCATCAGAATTACTTTTTATTCCAAATTTCGCTAGTCCTTGTTCAAAACCACGGATAGATAAATGTTCCAAATTAATGCAACACACTGACAAAATACCACCTGATGCTGCACGGGCACCACGGTAAAGTTGATTAACTGTGCTGGCGGCCAAAGTAAATAATTATATTTTAGAATTGTGAAATAGTCCTGCTTAATACGCTTCACAATCTCATCTACTTGCACACCATTGACAAGGGGAACCATGAACGTCATCAGCAGTGTGAATGGTGGAGCAAACAAATACTGATCGCACAGCATCTTCTTAATGCCAATATGCAGGGCGGGTTGCTTCTTGGACACCAACGCATCGAGGGTGCCGTACCATTTCTTGAGGGCGGGGCCAACCATGAAAAATCCCAGGGCACTGAACCGAAAGGTGCGACCAGCATTCAAATCCTTTATGGCACGCTTCTCAACAAACAACTGAGCGATCAAGTCACCTGTACCCATAATGGCGGCCACATTGAGTCCTTCACGCGCATAGGCACGCAGCGTCATGGTTATTGGGGTTATTGACTGGAAATTTGGTTGGTATCGTTTTATTTTTGTTATAGATTCATTCTTACAGAAAATTTTGGAATTGTAATTTGGGACAAGAAAGTCAAGTAAGACTAACAATTCAGACATGATTGGGTTAAGGAAAAGTTCCTGCTTAAAACGTTTAAGGTTGTCAGCTACCGGGGTCAAATAAGGAAGTTATGCGTTCAGTGTTCTATTCTAATGGGGTCTATCTACAACAGCTGGACTTCGACATCAATTTTCACCCCAAAACCCAATACTTCGATCAGTAGCCACATTTAACACTTTTATCTACCAAAAAAAAACACAGTTCTATTTGCCATCTGGGGCTTCAATTGGACTACAGACACTCGCTTCCTCACTTTCCTTATGAAAACGTATCATCTGCCATAGCGTGACTTTTCCACATAAGTTGTGGTCTGGTGAGATTGACTCAAACGCTTTGTTAATAGCTATAATAAAAATAACAATAATGGATTGCTTTATTGCCATTAAATAAACCTGCAATTGAAGCTGGGTCGAGGTAGTATTATACTTTCGTATAACTTTCAACAGGGACTCCTTTAACAGCAGTCTCTAGCCTACTGTCGCCAGTCAGCGATGACTGTTTTTACGCACCAGAAATATATTCCAAAAATTTGTTGATTAAATCCAAAAGATTCTTGATAGACAGTGATTGGATATTCATATTATTAAAACAGGTACTAAAACTACGCAAAACATGGACAAGGAAACTGAGACGGGCTTTACACGGTGAAGCAAACTTCATGGAGTTCTCTTAGTAGGCGAGAGATTCAGCGGAGTTTCTAACTATTTCCTTTATAAAACGCATTTAATTTGCCTTGAACATTCCGCCTACTAAAAGAATTTCATGAAGTTTGCCTCACTTTGAAAATCTAGTCTTAATTTAAATACAAATTTTTGTTAATTCAACTTTTTCCGAAATTTTTTTTTCATTTCTCATCTCACATTCAGCTAATCTCTTTCTCTTCCTCTAAACTGTGTAAATATAAATCAAATAAACGTTTCCCGCAAGTCCTGTTGTTTTGGAACATCTTTTTAAGAATATTTCTAAGTTATTCCCATAATTAGATAGCGGGTGCCTACGGCCTATGCGCATAGCGCACATTCGTTACTTGTTTAAGCAAAGCTAACAAAGCAACCTTAACTCTAGAAAAGAAGTGATTAGACCAAATCATTTCAGAAAATATAGGGTCCCAACTGGTTGTTAAAGAGATCGAAAGAGACTTGTAAAGTAGTGTTGGGTTAGTTTTACTGAAAATGTTAGCTAGATTTTATTCAGAGTAAATCAACTTACTCAAACTCTGGCTTCTCAACTATATTAAGGGAACTGTGTTGATTAGCGTTCATTCTAACGAAATTTGATCCTTCGTTGCTGGTCACACTGCGGAATGTTGACTTTTTGTTAGCGACCTCTTAAATGGTTGGGCTTTTAAATCAAAGATTTGGAGTCTGCCACACCAGCATCAGCTGAATCAGCTTAACATTTACAGAGCTAAATAAACAAGTCACTGAACAAGTCACAATGCAACAGAGACTGAGCAAGAGCGACGGAACAACTCACTGAACAAGTTTCTCTTAACAGCTGCCTGAGCAAAAGAGAATGAAGAAGAGCAAGGGAACAGCTCTTACTGAACAAAAAGTAACAGTTAAAAAGCATATGTTCAGTTTAATGAACAACTCAATTCTGTTCACTTACTCATCGAAAGTAACAGTTTAAGCAGCTCAGCTTCAATTTGCTGTAGACTGTAAGTAAAAGAGGCTCCCTTTTGACTTGAGAAACAGTCAGAATTCTAGTTCTTTTAAGGCAACGAGGACATTCTTGAATGGAATATAAGCTCTGTCATGACGATCTCGAAAATACTTTTAGAATTTGCTAAGGCAAACAACCTCAAACTGGTTTGTTTTTAACAAATTTTTAATATAAGAAAAAGAATTACTTGATGATTTATGTAGCCTGGTCGCACAAATCACTTAGTTTTCAACATAAGAAGAAAACATTTATTCAGAGCTTAGCTCTACCTTCAGACAAACATACATACAAACGTGCATACATATATCACTTGGAGATCATAAATCAAAGTATTTTCTACAACGGCTACACTTACTTCTTTGTGATGTCAGTTCTAATCCTGGGCTTAACATTTTATACATGGCGCCCCCTTTTTGCGCTACTGCCATTGGGCCAGGACCCGGTAGGAGCTTAGTGTCCTTTGCTTTTGGCTGCTGTTGCAGTTCTATGCTGTGCTGGGCTGGGCAGGGCCTGGGCTGGGCTGGTGGCATCAACCGCGAATGCAATTAAATAGAATATATCGTTGAGGCCCAGAGGGGTTGTTGTGTGTGTGTGTGTGTGTGTGTGTGTGTGTTGGCAGGCCATCAGCATTTACCAGCAAACTCAAATTCAGCCGACTGGCAATAACTCTGCCTGTGCGGATAGTTCTATGCCTGTCCATTGCAACTTTTGGCCGCTTGTTAAGTAATTTTGTTAATAGGCAGCCCCAGCCAGAGCAGCCCCGCGCCGGCTCTAATAAATCTTTGTGGTAGCTGCCACAATTCGTTGCACATTTCATGCTCTCTTTGCTGTCGATGGCAGCCTTTTGGCTATTAAATGGAAACTAGTTCAACAAACAAACCAAAAACTCAATGAAGTTGTTGCAGCGCCGCCGCTGCTGCCGCTTCTCGAGCATTGAACAACATTTTTTGTTGTTTTTGCTATAGCCGCCCACACACTACACATAAAATTGTTGCACGCACATGCAGGGGGTGCAGAGGCAGGTAGGTCTCTCTACTAGGCCTGCCAAAGCCAACCATTTTTCAAATAACTTTGTAGACTTTCACCAATTTGTGGCTGTGTGTGTGTGTGTGTGTGTGTAACAATAGTAATAATAATCAAAATACAATATGATTAAATTTCTTTCTGAAGTTTACACAAAAATATATATATATGAAGCAGCTTTTTTTGTGTCTAATTGTGGATGGGCAATTGCTATCTTCTTTGTTTAAGTTTGGTTTA
Source organism: Lordiphosa andalusiaca (assembly GCA_035044965.1). Classification (NCBI taxonomy): domain Eukaryota; kingdom Metazoa; phylum Arthropoda; class Insecta; order Diptera; family Drosophilidae; genus Lordiphosa; species Lordiphosa andalusiaca. The sequence continues at coordinate 792,452 of JAWNNM010002509.1, forward strand.
AGGGTGGGCAAATATGAAAAATATCAAAATAAAAGTTGTATTTGGATATTAAAATGCAATTTTCATATTTGAGAATTACTTTTTGATCCAATTTCAAAATAAAAGCATACTCAATCCCTTAAATCCATTAATTTATGGTTGCTTTTGGCCAAATTAACACCCACAATTAGCCACAACACATTTTCAGAATAATCCTGTTGCCAAAATACAAAATTACCTATGGAAAATTGTGAGATTAATAGATTTAGTTGCATTTAGAATATTCAAAATGGTTTTTGCCAGCTTCAAACAGAACTAGAACAACGTCCCAACAACCAGCCAATTAACAATGCAGTTTAACTGGCCCGAATTCAACAACATTTTCAATCTAAAACCGATTCAACATGATTACAAATGCATAACCATTTGTTGTTGTTTTTATTTTTTTCTTCTCACATCGTTACAGTTTTTTTTTGTTCATTGTGCAACATTGCGTATGCGCAACAATTAACTAAACATTTATCTGGGCAAGTTTTGCAATTTGTTTCCTGGCTCACCTTGCCACATAACTCATTCATTTTAATGAAGTACAAATACCAGAAAACTATCAAATCAGTCCAATTTAAATAAGTTGAAAATATGTGTGGCAGAACTGCTGGCTAACTGTCGGTCCGTTGGGAAAGGGGGTAGCCCAAAGTGACCCGAATACCAGAAAGGCAAAAATATTTCTAATGAGGCAAATTAAGCCCAGCGCCAAACAATTAAAACAAAAAGTAACAAAATGAGCGCGTAATTATTTTATAATTAAATTCCATTTAGCTGAGACTACACATGAATTTGCTGCTGCTGCTGCTGCTGTTGATGCTTGTGCATTGAAGTTGGCCAAAAACTTTGTGCATTTTTTTTGTTGTTTTTTCGGACAACAGCAAAAACAAAGCGCAACAGGTGTAAATTACGACAGCGGAAAATGCTTAGACAAACAGCTTAGCCCGGGGTGGTGGGGGGGCGGTCCAAAGAGCTGTGACAGTTGTCAGGGGGGAAAACAGGTGTAATCGTTGCAATCAACTCAACTCAATGGGTAAACACTTTTTTTTTTTTGTCTGCCAGTGCATATTAGTGACTTCTGGGTAAGTGGGTCAAAAACAAATCTCAAAGAGAGTTACCTAAAAAAGAAAAACAACACATCAAATGTAATTTGCACAAAACGAACCACGAATACAACTAACAATTATAAAGTGAGAAGAGTTGAAGTTTATTAAGAAAGTTGAAGCTGGTGGTAAGTAGAGTTTCATGGCATTGGCTATAATTGCACGCATGATTATCAAAAAGAGTTGGCCAAAGCAATTCACAAATATCGGTGCAATGGCAGAGATTTGATTGATGCAAAAAGAAAGAAAAAAAAGACTTATCTTGCGTACCTGAAAACAATACCCACCATTCATTAGCAAAAGGGATGATTTAGCTTTCCAAATTGTTGGCACTTTGTCACTATTTCGACACAGCTTTTAATTGTAAAAAGCAGATAGTCATACAAATTAACACCATTTTCCCTAAAACTGTCTAATATCTCATATAAGTTTCTCAATTAACAAATGTGTTTGCTGACAGCCAACTCACAGTGCTTTTCACCCATCTTATATGAGATTTGAACAAGTGAAATACTCAAACGTACGCATATTTTCCAGCAGAGCTGGCACAATATGCACAACATATTTTTAATATGCTGTCTGACCAACATAATGACAGGTACAAAACAAATCAGGCTCGCTCACTGTCTGAAGAGAACACTTGGTTTTATTTCTCTCATTGGTTATTTTTCCTAGCTGGTTACTATGACAAGCTGGCGCCATAGCTAGTGAATGTAACCGGGTGGTATCAACCCACGACCTGTTGCACAGCAGACAAACACTCTGCCCTCTGCACTTCACATATCTTCATATAAGCCATAGGTCTTGCATTTAAGCCACAAACAGAGAAACAAAGAAAAGATCTCAGCAAATATCCATTGGACTACTTCTAGTGTCCATTTTTTCTTTAGTATCTCTTTATCATACAAAGAAGCTGAAAATCATCCAAAGGATATGAAAAGTGATCATCTTTTGACTGATTTTTCAACTCCTTTGAATGATAAAAGTATATTAAAGACATATTCAGTCCAAACGGATCTATTTTTGTTGTTTTTTGTACCCTTGCAAAGGGTATTATAATTTTGCCCAGAAGTTTGCAACGCATAGAAATATTCATTTCCGACCCCATAAACCATATATATTCTTGATCAGGGTGACGAGCTGAGTCGATAGAGCTTTGTCGGTCCGTCTGTCTGTCTGTTTCTACGCGAACTAGTCTCTCAGTTTTGAAAGTTTCGAGCTGAAATTTTGCACAGAGTTTACTTTTTGCTGCACACTACTAATATGTCGATACCGACCGGATCGGCTGACTATATCTCATAGCTCCCATAGGAACAATCGATCGGAAAACTAGTTTTAGTGAGAAAAACTTTTTTCTTTTCAATGGAAACGTCTCCAAACTTTGTAATCGTAGGTTTACTATGTTTTTTTATAATTCTACCAAGTTTTATTAAAATCGGACAACTATATGGTATAGCTGCCATACAAAAGATAGGTGTGAAAACCAGTTTTAGTTAGAAAACCTGTTTTGTTTTTAATGGTAGCATCCTGCAATTCTGTATTTGTTTGTTTCACGTGCTTTGACATAGTTTTATAGATTTTTGGCCAAATCGGATGACTATATCATATAGCTCCCATACGAACGATAGGTCAGAAAATGGGAAAAAGAGTATTTTTTAAAAATATTTAAGCTAGCACTTGCAAGGGTATAAAAACTTCGGCACAGACGAAGTTAGCTTGGCTTTCTCGTTTTTACTATGTAGTGTTTCATCTTGAAATAGTAATTAGTTAAAACTTCGTTTGAATAGCTCTCGCGATTATTGCAGTTAAGGGATGATCCAGCCATGATTCTAACGCTTCATGGATGACGTCCTTGCTGGAGTAGTCTTAGCTATTGTTTGCAATATCTTAGAAAAGCTGGCTTATATTTCGATTGATAAGATTGCAGATTGGGGAAATGTAAAAGAACTATAAGGACTATTTATTACACCCCAAACAAGATTCATAAGGCTATGAACTGATGAACGAATTATTAATAATTGATGACCTACCAAACAGGTGAGCTGTTCAACTAGGAACTAAACGGTCGAATAAGCCATTGAATTTACTCTTCAAAAGAAACCGGCTGATCCAACTCTTAGCCTCCTATTGGTTAGCCAGCCGAAACTTGTGAGAAATTGGGGCTACTTATATTTCACAATGACTTTTATTAAAAGGCTCAACACCTCTTGGCACACTCCCACACTCCCAACAATGTGTAGTATTTGCTTAAATAGATTCATTTCAAATTGAATGCTTGCCTCCTATCAGATTTTATAACGTTAATTAACTTATAAATACTTCATTAAGCCTAATTAATCTGAGCCTTGAAAATTAAAAATTCTTTCATTTGCAATTAACACCTTTTGATTTTCAAGTCATTTCGTGCATCGCTTGTTTAATTTTAACCAGAATTTCTTAGCCAACCAACTAACCCCCCTCCCACCCTCTTCTTTTTTTCTGCCCCGTAAGCTAGCTTAACTTTTGCTGCTGCTGATTTATGCTTTCCAGCTGGTTTATTCATCTCATTAAAAGGAACTCTGTAACACTCGTTTTGGTTTGGTTTGGTTTGTTTTTTGTGTCGCCCAGTTCATTGCAAAGTCACGCTCCCCAAACAGCTGCCGTTTTCAGCCATTCAACAATCCATCCAGACAATATCAACATGGCCCGTGGCCATTGACCATCATCATCATCATCATCAGCATCATCAACGAAGAAAGAAATGTGGAAGCGTTTCGCTCTACTTTTGGTTTATTTGGTGTGGCTCATTTGCATTATTTTAATTCATTTCAATTTTGGATTCGGGTAATCATGGTTCTTATCAAATAAACGTTCTTATGCTGGCCCCAGCATGCATTTAATTAAAATTGAACGTTGAACGTTACAAATGTTCACATGGCCCGGCCCAACTTTGTAATTCAATTTATATATTTCAACAAAAATACAGGTAAAAAGAAGACAAATTGCAACTTGTATTTTTGTGAGTCACAGAAATCACAGTTAGCAGATAGTTTCCGCCGGCTGCCAGCCTTCTGCCCTGGCTGTCTTAACTATATATTCTCTCGGTAGACACAAAAGCATAAGAAACTTGGTCCTGGCTGTAAGGAAAGGACACTTGAAACAAATTGCAATTTGTGCCTTGCCAACACTCTGGCTCAATGGAGTGGGTGTGTGGTGGGAGGTGGCTGGTGGGGTGGCTGGTTGGTAGCAGAAGGGTTGTGGAGCCTATAAATTAAGTGCTGCAATTAATAATTAAAATGCGTGTTAATTAGATAGCGGGGCGGAAGAGCCAAAGATGTGTTTTTTTTTCGGGACTAATTGCAATTTCAATTAGGCGCATTAGCAGAGTGCGAACGTCTGAACATTTAGCAGAAAAAATCGAACATATTAATCATTCAGCAAGTCCGGATACACCCAGCTTAACATAATTCAGTTTGGTTTCAAAAGGGAACTACAAATTGGCTTAAGAAGTGAATCTTAAGAGGGTTTAACTTTTGGTTTTCTTTAATACCCAACTTTAAGTGTGACCAGGTTTGCATGTATATGCACTGCACGGTCGCCACTTACTGTACCATTGAATTTACTCTTCAAGGGAAACCGGCTTATGCAACTCTAAGCCACATATTCTCAATGTTCGGTCCAGCTTAACATAATTCAGTCTACAAATTGGCTTAAGAAGGGAATCTTAAGAGGGTTTAACTTTTGGTTTTCTTTAATACCCAACTTTTAGTGTGACCAGGTTTGCATGTATATGCACTGCACGGTCGCCACTTATTGTACCATTGAATTTACTTTTTAAAAGAAACCGGCTTATGCAACTCTAAGCCACATATTCTCAATGTTCGGTCCAGCTTAACATAATTCAGTCTACAAATTGGCTTAAGAAGTGAATCTTAAGAGGGTTTAACTTATGGCTGTGTTTGATACCCCTCTTTTAGTGTGACCAGGTTTGCATGTATATGCACTGCACGGTCGCCACTTACTGTACCATTGAATTTACTCTTCAAAAGAAACCGGCTTATGCAACTCTAAGCCACATATTCTCAATGTTCGGTCCAGCTTAACATATTTCAGTTTGGTTTCAAAAGGGAACTACAAATTGGCTTAAGAAATGATTGTTTAGAGTGTTTAACTTTTGATTATCTTTAATACCCCACTTGTAGTGTGACCAGGTTAGCATGTATATGCACTGCACGGTCGCCACTTACTGTAAACAAGTGCAAGCAAAACCAATATGAGCTGGTTTTTTTTTAATTAAACTCCCTTCCTCTTTCTATTTATTCCACATGCCATTCAGCTTAGTTCCATCATCTATCGTCCATCGATGTACACACTTGTGTTTTCTTCTCTTTTTTTTTTGTGATATTTATTCTTTTCCTCTCTAGAATGAACATTTGCACAAAGCTTTAATTAACTAATTGGCAGCGTGCATAAAAATTCAATTGCAAGTGGCCAAAGAGAGTCAGTCAGCTAATTGCGATTCACACATTCAAACCAAAACCAAAGGCAAAAAAAAAAGAAAAAAAAAACCAATACGCTGATTGATGTTATATACATAAATACATATAAAGACGGTAGACAACCTACGGATATAGTGCTTACTGCATAACTAAATTACGCAGGCAAACAGAATGGAAAAGCGAAACGTGAGCGGCAACAACAATAGGCGGCGCACAGGCACAGTTTAACCTCCGTTCCCAGGACTAAATCTAATCCGAGTTATGTAATAAAAGATTCACTGAACACTGGCCAAAACTGAAATATTAAGCAGTCAGCAGTCAGTGGTAGTCGGGATAACAGCCGCCTGGTGCATCCTTTTATAAAGAGAAATCGCGCACAATGAAATGAAATATGAGAGAATGGTTGGTTGGTTGGTTGGTTGGTTGGCTGGTTGGCTGGTTGGCTGGTTGGTTAGTTGGATAGTCGCCTGGCGTTAGTTAGCCAAGCCCAACGAATTGTTGTCAGCGAAAATTGCTTCTTTTTTTTTTTGGCACACGAAATGAAATCGCGCGCAAAAGGAAACAGTTAGAAAAGCATGGGGAAATTCATTGCCTTGGTAACTAGCTAAGCTTTTTTGGCAGAGATGGCGCAAGTGTTTACACAATTCGATTTGAATCAGTTTGCAGATATATAAACATAATTTGGGAAACTGTTCGCCATACTTTGTTCAAGAACAAACTTTTTACATTTTCGAGCCCCTTGGAGTGAAATACAACGGGCAATTCTCAAACGATTTTGGGTCAGAACTCCAAAGGGATTCACCATATATTTTAGAGAAGTTTTTTCTGATAGTTTTCATCATAAAATAAGACTTAGATTTTCTAAAAATAAGCAACTTCAAGATGAAATTGTTCTGTATATTTGAGAGGAAAGGTAGTGAGAGGAGTAGAGGAAGAACAGGAAGACGACCTCGAGGTTCGTAACCTCTCTAATGAAATGGTCCTTACCAATATTTAAGTGTATTATTATTTCGTTGGTTCTCTTAAGTCTATCTTCTGAAAAACACACACATATTAGTAATAGTCTTTGACTCTAACTCGGGACCTTGGGAAAAATACAATGCCTAAGGCACCTTAGCCCACACGACTAGCAAGCACTCGCGTGAGTCAGAGTTAAGAACGCTTTCAAATGCACTCAAAAGTACTTAGCAAGGCAAATGTCAACCCTGAGGCATCTTAGCCCACACGACTAGCAAGCACTCGCGTGAGTCACAGTTAAGAACGCTTTCAAAGGCACTCAAAGGCACTTAGCAAAGCAAATATCAGTTGCTCCTATTACATACCCAATTGTAGTAGTCTCTTTTTTCTTTTCTATATTTTTTAGACTCTGTACCGTATTTACATAGAGTATTATAAGTTTGTGCAAAAGTATGTAACAGCCAGAAGGAAGTAACTCCGACCCTATAAAGTATATATATTCTTGATCGGCATCAACAGCCGAGTCATGTCCGTCTGTCTGTCCGTATGAACGCACAGATCTCAGAGATGAAAAGAGACAGAGGTTTGACATGTATGAGATATATGCTTCTTATGTCTGCAGGCAGTTTAAGTTTATTTTCAATTTTGGGCACGCCTCCTCCCTACCCCGCAGTTTGTAAAAAACGTCATATCTTCCACAGTTTAAATGATATATGGTGTATAACTTCTAGACATATTTAGTAATCGAAATAACCTTCCCCAAAGGAAGGGTGAAGTTTGAATGAACGGCTGTCGAGTTATGATCAAAAGAATGTTTGCTGCAGCAGCGCTGCTTTCAGCTGCTACTGCAACTTCAAAATGAATGATTAGAGTATAATTTTGTTGGTACAGAGTATGTTATAGTCGAGCTTGATCGACTTTCTTTGTTGTTGATCTTTGTCTGTCTATGAAACAGCTCTGAACCATTGAAAGTATATACTTCTGAGTGGTATAATCTGTATTTAAGGCCCTATAAATGAAGATTCCCAATAAAATACAAACAGTTGCACGGGTTTTCTCAATTTCTTTCAAACGAAAGGTATCGAAACGCGTTTCTGGATTCTTCCCTGCCGAAAACTGTTATAATTTTAACAAAAAGCATTGCCAAATATTTCATCAATTTGTACTCATTTGAAATGGAACTGCATCAAAATGGTTTTGCATTTATAAAAAGGCTTTCACTGCCCCTAAATATGTCACAAAACCCCAACCTACCTACAACCACTTGCATTTCGGGCTGACAAAAATGCCGGCAGCAACATTTGGCTGCAGCTGGGGGAATGCACATTTTCTGTCGCATTTCCTGTCACAGTGTTGAGAGGCATAAAATAACACCATAAGGCTAAACAGGAACAGAACACGTGCCAACAACACTCACACACACATACACTTAGAGAGGAGTCTAATGTTGGCCATTTCCTGTTGCCTGTAAACCGTATGGGCCAGGCCCCGAAAAACTTCTCTAAAAATGCATCAAAGCAGGCAACGATAGTGAGAGCCCGGTGGAGCGGCAGGGTGGGGGAGGGGGGGCTGAATGGAAGAATTGTTGGTCAGGGTTTTTGCTTTTCTAGACAGCTTCTACAGCTAGCTCTCTCTCCCTCTTAACGCTGTGAATGGGCGCAGTGAGAAGTTACAAAAAAAAAAAAAAATGAAAACGTGCAAAGGAAATGAGGACAGAAACCAACTAAACAGCAGCAACAATAACAACAGCAGCAACAACAACAACAGCAGCAACAACAACAACAACAACAACAGCAGCAGCAGCAGTAGAAAAAAAATATGTTAATAAAGTGGCAGAGCCAGAGATAAACGCTGGATGAATGACCTCTTGGGACTCTCCAAAACAGTTGGCCGGTTTTGAATTTTTGAGCTGCAGTTGCAGCGGCGGCTGTGGCAGTGGCAGTGGCAGTAAGCATAAAACATTGCGCCGCTGGGCAGCTTCTAATGGTCTCCTCTGTTTGATAATGATGCATCTGCCAGCTGCAACGGCAAACTGCATTCTCAGCCCCCAGCTCTCGGGCTGTGTTTGCCTTGTTCTACGTTTTTTTTTTATCTTTTTCTTATTTCAGTTACTTTTTGTTGCTGTTTGTTTGTCTGGCTTTTTCTTTTGAGTTCATTGCCGCTAAAGCTGGCTCTGACTCTGACGCTGACTCTGTGTTGTGTTGGGCCACTTGCACTTGCCCGATTCTTTTTCTCTCTTTGAGTGGCATCATCAACATCATCATCATCATCATTGTCTTCCTCCTCACTTGACTACCCACCCTTCTCGCTTCAGGCTTGTCTGGCTGACACACTCACTGATCATAATTCAATTATCTAGACACAGTGAGTAGAATTTTTTATTTCACCTTTTCGTTTTGCCTTGATTTGAGGTCTAGGTCCGAGGAAGTGGTAAATGTTTTACTAGCCATTTTAGTTGGTTTTATTAACTTGAACAGGAAATATTAGGTTTGGAGCATCGGACAAGTCGAAGAGACCGAGACAGAGTCGTTTAATGTTATGGCCAACAATTAGCAAGAAATCAAGATGGGAACATACGAGGTGATTGAGCCTTCACGATGTGTGATTAAAAGTAAATGTGATTTGTGAAGTTTTACAAGAAAATTAATTCAATAATTGAAAGGCCAATGGTGTCTGGAGAAAAGTTAAAAAAGGGTAAGTCAAAGTCAAAAATCTGTAAATTATCTAACAATCAACTTATGTGCCCAGATTCGAAACGAAACCTTAGATTCTACCTAGATGGGGAAAAGAAACCGATCCGCGAAACCACAAGCCATCAAAACAGTGAGAGATGCAATTCGTCCAAATCCACTGCGCAAGCAGAAAATCATGTTGCGCATCATAAAACGTGACTAGGGACTCATTGCATACAAGAGACACACCGCACACGCAAAAATGCCAGACCAAATCGAACGCATGGCATTGCCAGTGCGCGAACAATGCCCTCAGACGAATTCTGTGTACTGACGAGAAAATTTACACCATAGAAAAATCGTTGAACAAACTAGAATCTGAACTCATTCCGAGAGATCAGAGAGGTCTTCATCAGGTTTATATGAAGGTTTGTTGGGGAGTCGCCACTGATAGGGGCGACCCCTATACCCTTAATCAGGCATCAAACTTTGCTTTATGGGACGAAGAACCACCTGAATACTCAATTATCTAATACATTTTGCGATTTTTAGAGTTTATATAAGGATTTTGGAGCAATTCAAATGATTTGTACGAATTCAACTTCAAAAGTGTGCGAAAATTACATATTCTTTAGATATCATAATATTCGGAAACGTGCCTTTCCGAAATATATAAAAAATAAACTGAAACCGTGGTTCAATTAACTCCCAAAAACATATAAAGAACCGAACCGAAACATTCAAAGTTTACTGAATTGAACCAGTTCTTATATCTGATTGGTTTGCTTTACTGGAAAATATACATCAGGCCTTAAACCAAGAGTGTCCGAAACCGTCTCATGCTAGCGCAGTCACTAACACAAATAGGACAATTTTTTTGGAAGCAACAACAATCACAAGAAAATAATTAAAATAAACTGGCTATTGCCTACTGCTGTGTGTGCTTGTGGCTGTTTGAGGCTTACGGCAACAACAAAATCAGCGCGCATACGTATTATAGTTGCCTTGAATTTCGCTAGAGGTAAAGGAGAGAAAGAAATGAGAGACTTATACGAATTTCTTGCTGCAATTTCCTTATACGTAAGTTCCATAAGCTCGCCAAGCAACACATGCACCTGAAGCGCATACAACGCGGGCAACTCTGCCTTAAAGTGTTCAAAAAATTCACATATTAAACACTGTAGCTGTATATAAAACATATTTATGGTCTTCTACATTTAATTTTGAATATTCATCAAATAAAACGATTAGCTTAAACTTGACCAACTAATGGGATCTCAAAGTGCCACCCAGTTTCCCATAAACCATAATTTGCACGCTTTCTTCGCCACTTGGACACAAATGAAAAAACGTTAAGAAAAAAAAAAAAAAACACGAAATAAAAGTCGAAATTCTCCGACAACACTTTAACACATTTTCCACATCTTTTGAGTTCACGATCAAAGCCGGCAATGTGGATGCTGATGATGATGATGATGATGATGATGAAAGAGAAACAGAACCAAAACCAAACTCAATTGCCGCTAATGAAGCCAAAGATGCTGGGCATCTCCTCTCTGTTTCACTGAGCACACACACACACACAGCACACACACACAGCACACACACAGCACACAATCCCCAAACACATTTTGACTTTCATTTCTTCATACAGTTAGACACTTTTATTGTGTTTTACATTACTTGTGTGCGCTTTAGCTTTGGTTTTTGTTTGTGTTTTGTCTGTTTTTGTTGCCGCTTGTTTATTTGGTCTTTACTTGAATTTCTATTTTTACCAAAAGATAACAATTTCTATATGCAACGTGCGATATTTGGCTTGAATACGCATTGCTAGTGCCCTTTTGTGGCCGTCATTGTTTTTCTTGTTTCTTATTTTGCTTTTTGGCATTTGAAGTAGTTGGCTGTTACATTTTTTCTACTTCTTGACTGCCACTTTGCTTCCAACTTGTGGAAGTTCTGCGAGAGAGTTATTCGGATTAAAAAGGGAATAGTTTTGTTATTGTGAGAAATTTGTATGCTACTTTTCTTAGTAGATTGCAGTAAGTGTAAGTATATATTGGCTTAGATTAGAAAAGTTGACTTGGAAGTTGAATTTATGTGGTTACATCCATAAAACTTACAATTATTCTGGGTGTTTTGAGAACTCCACACAATTTTTCACTTTCTACCCAAATGTAAATGTAATTCCTTTCACTTTGTCGCTTTCGCAAATCTTTGCCAAATTGACAAAAAATCAATTTAAACTCAAGTTGTAGACCATTTCAAAATTAAATTAAGCTCTAGCCATTGATCCTCGGCGCAAAAAAAAAAAGGAAAGAAAGAAGAAAAATAAAAGACAAAACCCACGAAATTAAATAAAATGTCAGTCTGTGCGCGCCACGTTTTCATTTTGTTTGTATTTTTATTTTTCTTTTATCCCCTCACAGATTTTGGGGGGGGGGGGCCTTAAAAAATACCAAAAAAACCAAAATAAAAGAGGCGACACGGCGTACAATTCACTTAGCCTGGCCTGGTGAGCCCAGCCAGTCAGACACTTGTGCATATTAATTGCTTATTGAGCAGAGAGCGGGGGTGGGGAGGGGGAAAATCCTCACACAGTTCTATTATTTTTATCAGTTTCAATCAAAAACAGCCGCAGTTAACAACAACCACCACCGACTTTTCATTCATTCATTCATTCATTCGTTCATTCAGTTTCACTCACCTGTATGTGTGTTTGGTGGTTGTTCTTGTCACTTGGCTGTTGTTGTTGTTGTTGGTGGTCGAAACAAGCGTTTTCCGGCCTGAGGTTCGGCAGAAAAAGGGTCGAGGCTCGCACTCTTCAAAGTGGTTGTTGTTGTTGTTGCACCAGCAGCAGCAGCAGCAGCAGCCACTTGTGCGCTCTTTTATTGCCGCTTGACAAAACGCCAACGCTTGAAATTCTTTTCCTTCTTTTTTTCCCCCCTTGTTGTTGTTGTTGTTGTTGTTGTTGCTGTTATGGCGGCTGTTGAGTTTGACTTTTCGTTTTTTTGGCGCGCGCAATTTTTAAATTTTCACGTGGTTTTTCCTGCTATTTTTTTTGTATTTTATTTTTATAATTTTTACCAACTGCGTTTGATGTATTTTGTTGTTGTTGCTGTTGTTGTTGCTGTTGTTATCGTTGTTGTTATCGTTAACCTTTTGCTGTTGGGCCGCTGTTGCACGTGCACCTTTTTGCTCTCGTTTTTGCGAGACAACCTGTTTGCCAGAGTTATGTATTTATGTGGGAATTTTTAACTACACAAAGAGAATGTCAATTGTGGTTCAAATTTGATTGTGCAGCAGCTCAAAGCAATTTGTTAATATTTTTTTTGCGGTGGTTTTAAATCATTTTGATAAATGAAAAGGTCATGATATTTATTTAAATTCAATTGATTAATGATTTTAGTTTGATGTTTCTTGTTTTCAATATATTCCAAAAGGTAAATGCCACAATCTAGTGATTGAGAATATTATTCTTAATAATTGAACCTTGATGTTAAATATGCGGGAAACTAAATGTGCTTAAGGAGCGTTTTTTCTTAGAATTTTATAATAATAGAATAATGGGATTTTTATTATGAGAAAAAAGTTTCTGCAAGAGCTTGTTAATCATTAAATATCACTGTTTACCCATAAATCTACAATAAATCTACTTATTAACCATAAAATATCACTGTCTATCCATAAATCTACAATAAATCTACTTATTAACCATCAAATATCACTGTTTACCCATAAATGTACAAAATTTCAGTCGCTTTAGGCTTTGCTTTAGGCCAAGGTGAAATAGAAATAGTCTTTTTCGGGTTTGTTAATGCCAAGTTCGTTGTTTTTTTTAATACACCGTGTATACGCAAGTGCTTTACACAAACAATTGTGCAATTAATGCATTTTGTAATAGCTCTTATACTTTCTTACTGAACTTAGGGGCGAGGTTTATAAACCAAACTGAATACAAATTAGATTTATTGAATTCTTTCGATTTTATTTTGCAGTTTATGCCTTGAATAAGTAGTAAAAGTAAGTAAAACAATTTAAGTAACACTGAGTAAAAAGTTTATAGATTTAAGAACCTCAGTTCGAGGAAATAGTTCCAACTAGTCAGATCTAGGACAGTTGAATGAGGACCAAAACCTTGGTATCAACTGCTTGTTCCCTGATTGATCTATCCCGCTTTCTTTTTTTCTATTTATTGAAGGACAGTTCAACTCACATTCTGGCCAAAGGCCAAGTTAATAAACATTGACATGCAAAGCCTTTAGACTAGCAATTATTTAAAGCAGTGGTGGGCAGCAAATTGAAATTTGGTAGTAAGCCAACAACAAGATGTACCAATTTATTGTAATATCATTATGAAAGCATGTTAAGAACCCTATTTGCCAGCGATACGATTCATGACAGTTATAGCATATAGTCCTACACAGCCTCTACCAAATTTAGATAGTCTGGTGGAATGCATATTATTCAAGCAACGACTACTAGAACTAAAACTTCGTCTGTGCCGAAGTTTTCATACACTTACAAGTGATCTCATAAATATTTTCAATATTAAACTAATAATTTTCCCACAACTACCCATTTTCCGACCGCTCAGTCGTATGGTAGCTATATGATATAGTCATCTGATTTCAACAATAACTTGTAGAATTCGGTGAAAGCATGTGAAACAAACAAATACAAAATTTCAGAATGCTATCATTAAAAACAAAAAAGTTTTTCTAACTAAGACTGTTTTTCAGACCTATCTTTTGTATGGCAGCTATACCATATAGTTGTTCGATTTTCATCAAACTTGGTAGAATTAGAAAAAAATATAGTAAACCTACGATCACAAAGTTTGGAGACGTTTCCATTGAAAAGAAAAAAGTTTTTCATACTAAAACTAGTTTTCCATCCGACTGTTCCTACTGTCTATGAGATATAGTCATCCGATACGGTCGTTTCCGACATATTAGTAGTGTGTAGCATAAGGAAGAGTCTGTGCCAAATTTCAGCTCGATAGCTTCAAAACTGAGAGACTATTTTTCATAGAAACAGACGGAGAGACGGACAGTCGGACGGACAAGGCTCAATCGACTCAGCTCGTCGCCCTGAGCAAGAATGTATGTGGTTTATGGGGTCGGAAATGAATATTTCTATGCGTTGCAAACTTCTGGGCATAATTATAATACTCTTTTGCAAGTGTATATAAAGATTGAAATATCTACAAGTTATATTGGTTGTTGTTCTTTATTTATTGAAATATGGAAAATCATAACGATCTTGGGAGTGCATTGTTAAGAAACACAATGTTAAGAATACCACAATTGAAATAAAATAAAATCAATGCTTGGAAAGTAACTTGATTCCACATCCGTGCAGTTCTTGGGCAATTGGGTTTGTTTTCTGCTGAGCGCTTAACATTTGGCTCCATTCTTTACTGTAATTTGCTTTACAGTCATGCGTATGGTCGCTGGTGCAGCAATGAGCAATCTATAAAAAAAACACCTCACATTTCCTAACACAAAACGGCAAGCTTTTTTTTTTGACTATCATGAATAAATTCTGGTAGCTGTTCTTATTTTGTTTATACTGATTTTAAGAAAGCCCATTTAGTGGGTCGATTCCTGCTTGGGCACTTTTATTCCATAAATAAAGTATTAATACAATTTTCTCACTCTTCAGTCAAGTTCACACAGAAAAACAAAAAGATCAAATCGGCCTTCATCTGCAAAAGGATCAATTGAAATATAAAATTTCACCCATATATATAACTATTTTCATATCAATAGGATACTTTTTAGTCCTAAATATTATATATCATCTTGATATTATTTCAGATGAAGGCCGATTTGGTACCTAATATACCCGTATGATACTAAATATTGTAATATTTTTATCAGTGCATTTGTAAATCAGGTATTTTAATTTCTGCATAAACTTTAATACCATTAATCTAGAAAGTCAATCTAGGAAGAGTTTAATGGTAAGTAAAATGATTTTCTGGAAATACTAACTAGACTGCCATCTTTTAAAAAGTTGAACTATAAAAGCTAAAAAAAAATTGTTTAATTTTTACACTCTAATCACTTTAAGCCGCATGGAGATATATTTTCAATATTTTTATCCAGGCTTTGCTAGCTGTTTAAGGGACAAAGTTGTGTTCCAAGTCGAAGCTAAAAGGAATTGAAACTTGGCAGAATAGAATGAATGAGGAAAAAAGGAGCCTAACTAGTTTTATACTTTGAGTTGATTGTAAATTAGGAACTCCTAAGAGATAAACCATAAATTTCACAAATTTTAACACAAAAAATAAAAGTGAAATATAATTTTTGAAAGGTGTTTGCTAGTCAAAGAAATTTTGTGATCAAGTAAGCAAAACTAAGGCCTAATACTCTGTTACGAATCTGCAAATTGCAACATTTTCAAGGCAAACTATTTCAAAGGAATAGTTTTAAATTTGAATAATTTTTAAAACTTTTTTAGAATCATTTTTTTTTTTTTAGATTTCTAATGAGTAAATTTTAAATATTTCCATTTAATTTTGATTTCTCCCAAAATAAATTTTCCAAGCTTAATCTCTCAATCTAATCCCCAAAAATATACAAAATAAATAATTTCAAAAAAAAAACATTCAATAAACAATCAAAACGTATTAACGGCTTTTTTTGGTTTCGCTAGAGAGAAGTCGGTCAATTTGATGTGGAGGTAGCAGAAGTAACAGCAGAAGTCTGGCTCCGACTTCGCTTTAAATTTAATTAAGCATTTTAGTTCTTCTTCTTCATCTGAAATAGGCAGACCGGACCAAAGATGGGGGGAGAGACCAAGTCTGGGAGCCGGAATTTGGAGCCGCCAAGTGGCTTTCTAAATACAGATGCACGCTTGGTTGGCTTGATGGCCACTCGAGAACAGCAGCAGCGGCAGCGGCAGCAGCAACAACAACAGCCAGAACAACTCAACCGCTAACGGTAAACAAAACGAAAGAAACGACTTCTATTGATAGTTGTTGGCAGTTGGTTAGAACTGGGAGACGACGACTTCGCCACGGTGCGGTGCGGCGCGGCGCGCGCTTAAAATTCCTGCAGTTGCCAGTCAATTATCAAACGGCATCGAGTTCAATCGGCATAAGAACTGGTTTTTTGTTTTAGCCATGAGGGGTTGACATTATTTAAAGTAAATAAATACAAAATTAAGGGTTTAAGCAAGCAAAATTAACATTAAATCAACACAAACACACAATCACACACACACACACACACACCAACCGTGTAGGAAACCGTACGATAGTTAAGGAATGGGAATTTGCTTTATTGTTGTTTTGGTTTTTCTTTTCAAATCTCACGACGTTTGCCGCTGCGTTGCGACGCGCTCAAACCTTAGCAGGTGACTGAGACGAGGCCAACAGCAGCGAGCCAACTTGCAAGCCAAACTCAGCCTCTGCATAACAGCAGCAGCAGCAGCCGAAGTCTTTCTGTTAACACGCACACACACGAAGCACGGGCAGCGGCTGCGACGCTGGCTGCGCTGCCCATGTTATGGCCACTGTTAGACGCTGCTGCTGCTGCTGCTGCTGCGCCTAACATTTTTTTGTCTTCACTTTTCAAATTGCAATTGACACGCCAAAATGTTGCAAATTGTTTTCAAGAGAAACAAAACAAAATAACAACAAAAAAACTACCAAAAAATGTATTTATGAATTTTTTCGGCGGTGTAATAACCTGAAACTGAATTACACAGCAGTTTGCATGTCTAAGAGAGCATGCAAAGCAATTTATTGGCTTTTAATTAACTAGCAAAACTAACTAAAGTGGAACAATTAAAGTGGGGGAAGTTGTTTTTTGGTATAAATTTAAATCCCATTACTCATCTGCCACATGGGAGCGATGTGTCAACTAAACTTAGTGATAACAATGGGAAATTGAATGCAATTAGGTTTACAATTTGATGAAACTCCGGAATTAGTATGTTAAATACCCACCCAATACATTGCGATCTCCTAGAAACTTCTACAGCATGGAGAAAATGTTTTAAAAATATATGTTCTAAATATATCTTGTACAGTGTTTTCCTAAAATTCGAAAGGATATAATGAAAATTTGGTAAAATGTTAAGTATTTCATTATTATTTGCCTCGAACACAATCAGTTCAGGTTTCAGCTGGAGCATTAAATTTGTATGTTTATTGGCCCTGTCGTGTTTGGAAATTCTTTAATTTTTCAAGAGCTGATTGTGTGATTCGGCTTCTATCTTCTAATTTTCAGTTATATCTTTTCAACTGTGGAGTTGTAAATATATCAGTTACCAATTACCAATTCCAACTTTATGTCAAAACTGTTTTTGGCAGCTCACCTTTTTTCGTCTTACATGTAAACATGTTCAGATTGGTCATGAAATTATTTCAGAGATGCAAACCGGTTCTGTGCCGAATCGGTTTTGAACCGAACCGCTTATTCAAGCTGGTGAACCAAACCGCAAACCGAATTGGCTTCCTTTCAGAAATGCTGAACCGCACCGAAAACCACAAAGAAAAACGGTTCAGTTTGGTTCAGCTCTCTGACGAGTTTTAAGACGTGAATCGCTTTTCTCTAGCCAATGTTACTTATTAAATTGGGAAATTTGAATCGTTTACTTGAGATAATCCATGCCAAGCCGGATCGATATAACCTTTAAGGATTACATAATCCTTTATGTTATCCGCATTGACCCGCCAATCTCCCTCTTAATATACCTATCCTCTATATATATCTATCCTCTATTCTCTAGTGGACAATATTTTCAATTTGTTGAAATTCTTCTTTACCTTAATTGAACCTTAGCCAGGCAAGTTTATTACATAAAATATGATAAATAATGTGTGTGTAAGATACATGTTACGAATTCTTTTCTATTCTATATGAACTACTGAACCGAACCGAAACCGTGGTACAGTTAGCTCAAAAAACCATGTAATAAACCGATCCGTCGGAACAAATAACAACTGGTTGAAACGTCATTCAAATTGTGTTGAGTTTTAAAGGACCAGGGTTGAAATCCTAGGTTAAGTAGAAAGTTTAAAATCAAAATCTTATGTAATTCCCAAATTTTGTCAACTTCTTAGGTTAAGGAATAAACTACAGGAAAAATCGCATTCTAATCTCTTAAAAGAGCCATTTATTTGTATTCCAGAACAGAGACTATTTCTTAACTCTTGGACGAAACCCTTTTTTATATCCCAAAAGTATCGCTTTCTTATATTCCAAAGGTTTCGCAGGCTTACACACTTCTAGAGCTGTACAATAAAATCTTCTAAAACCGTCCAAATTCTCGACTGGCTTGCATCTCTGAAAAGGATGTTGTGGTTGGCGTAGTTCAGAGTATTTTCATGATCAACCAAACCTGAAGCTTCGCCAAAGCGAAACATTATTTTGGTTTGCATACAATTCCATCCATCTCTATGCCACTAAATATGATAAGCGGCACTTACCACGCATATTTATGTTGCAACCAACCAAATCGCACTGTAAAAACCTTTAACATGGACCACAACATGCAATGTTATTCACCAAACATTCAGTTAACACTGGTAGAAGCGTTAACTGTTGGCTTAAAACTTCTTTGCCCACAAACCGCCTGACCTACATGTTTGCCCTTCTCCTCTCAGATTAATTCTTATTATATACTTCAAGTTAAAATAAAAGAAAAGTGAACAACGACAGCTACTTAAAACTTAAGCTAATTATGTTATAACAATATGTTGGCCGCTTTAAATAGTTTTCTGTCAAGGAAAAAAAAAAGGCCAGAAATATTTGTGCTGAGTTGTAAAAATAGTTTTGCCTGGCAAAGATTTTTGCCAGTTGAAGTTTCGAGTAACAAGTTATGTGCAGAAAAATTTTCATATGCCTGACTACCTCTGACAAGTTTCAAATATGCCACACACACACCCACACACACCCACACACACACACAGAGAGACAGCTTGTAGGGAAATTTTTTGGGCGCACTTAAAAGTGAGTTGTTAAGTTGTTAGTGGATTTTGCCAACGGCTGCAGTTGTCTTTGAACAGCACAGATATTTATATGTGTGTGTGCAGGAGCATCGATAAAAGTCGAAGACATTAACAACAAATGGATATCCGGCAGGTGGAAGGTGGAAGGACCCGAGTCGAGACGGGACGAGATAAATTCCATCATCTCAGCAGAGCCGGAAAGTATGCAACGTATGTAAACCGGAGGTTGTCATGCCCCTGTGCCAGATTACGCGCAGAAATATTGCTGAAAATTAACACATTAAAAATGTATAAAAACGTTAGCGCTTCCTCAAGCCAATCCAAATGCCTGGCAGCAGCAGTTGCAAATTTGCCTAATGTGTGTGAGTGTGTGTGTGTAAGCTGATGTCTTATATCTGTTTGCCTAAAAGTTTAAACGAGCTCAACTTTCTTTCACACGCAATTTACTGACAATTGTTGTCATTTTTTTTAAGCCTGTTAATTGGCCAATGATTATTTATTTATCAGAATTTTGTGTAAATTTTCAATGATTTTAAAGCATTTTGTTGATTTTGATTCCCAATTTTGTCATATTAATATCTAATTGATAATTGCTCTACATGTAAATCAGATTAAGGTTGGGCATTCGAGTGTCTGTAATTTCATTTTAGAATTTTAATATTTATGGGATTATTCGGTAGATAATTGATGGTAAGTAAGTGAGGTTAAGTGTACATACATTATGTTTGAAATTTTGACTCGACAGAAACTAAATCAGAGAGTCAGCTCTAGCCGCATGATTGTTGTTGTAAGGCAACGATCTATAGCAGATTTTGATTCCCTTTTTTATACCCTTGGGAAGGGTATTAAAATTTTGCACAGAAGTTTGCAACGCATAGAAATATTCATTTCCGACCCCATAAACTATATATTATATATTCTTGATCAGGGTGATGAGCTGAGTCGATTGAGCTTTGTACGTCCGTCTGTCTGTCTGTTTCTACGCGAACTAGTCTCTCTGTTTTGAAGCTATCGAGCTGAAACTTTGCACAGAGTTTTCTTTTTGCTGCACTCTACTAATATGTCGGAGCCGACTGGATCGGATGACTATATCTCATAGCTCCCATAGGAACTATCGGTCGGAAAACTAGTTTTTGTGAGAAAAACTTTTTTCTTTTCAATGGAAACGTCTCCAAACTTTGAAATCGTAGGTTTTCTATATTTTTTTATAATTCTATCAAGTTTGATGAGAATCGGACATCTATATGGTATAGCTGCCATACAAAAGATGGGTCTGTAAAACAGTTTAAGTTAGAAAAACTTTTTTAATTTTAATGGTAGCATTCTGCAATTTTGTATTTGTTTGTTTCACATGCTTTCACATAATTTTACAAATTTTTGGCCAAATCGGATGACTATATCATATAGCTCCCAAACGAACGATCGGTCGGAAAATGAAAAAAAAAGTATTTTTTGAAAAGGGTATTTCAACTTCGGCACAGATGAAGTTAGCTTAGCTTTCTCGTTTTATACTTTTTTTTTTTTATAATATTTTGTTCACATATATCCAAAATTTCCTCCTTGTTTTATTCATATAACTGTAATCACAAGTCTGCTGCATTAATCAATTATCCATAATTTTCTTACTTCATTTCTCTATTGCAAAGTTAAAGCCTTTTTTCCTTTTCAAGCTCTTCCAGTTTCGCTTGTTCTCCTTTGGTTGGGTATTCTGTTATGTGTACATTTTTCTCCTTTGATTGCATTGAACTCATTTTTTATTCCATTTTTGCATTCTTTTCAGTGACTTATTGATGTAACCATTTAAACTTCTTTTAACCCCTTTCTTTTTATTATTATTATTATTTCAAACTTTGAATGGCTCACGCCTACTACTATAAATGTCAACTCATTAGACACCGCCAGCCATAATCGCCTTTGGAATCTCTTGGGGGGGCGTGCGGGGCGCTGCCCAACAAAAACGAATGAAAATTGTCATTCCTTGGACACTTTGGACACGTAGCAACGCATAATTACAACTTAATCGCTTAACAAACAAAACGGGAGCCTCCATAAACGGCAATAACAACAAATGGGTGGGAGGATGCGATGGGGAGGGAGGGACTCTCGGGCTAAGTTTTAAATAGAGCAACATAATACCTTAAAGACCCCTGCAGCTAGGACTGGAGTTGTGGTTATTTTTCCTTTTTGGGTGACATGTTTTGCGTTTATGGCCCAGACTTAAATTGTTAATAGGATGGATGAAATTGTTATGTTAATGCGGTAGGGTGGAAAATTCAGCAGATATATATATATATATGCAGCTAAAAAAGATGTCAACGGAAGGGGGACAAAAACAACCACAGGAGATACTGCACGCTTATAGTTATGATAGGGGGGAACTGACAGTTTAGGAAACTACAAGCGGTGTAAGTGGAAGTTGTTCTTTTCAAGAATCGCGCTCTGAGAATCAAAAGCGGTTGAAGAAGTAATAACTTTTTTAAAACTACAAGCGGTGCTTGTTTTGTCAGCTGTTTAAGAAAGACAGGCGTTGTTCCACGATATTATAGCTCGAGACAACAAAGATCGGTTAGAAATACAAGCATTGTTTGCTGTATTACCTGTTTAAGTACAACAAGCGGTGTTATAGGTATTAACTGTGACGTTTAACACAAAAAGACTTACCATTTCTAACAGTTCCATAACACAAAGCAGTGTTGGAGGTACTAACTCTTTAAAAACTACAAGCGGTGTAGGAGGTACTGGCTTGTCAAGAACTACAAGCGGTGTTCGAGTCACTAGCTCTTCAAAAATTAAAAGCGGTGTTTGAGGTATTAACTGTTTTAGTACCACAAGCGGTGTTAAAGTACCAAAAGCAGTGCTAGAGCTACAAACTAATCCAGAACTACAAAAGGCGTTTTTTAAAGGCTGTTTGAAAAAAATCCAAGCGATGATCCTAATTCTCAGAGTTCAATAACTACTAGAGGTGTTTGAGCTTCTAACTTTTCAAAGACTACAAGCGGTGTTGGAGCTACCAATAATACGAAAACCAAAAGCAGAGTTAGGGGATCATATCATGTACGAGAACTAAAGGCAAGGTACAAACTGTACGAGAATCAAAAGCTGTGCAAATTCTTCAAGAACTACAAGTGGTGTTAGAGGTACGAACTGATAAGAGGAGTTTTAGGTACTAGCTGTGTGAAAAACACTGCGGTGTTCCAGGTTCTAAGTGTTCGTTTTCGAACTGGAGGTGTTTGAGGTACTGCTCCAAGAACCACAAAGGGATTAACTGTAAGAGAACCAAAAGCAATAAAGAGATTCAAATTCCTTATGTACTACAAGCGATGCTTAAGGTATTGAGTGTTCTAACTGTACTAGAACAAAAAGCAGCCAAGAGATTGCAATTCTTCAATAACTTCCAGAGGTGTTTGGAGTACCAACTGGTCAAGAATCGCGACTGATATTAAAGGATCTAACTTTACGAGAACCAAATGCAGCAAGGAGTTTCAAATTCTTCAAGAACTACAAACGGTGCTTGGGGTACGAACTCTTCAAGAACAATCACCATTTTAAAAGTTGTTCGAGAACTCAATGCGGTGTTGTTGGTACAAACTTACTGTTTAAAAATTAAAAGCGGTGTTAGAGATACTAACTAAACAAGAAGTACAACAGTTATTTGAGGCTCTAACTGATTAAGATCAACAAGCGGTGCTAGAGGTAGACCGAAAGAGGTGCTACAGCTACTTACTATTCAAGAAACATACAAACATCTTTTGAATGATTTCAAGAATCCATTTGGACTGGATATGTCTTAAATATCCTTTAAACCATTTAACGGAGCTGAAAATTATATGAAAAGTATACAAATCACTTGGATGATCACATCACTTGGAGGATTTTCAGCTTCGTTGGATGATTAAAAGGAAATTGAAGGCATATCGAGTCCAAATTGAGCTTTTTTCTGTGTGAAACTAGCTCTATGAGGTGTAAGGTGTAAGAGGTGTGTCAAAAGCTTATCATGTAATCGTAAAATAGTTCAACAATTATCTAGATTAACAATATTTCGGCTGTTGTATTGATCCAGTGACAAGAATGGTCCATGTGAGTTTTACGCACTTAAAGTAATGTAATGAAAATAAACCAAAAATTTATGCACTTACTAAACCTCACATCAAATCCTAATCCTTTCATTGCACCCCCAACCCCCCTCCGGTTGGCGGAACCTTTCCGCTTTAAACAAGGTAAACAAGTAAAAACTATTTTCATGTTTGGGTCTGTGCACAGTTGCCCCGCCAAATGAATATTTCATGACAATTAAAATGTTAACTCTGACAAGCGACAAGGCACGCACACGGGGAACCCCTGCCATATAGCCCCCCACCACCCACCCACTTTCTACCCCGCCCAACCCATTTGAGCTGCACACACCCCCCTCTACATTAAGCTTACACCTGCTGCCACATGCAACATTCATACGAATAATGTTGCGGTCAATTTCGTTAGCTCTGTGATGTGGGTAAATGCCACGCCCACCCCCCAGGTCCCCACTCTTGGCTTATTGGCATTAGCAATGGGTTTAGCAGGACTTTTGGTGCTGATTTGACAGCCAAAACGCTTGAAGGGCTCTCTAAGCAGCCAAATTCGCGCATATGGGACAGTTGGGCCTGCGGGCAGATTGTAACCGAAATCAGCATCAAAAAGCGTACAAACATTCGGGCATACATCACTTCATTAAGCATATCACTGTCAAGTGTGGATGGACGATGCGGCATACATCAATATCTGGGTCTGATGCCCAGCTGCATTAACATGCATCATTTGTCAATTTGGCAAGCACCAAAGTAAAATCCACTTCGTGGATTAATTGCCAAAGCTGGAGCAGAAAGCAGCACCAGAGCTCTCAAACGTCATACGGCTACGGCCAGTGTTACATGACGTCAGCGGCAGCGGCAGCGGCAGGAGACGAGCTGGATCAACTCGATATAACGTGCGGCCCTGGCATCCATTGTTGATTATGACATTGATGCAGCTAACTGAAGCATCAGACAGTCGAAAAGCCTGTTAAAGGCCAGCCAAAGTGTAGCACAAATCATATTAAGTATACGCAGTGTACGCAGCACTTGAGCCAGAAATACTCTGATTTTAATATAGCGCCTGAAATTGAATTACTGCTGATTACATTTTGGGATTTGTTTTAAGCCAATTAGCTGGGCTAATTGTAGATTTTCAACGAAAAAAAGGAAACAAACTTTTTCTAGTAGAAATCAAATTTAATTTTAGTCCTTCAATTGAGGAAATGATTATCTCGGGGTTAACTGCAAAATGTTGAAAGCTTTCCTAAACCTCCAAACATTTGGAAATAGCAAGGTGTCATACCGAGGTGGTATTGACCTTTTAGTGCCGTGTACTTCTTAACGAATACTGAAAATCGTGCAATTGGTAGCAAGTACCGAGTATCCAGTACTTAGTATCGACTAAACAGTGTCGAATAACTAGTATGGATTACTAAGCAACAATTTCTTAATATCTAAGTATCGATAGCTGAGTCTCAAGCTGTATTCAGAATCGAGAACTGCGTATCGAGTACCTGGAAACAAGTAAATAACCATTTTTAAACTCTGTACCAAAGGTATACAGAGTAAAAGTTTGTGAAAAAGTATAGAACAGCCAGCAGAAGGCATCTTAGTAATATTTCAAAGCGAAAAAAGCCATCCATCCATAAGCCAAACGAGAGACTAACATAGCTCCGGTGGGGTCAAATCACATGATCTTGTCTGGCTCAAAAAGTGAGATAAAATGCTCACCAAACTTAACTTTCAATTGGTGAAAGGTTTGTCGAGTTGCATGTGGCGCCGTCTTGTTACAACCACATGTCAACCAAGTGCATTTTGATTCCATTTTGAGCAAAAAAACGAGTGCGTACGTTAAAGTCGGCCCTGCCCGACTTCGAAATACCCGTTACTCAAGGCAATTAGTGTTTAATAACCTCATGCGGCTCAGATAAGTATGCAACGTTTTTTTAACTCTGCCATTTATTATCCGATCTTTATGAAAATTTGTGAGATAGTGCATACTGCAAAATCTAAGCTCGATAGCTTACAAATTGTAAGAGATATTCAACATTTTTGATGGCGGGGGCGGAAGGGGTGTGGCCAAAATTTGAAATAAACTTGATCTGCCCACAGACAATACTAGCTTACATCTAAAATTTGGTTGCTCTAACTCTTCTAGTCTCTGAGATCTAGGTGTTCATACAGACGGACAGACGGACATGGCTATATCGACTCGGCTATTGAAGCTGATGAAGAATATATATACTTTATGATATCGGATATGCTTCCTTCTGCCTGTTACATACATTTTCACGACTTTAGTATACCTTTTTTAGTCTACGAGTAACGGGTATAAAAAGACTGCAACTATCACAAAAATAACGATCCAATAAGAAATTTGGTCCCAGTATCTTGAATAGCCTTTTCGTTGGGTCGATTCTGACGAACATAAAATGGACGCAATTTGCGAAACACATTTCTTACACAGCAGGAATATAGATAATATCTATTAGATATAATAACAAATGTTGATTTTAACCGCTGTTAGCAAAGTAATCAATTCATGGTGAAATGGCAAAGCTTATCGAGCACTTTTGGTGTTGCCACATGTTAGGAATCACTCGTGAGGTGTAATTGAAATGAAAATATACCACTGAATAATGGTCTAGGTAGAAAAAACCTTTTTAGTAATAATATTGTATTTGCCTTGATACATTTTCACAAAGATTGATCAATATGCGAAGGTAGCTAATAGCTCCCATAGGAACAGTAACTTTTCAACGATTTCAGCGTTTCAAATGAACAATTGGCTTCAGTTCTTGAGTCAATTTGATTATGTTTTGATTGTAGGACAAGATCTTTTCACAAAATGTGCCACTGAGTCGTTTGGGCAATGCCCAATTCAAGAGAAAGACGTGAGCTCCACTGATTTGGCTCATTTTGAATGGATGCAACTACGAATAGTGAAAATGTGGTCTAACATTTATCCACAAAAAGGAATCACCGACTCAGAAATTCGGTAGTAGTTTTTAATAATTTACAATACATTCGCTGATGAAAATGTAGACAACGTTTTAACATTGACGGTTCATTAATAGAGTTCAAGGATTGCTTCATATGTATGTATATAGATACCAAATTGTAATGTCCCCAAGGGCAAACCCCTTTATAACTTTGCGAAACATATTTACCTACATTTAAATGCCAAAACAAATACAAAACCTAATTGGCAACACTTGTAACTACAATATTATTTATTAACATACAAGGGACACAATTTCTGCGCATAATTTTAAAGCATAATTTAGCATTACTTTTGTTGGCAGTGGGCAAATATTGAAATGCAAATATAATTAAACAAACCGCAAATAATATGCACACACACACACACACACACACAAGGCATTGGCCATTAACATTACAGAGAATTTGCCATATGCGATTATATTTAGAAAGTTAAGTCTATTTGCGCGGACATTAAACAGAAATAAATAAAAATAAATATATTAAAGTCGTTGGTAAAATTAAATGTGATTTCATTTAAATATGACTGAAATGAGTGAGAGTGTGTGTGTGTGTGTGTGTGTGTGTGTGGTGTTGTTTGTGCATCAATTATTTGCTCGATTGGCATGATTTATATTATGATTGCGATGGCAAAACGTTAACATTCGTTGGCAATTCATTTGGTTGTCATAAAGGCACTTAATTGATTTAAATGCGGGGTAAATTGATATAACTGATTCACAAATGATTTCTTTTGCTGTCAATTAAACGGAAAGTGAAACGACGTCAGGTAATTTTTTTTGCTGCTGCTGCTGCTGTTGTCTTGCTTATGAAATGATGAATAAATTACAAAGTGTATGAATTTGCGTTCAACATGGCGTATACATAATTGACCAGGGTTTTTCACAATTAATTGAAATGAAAACAAAATGTCTGGCAACGACTGGGAAAATATAGAAGTGCAATGAATTATGCAAAGAGCTGAGCTGTAAATTGGAAGTGCAATAAATGGAATGACATTTCAACTAAATTTTCATTGCATTTGAATCAAGTTTTGAAATGTAAATGAATTGTGAAATTTTAGTTTTAAGTATTAGTCAAGAGATTTGTTAGGCAGGGAAGCAGGGAATCACTTCTGCTTACCTGTATTTCCAGTTCGAGCTCAATACAGCAGAAAAAAATGATTTGTCAAACAACAACAATCCTTAGAAAATAATGACCAGCCTATAAGTTGGCCCATAATCCTTTCATTTCTATTCTAAGCATCATCTCGGTTTTATTTTAATAAACGATTCAGTTTTAATTTAAGTACTCCCCAGGAAAAGGGTCCTTTTTGTCTATAAGTGCAGTTCATAAATTATATTGCTCCACCTAGAAAACCATACCCCACCCCCCCCCCCCCCAGTTTTTCATTCCGGCTGGCTTCCTGTATAACATTCTAAACAACAAAACCCCACCTGCAAATGAACTGTTTCCTACCATAAATCTTGCCTGATTCCAGCTACCTTGCCCTAAACAGCATCTACCCATTATCTACTACAATTGCCTTGCTTGACCACAAAAATATATTTATGCCCTACGACCCAAAACAAAAAAAAACAAAACAAAAACAAAGAAAAAGGCAAACTTTCCTTCTGAGGTTAGGGAACAATTTGCCCAACACTTGCCATATTTGGGTCATTTCAGGAAAACAAGTATAAAGAGAAAAGTGTGGAAGGCTTTTGGCTATAAATTAACAAGCCAAGTGCAATTAAAGTGTCTCGCCCTCAAAAAATACAACACAAAAGGAAAGTACAGGAAGCAAAAAAAACAGAAAAAAAAACAAAGCCAGGAGGAGACCAAGACGAAACAAAAGGCCAAATATGGCACCTTATCAATAGACATACACCACCATTCAGGCACACATATGCTCAAAGTGCGAGTATGTGGGGCTACCTTTGTCAATTTTCCTATCTGCAAACAAAAAAAGTAGACAAAAAGTACAATGCCGTATGTGCGCTGGGGAGGGGAGGGGTGGCCTTTGTTCACTGAAAAGTGATAGCAGAGTTCTTGTTACTCATTCTGGCCATAATATCCATAATCCATAATTGTCTAACATTACGCCACAAGACAATGAATGTTATCCAACCCCAAGCTATTTGCATAAATTTTTAGCTTAGTCATTATAATTCCCATGTATCATCATGAGAGGAAGTCAATCGATTATGCAAAACAAAACACACACGAAAAAATCAACCAACCAACCAAAAATTCATACGACCTTCTGCCCTATTTGGCGGCTTTTGAAGCCAAAGATTAGGCATAAAAGTTTGGCACATTTTCATTTTTTTTATTTTCCATTTTGCCACTCATCAGCAAAAGAAGGGGGGCAAAAACAAAAAAAAACGCAAAGTCAATTAAAGGATTTTCCCCAAACTTTATTGTCACACTAGAAAGTCTTCGTGTGTGTGTGTGTGTGTGTCTCTGGGGGGGAAATGGCAATGGAACAAAAGAAAAGTTCAAACCGCAAAAATGTTCTACACTTAAAAGGAAAATCGGGTGCTGGAAAATTAAGCTATTAGGTCAAGATATAACTTGCAAATACTCTGAAAGAAAAAAAATCTAAATCAATTGCGGAAAACCTCTGAAATTTGGCGAAATAATTGGTCTGATTGGATTACAGCCTTTATTGTGTGAGGTGAAATATGAATCTTAGTAGAAAATAGTTGAATATTTTACTTAAGCGAACGGCTTTACTTGGCTTGGCTTTAAACGTTTTAACGCTTAAGTATATATTCGTGCCGAGTCGTGATTTTGGATATGTTTCGTGTTCGTATAAGGTCGGTTTTCAAACTTTTTTCATCAGACAATAGTCCTAGTACATTTCGTGCTGAGTCGTGATTTTTTTCATATTTTTCAAACTCATTTTACATCAGACAATCGTAGCAGAATTTAAGCTGAGTCGTTAACTTCGAGCATTATCTGTTCTGACTTTATTTAATGGATTTTGTTTTTAATTGGTTTTACATTCTATAAATCTTTTTTATATATTCTTTATTATTATATTAAATAAATATTGTGTCGTCATTTTTAAGTCCTATATTTCGTGTTGAGTTCTTTTTTTTTTAGTCATTTTTGATCACTTATAGACACGATTACGCATCTTCCATAAAGCAATTGGTTTTTTTGTTTAGTCGTGCACTTACGTGTTCGGATTTAGTTAGCTTAGGCTTAGGATTAGAAAATGTTTATCGAACATTTCCATGTTTGGTTTTAATCTGTTTAATATTTAACCATTTTCATCTTAAGAAATTGCTTAACTAAAATTCTGGCAGAAAATCAATTGAATACTGCTTTTTTTGCATGAAAAACTTGCTTCAATAGTAGAGCTGTGTGTCGCATACGTAATTTTTGAAGCGATCACAATAATCACGAATTATATTAATTTTCATATACGACGCAGGTTTACACATACTTATAAAGACCGCATTTCTTTGACAATAAACTGCAGTTGCTTTGAAGCAAGTTCTTTTTGTAAATTTGATTGTTTATGTACCCTATCCCTAGATTTTTTTTAATGCACCGGTGTCACCATGACCCACCTTTGCCACGATAAGTGGAACATGACTGTCTTACGTTGCATGCATTGCTAAATGCAAAATTTTGAGCCTTGTCATCAATTTTCAGAGCAGAGAACACATTACTTCTTTTATTTTGTGGTTTCATCAATCTATTACTTCAATTTCCTTTCAAAAGATTTCATTTTGTTTCGTTTTTCTCAAAGAATTTTCGTTCTTGGGTCTTGAAATTCGAGATTAAAGCTGTTTGCAATTCATTTGAGTGAGCCCGTACCTATTTTGCTATTTAAATTTCATTAAACTCTACGCACATTTTCCAGTGGTAATATTTAATGATCAAAAAAAATTTAAATAAGCTTTCGTATAGTGAATAGCTTTTATTCATGATGATTGACCTTATTTCGCTCACGAAACATGCACGGATGACGCCTGTTCACGCACGAAACTCTGTGTTTTCTCACGTGGTGATACGAAGTGTCACGGGTACATCTCTAT
The DNA here is from genome assembly GCA_035044965.1 of Lordiphosa andalusiaca. Lineage (NCBI taxonomy): Eukaryota > Metazoa > Arthropoda > Insecta > Diptera > Drosophilidae > Lordiphosa > Lordiphosa andalusiaca. The sequence goes on from JAWNNM010002509.1 coordinate 822,733, forward strand.
TATATCGTGTTTTTGCTGTGATGTTCGTGCTAAGATGTGTTTTATGACATTCTTGTGAGCGTATTCAGTTCTTTAGTTTAACTTATATTTATATTTCTCGGAATTATCTTATAGTCCTAATGACAAATATTTAAGGGCTGCTCGCAACTTTTATGTCTCTCTAAAAAATGTCCTAAAATTATGCCACAATTTTTATACTCTGTACCGTAGGTACATAGAGTATTATAAGTTTGTGCAAAAGTATGTAACATCCAGAAGGAAGCATCTCCGACCCCATAAAGTATATATATTCTTGATCAGCATCAACAGCCGAGTCGATATAGCCATGTCCGTCTGTCCGTCTGTCTGTCTGTCCGTCTGTCTGTCCGTATGAACGCACAGATCTCAGAGATGGTAAGAGATAGAGGTTTGACATGTATGGGACATATGCTTCTAATGTCTGCAGGCAGATCAAGTTTATTTTCAATTTTGGCCACGCCCACTCCCGCCCTCGCAATTTAGAAAAAACGTCATATCTCCCACAGTTTTGAAGATAGATGGCTTGTTCCTTCTGAACATATTTAGTTATTAGGATAACTTATCGATCCGCCAAAGGAATGAAGAAGATCGGATGAACGGTTTTCGAGTTATGATCAAAAGAAAAATTTTCTTGGTACAGAGTATGTTATAGTCGGGCTTGACCGACTTTCTTTCTTGTTTTTTTTGCCCCAAGGCTTAAGGGTTTCCACTTAAGTAGCCCCTTTCTGATCGGTTGGAATGAATCACTTGAGCAGTTCATAATAAATCGGTTTTTAATCTCGCTTGAAAAAAGAACCCTCTTTGGCAGTGAGTGGTTGGTTGGTTGATCAATCTAATTTTATACGCATCCACCGGCATTCACATTTCCATAAGGACAATTAAATCAAATTGGTAAGGGCATCAAATCCTTCGCACTGTCATTTTGCAACAGTACAACAAGTTTTAAAACACACGCACACACGTGACTGAGTAACCAACTCCCGGAGAGTGCAGGAGGCGAGCACATTGATGCATTGATAGCAAAATGGGTTTGACTGACTGACTGACTGACCAACTAGAATGCTTGAATGCCTGACTAAATGACTGTGGGTCAGTTCCATTTTTTTTTATTTTGGAAGGAAGTGGCTTTTGTTGTTGAGACAAATGTTTACCAGCTTTTAAGTCGTAAATTGATTTGATTTGGTATTTTCAGTTGCCGCTTCGACAGTTAAACAAAGACACGCAAAGTGGCAAAATTTCAGGCTCCATCCCCCCCATTAAAGTCTTAAAGTGACAAAGAATTCTGTGATTGATAGTGGGCGTGGCTTGGGTGGTGGATAACTTTAAGTCAATTGAGCTGTGTTTGAATTGCTGATGTGTGGGCAATTTTGTTTACAACTAAGTATTGTGGCTATTGCGGTTGGTCCTTAACAGGGACAGCAGCAACAACAGCACCAACTTGACACTTTGACATTTGACATGCAACTACCATAACTTTTTCAAATGAACTCACTTAGAAAAACCCACACAAGCGCAAAAATAAAACAAAAATGCTTGTCAATTAACCGAAAGGCAGGGGGCACCACCACGCTTTGGGTTTATCCAATCGCAGCATGTGAAAACATATACATTCCCATTCAACCTAATGAATGATGTGGTAAAGTTCAGGGGTTTATGGGCTGTCGATGATAAATAGAGATAGATAATAGATTGGTAGAAGGAGGCTGGAGTATGTTTACCGCCGAAGGATATTTGGCTCATTGAAATGGATGTAGTTGATGTTTATCCATGAAGCGGGGCAACAAAATGCTTATCCCAAGCATCATGTCATAGTTTTTATTAGCATAAGAGTTGAATTTAAGAAAAATGGTAATGCGTCTGTTTCAATTTGACCAAAACTAAGTGAAATGATAAGGTGATAGCTTCCTCCCGGGAATATGATTCCCAAAAGGATACAAGGAATTGAGTCTGCGCCTCCGCTATACTTAAAGTTTGTCTTTCGAGGTCTGAGCTTTTGTAAACTTCTTTGAATAAACTTGTTTGTATCGCAGAGTTATCCAGAAGGTATTTCACTGAGTCTGTCGCTCAGCCAGGTTGACTACTGAACCCTATACTCTTTTTAAAATTCTTAAATAACTTGACAAGAAGTGAGATATAAAATATCAATTGTATTTCACATCTCACCAGAAGTGAAACTAGCTTGCCCCTGCGCATCATGAGGAAGCTCGAAACTGATGCACATTTGGTGGGAGCTTTCCCTGTTATTCAGAAGGTTCGGCTTTCAATTTGTGGAAAATGTTTAATGGACTTTTGATTGGGCGACCTAAACCAGAAAAGCTTTGTCTTTGCAATTATTTAGCTGAGCTTTTGATTTTGCAAAGTCAAGAAACAGTGACCAAAACAGTGACTAAAAGTGACTTATAGTGTTTGAAACAGTAAGCAAACCAGTTAATAGGACAGTTACCAAAACAGCCAAATAAGTGACTCACAGTGACTAAAACAGCGAATGAAACAGTGACTGAAACACTGACCAAAGCCTATCAAATTTGCGACTAGCAGTCACCAAAACAGTGACCAAAACAGTGACTTATAGTGACTAAAACAGTGACCGAAACAGTGACGTAAACAGTGACCAAAACAGTTACTAAGACAGTAAGCTAAACTGCCAAATCAGTGACTCATAGTGACTGAAACAGTGACGGACAGTGAATCACAATGACTGAAACAGTGATCAAAACAGTGACTAAAACAGTGTCCAATACAGTCACCGAAAGTGACTCATAGTGTATGAAACAGTTACCAAAACAACCATATTAGTGACTCCTAGAGACTGAAACAGTGACCAAAATAGCCATATTAGCGACTAACAGTGACTATAACAGTGACAAATCAGTGACCAAAACAGTCACCAAGAAAGTGACCAAAATAGCCAAATTAGTGACTAACAGTGACCAAAACAGGGACGAAAACAGCCAAAACCAGTGACTGAAACAGTGAGCTGAAACAGTGACTAAAACAGTGTCCAATACAGTGACTAAAAGTGACACGCAGTGAATGAAACAGTTACCAAAACAGCCAAATAAGTGACTCCTAGACACTGAAACAGTGACCAAAATAGCCATACTAGCGACTAAGAGTGACTATAAAAGTGACAAATCAGTGACCAAAACAGTGACTTATAAGTGACCAAAACAGTCACCAAGAAAGTGACCAAAATAGCCAAATTAATGACTAACCGTGAACAAAACAGGGACCAAAACAGCCAAAACCAGTGACTGACAGTGAGCCACAGTGACTGAAACAGTGATCAAAACAGTGACCAGAAACATTGTCCAATACAGTGACTAAAAGTGGCACACAGTGAATGAAACAGTTACCAAAACAGTAATTAACTCAGACAAATAAGTGACTCACAGTTACTGAAAAAGTGACCAAAGCAGCCAAATGAGCGACTAACAGTGACCAGAACAGTGACTAACAGTTACCCACAGTGAGAAAACAGTGACAAACAGTGAATCACAGTGACTGCAACAGTGACCAATCCAGAGCTTTAAAACAGAAAAACGCGACGACTTTGCCAGCAATTTAATTTGTTAATTTGGAAATATCTGCTCCTGATATAATAACGTAGAATTATTTGGGAACATTTATTTTAAAGCTAAGAAACTATATAATAAGATGAAATCATGGTAGATCAGAAATCTGTGTTTAATGCCTATAAAAATAAAGGACAATAAATAGTCACACGTGAAATTTAAGCGAAAAAGATTAAGTCTTCATCTTCCATCTTAAAAGACTGACATTGATAGCCTGAAAATAAAAGCAATCATGCAGCTTACAACTATTCAAACAGCTCCATTGTTGGCGGCATTTGATGTCAAATTATTGAATCCTTCTCTTTAAACAAAATGTGGCTGCTGCGGCTGTTATGCATAATTATATTTTGTTTCATTTTAACAGCTGCATGAACGCACTGTAAAGCTCCAATGATTGTAACTTGGTTAACGTTCATCTGATATCCGAGGGATTATTTATTCTCTGCAACTCGTAAATAATTCAAATAATTTTATTTCAATTTTAATTTCTGCTGTATCAATAAATATCATCCTCCTCCTGCCGCCTGCATTCAGACTGGGCCAAGTTTGGGTCAGTTTTTTAATATGTAGGTTAATCCCACAAATTATGGGCAACCATATATAAACTTTACAGGCGGAAAGATGCTTGCCTTTTTTCCCCCCCCCTTTATGGTTGCTGCGGTTGTTCGTTTCAGACAATTTTCTGTTGTTTCCTTTTTTTTACCTAATGGCCACTTTGGTGGTGCGTTGCATTATCACGTACCATTTTTTTATGTGCTATTAAGTGGCATATAAGCTTATGGCGCCTTAAAGTATGCTATAATCTCCACCGCACACACACACACACACATGTATATAAGGGCAGCCACTTTGGGTTGCATTTCGCAACATTTGTACTGCCTGCAGCTCTTACAACATAAACCAAATGAAAATACAATTTTTTTGTTACACACACACTTGGCCCGGCCTAAAACAATGTGAAAAACAATTCTTTTTCGAAATTTCAGCATTCTGCATTTTCAATTTACATTTTTCCTGCATAAGATGAAAACAGCTCACACTATGTAGAAAAATTCCACAGAAACAGAGAAACAAAGAAAACAAAGGATTTCCATAACTTCATTCCATGCATATGTCGCTCACAACCAATGTCCTCCCGCCCCTTGGTTCATTTTTTTTTGTTGTTCTCTCTCGATTATTACATATTTTTGTTTGCTTTTAATTTTATTGCCTGACATTGGTACTAGATTCGATTTGCATAATAAATGAATGCAAACAATGCAACTTGTGCATTGTGCATAAATGCCGGGATAATCAATTTAATTACGCATTTTTGTTGAAACTAAAGACCCATTGTTTGGCTCGAATTGTGTTGTGGCCAACCAATAGGCAGCCCCGTCAATTCATTACCAACTTTATACGACAGTCTATGTGACCAGAAGTTGGACCCAGAGCGTAGAAATTTACGCACTTTCCAAAAGTAAAGCAAAATATGTGTGTTGCTTCACACACAACAAAACTAAACCAAATGAAACTGGAGCGTTGTGTAGGGGGAAAGGGGGCGGGGGCGGGGGCAAGTCAATGTATGCTTTTGTTTTTCTTACTCATATATTACTTGGCATTAAGCGAGAGCGAGAGTCTGAACTTGAGAAGTCAGAAACTCCCAAAGAGGACTTACGACTTATGGGGGCGAGAGAGAGAGAGAGAGAGAGTGGTGCAGGACACCATATAGTACATTACCAACTTGTTTTGAGCGCAAACTTTGACGCTGTGTCGGCTTTTGATGCTGCCGTTGTTGTTGCTTTGATAAAGTTTAACTAGCGCCAAACACAAACACTATATTCACACGCACACACACACGGACACCCACACATGCATACGAGGACGACCGGCACAGTGATGACATTTTGGCGGCTTATTTGCTACTCGCTTTCTTAAGCTATTGTACTGCTTACTCTGCTGCGAAGTATACATTCTTGTATGCAGCTTCAAATAGGGGTTCAATGGTGCGGTTAATAGGTTAACCTGGCTTTGAATGCAGTTATATTTGGATTCTGTGAAGAATCCTCCACCAGCAAAAAAGGGTTTCTTCAAACCGAAAATGCAGAACTCTGCGGTCTTCATAATTCAATCGAAATATATTCCTATTTACAGCACACAAATGTTCTAAATTTCTTAAATAAAAAGCCTATTTGATATCTACCAAGAAAGAAAGTCGGTCAAGCCCGACTATTTAATACTCTGTACCAAGAAAATTTGTTTTTTTTTCATAACTCGAAAACCGTTCAGCCGATCTTCTTCATTCCTTTGGCGGATCGATAAGTTATCCTAAAAACTAAATACATCTATCTTCAAAACTGTGGGAGATATGACGTTTTTTCTAAATTTCAGGGGCCGGCAGGGGGCGTGGCCAAAATTGAAAATAAACTTGATCTGCCTGCAGACATAAGAAGCATATGTCCCATACATGTCAAACCTCTATCTCTTACCATCTCTGAGATCTGTGCGTTCATACGGACAGACAGACGGACAGACGGACATGGCTTTATCGACTCGGCTGTTGATGCTGATCAAGAATATATATACTTTATGGGGTCGGAGATGCTTCCTTCTTGATGTTACATACTTTTGCACAAACTTATAATACTCTATGTATCTACGGTACAGAGTATAAAAACGGGAAAGCTCGTATGCGCCAATGTTTTTATACCCTTGCAAGTGCTTAAAGAATCTCAACAAGAAAGCTAAGCTAACTTCGTCTGTGTCGAAGTTTTTATACCCTTGCAAGTGCTCGCTCCAATATATTTTTTAAAAATACTCTTTTTCCCATTTTTCAACCGATCGTTCGTATGGGAGCTATATGATATAGTCATCCGATTTGTCCAAAAATTTGTAAAATTGGGTGAAAGCATGTGAAACAAACTAATACACAATTGCAGGATGCTACCATTAAAAACAAAAAAGTTTTTCTAGCTAAGACTGTTTTTTAGACCAATCTTTTGTATGGCAGGTATAACATATAGTTTTCCGATTTTCATCAAACTTGGCCATATTATCAAAGAGCATAAAAAAGTTATGATTACAAAGTTTGAAGACGTTTCCATTGAAAAGAAAAAAGTTTTTTATACTAAAACTAGCTTTCCGACCGATTGTTTCTATGGGAGCTATGAGATATAGTCATCCGATCCAGTCGGTTCCGACATATTAGTAGCGTGCAGCAAAAAGAAGACTTTGTGTTAAATTTTAGCTCGATAGCTTAAAAACTGAGAGACTAGTTTGAGTAGAAACAGACGGACAAAGCCTAATCGGCTCAGCTGATCAAGAATATATATAGTTTATGGGGTCGGAAATGAATATTTCAATGCAAACTTCTGCGCAAAATTATAATTCCCTTTATAAGGGTATACAAAGTGAATGATATAAGCATCTGTTGGTCGAAAATGCTTGGTATATAACATCTGAACCTTTTTTGTATAATCTCTGCAAGGGTATTCAAAAGAGATTGGTAAAAGCAAAAACATGAAACACAAAGGGCCAATTTCCCATCTTCTAAATAGCTGCTATGTGTCAGATAGGCTTCGATTTTGCTTTGTTATTTGTAGTTTTATGTGACAGATAGCTCTATGTGGCAGATAAGAAAGCGTCCCTAAGATATGTAACGGCCAGACAAGTGAGGGTCAAGGGAAAGTTTCAGTGTGGACCTTTGATTTTATATAAGAGAGTTGCGAACAAACTTTGCACACAGACAGCACACATATGCTAAATCGAAGGTCCACATTGCAAATACCCTTTCAAATTTTTCTAACATGCGTTTGTATGACCGTTCCGCTTCTTTTAATGCTATGTCTTGGGTAAAAGAATATACTGGTATTAGTTTTACAAAGAAGAAGATTAAGTTAAGAATGGTATAGGCTTAAATAAAGTACTTTTGCTACAGTTGATTATGCAAGCATTAAAAGCTCTTAAGCTAAGCTCATAAGTTACTTAGTTAAGTCTAAGCGGGCCAATATTAAGCTTAGAAAGTTCTCAAAACACTCCCAAACAATGCTTCACATATCCAAACAGTTTTTGATATAAAAATTTTAGGTGGGGTTTTTTGGAAAAGAAATGAGAAGTGAATAAAATTGAAACTAATCTTTGTCTTACATTTCAAGCCTCTACACTTCTATTGTGCGACCCCACATCAACTTCGTTTCTCCTTAAAGACTAATTTACATATTTTAAGTAAATTTTCAATAAAAAGAGTCAACTATCCCGTAGAATATTTGCTTAATAATTAAAAAACAGACCATGAATTACACTATTGAAAATCTAGACACACACAGTAAATTGATGACTCGACTTTCTTCAACTTTTTGTCTGTGAAATTCGATGAATAAACTGCCAAAGTCTTTAATTTGATTTGGTGAACATAAAATTCAATTGGTTGTCTGTCGTATTTTGGCCGTTTTTTTTTTTCATCTTCAACTTGCGGAAACTTCCAGCCACTGCCAGCACTTGCCAACGGCGGACGGACGGACGGATGGACGGACGGACCCCGTCCGTATACGGTAAATGTAACAGCATGTGGAAAGTTTCTCCTTTAACGCTTACTTGTTACTCCGCAACGTTCTTCTTTTCAGTTGTTTGTGTATTTACTTGGAAGCCGTTAAGTTTCATTTCCGTTTCATTTCATTTCGTTTTATTACTTTGGTCAGTTGGTTATTCATGTTGGCTGGAAGTTTGTTTTCTCTTAGCCAACTGCACCCCCCTCTCCCCCCGCACTAGAGTTAATTGAAAGCTTAACCTTAACATGCAGCCACTTGGACCACGCCCTCACTTGTAATACTCAATGTCAGTGCAATCAGCAAGCGCCCAGCAAAAGATTCAAGTCATTGAGACAACCTCGTCATCGTCGTCGTCGTCGTCGTCTTCTAATTGCCGTTGACTTCTTCTTCTCCGTGTGGGCCTCATTACTTAAGCACGCGCTCCTCTGCTGACAGAGCGATTACAAGCCGCCCACGAATAAGGTCATCATCCAGCCAACAGAGGGCAGAGGGCGTTGGGGTGTGCTGCGAGTGAGTAAGTAGTATTGCAACTGCAGTGACTTTTTCTGGGTTTTGTTTTCTTAGCTGGGCGTCATCATTACCGTCAACAGCTTTTTTTTTTTCGTTTTTTTTCGTTTCATTTCCTAGCCGCAATTTGCCTGTAACTGGCATCGTTTTTGGAGACGGCAGACGTCATTGTCGGCGCCCACAAACGAATCAAAAAGCGCTTTCCTCTTGGGTATTTTTGGCATGAGCTGCAATTGCAGCTCCGTGGTGGGTGGATTTTAAATTGAAGCAGAAGTGAGCTGATAGAATTGGTTTAAGATTCAGTCATTCAGCCCACGGCTGCTGAAGACATCAAAGTTGATCAATGAATTATTTTATGCAACATTTTTTTAAAGGCGCGTCGTCTCGCTCACGCACACTCCATAGATAGTGAGTAATTGAACACCTCCAACTCAAATTGACAAATTCATTTCAGAAGGCGGGGGGGGTTACCATGGCCCAAAACACTAATTATACAATGGTGGGCTGCTCCTCTCTGCTTTTTCCGTGCGCCTTAATTAAAACAGCAGCAACAACCTTGGATATTTTTGCATACTAAAAAGCTTTACGCAGGTGTGTTCATTACTTCTGACGAAGGCGTCGTCTTCTTTGCATATTTGGCCAGTTTGGTAAGTTGCTTTTCTGGTTTGCCAGTAGGCTTTTGCGATTTGTCATACTAAATATACCCAAGGGGTTGGCCAGGGGACGGCCAACGACTGCTAGCGACACTTAATGGCACTCACTAATTGCTCTGATCCCTGACACAAGCCAGCCAGCCAACCAGACAACTTTCCCAAATACTTTTGCCTTCGTTGGAGACATTTGAAGGGGCCAAAAATTAAATCATGGAACAAATCTTTTCTGTTGAAAAAGATTGTGTGAACGAAACAAAAGAGTTGAGTGTCAAGAGAGCAAAACATATTATGAAAATTAAATGCACAACAGGTGTAAAAAACGAAAGTGCTGACACTTTGTTGGGCAGACAAAGTTGAATTAGTTCAAATTGGAACTGAAAGGCAAAAGGTTAGAATAGAAGTAAGATGTTTGTTGTTAATGGAAATGTGCCAGTTCTAGTTTTGATATAAAAATACAGCCACACATTTTCACATTTTACAGTCGAGCTTAACCAACTTTTCCTACATTAAGGGCCAATTTCTCATCTTCTACATAGCTGCTATGTGTTAGATAAACTCAGATATTGCTCTGTTTTTTGTAGGTTCATGTGACAGATAGCTCTTTGTAGAAGATTAGAAAACGGCCCTAAGTGTGACTTGGTTCGATGACAACAATTCATTGGAAAGTTTAGCATATTTTAGCACAGTTTTGCAATACCCAAAATCGACAAAGAGATATGAAGTTAGGACGAAAAAGTTTTCGTTAAATGACTATTTATTAAACATTGACATCAAAAAGATTTCTCGCACTATTTGAACATTGGTCAAATCTAGTTTTGTCTCAATCGGTGTTAAAAAGTGGGAGAAATATGCTTTACATATAGCTTATAGTCAGAGTATAAAAATCAATTTCAAAATTTTTAATTAATTTACCACAAAGAAACCCATTTGAAGCTTTGAAAATGATATTGCAGCTGAACCCAAAAGAACGACTGAAATGTGTAATTTTTGTAACAGCTTTCCGCGCAATTTTTTGGATTTACATAAAATTTGATATAAGTATAAAACTTTAAAAAAAAGTTGGGAGCAGATCAAGTAATAACACAACAGTTTTCCGTTCGTTTTCAGGCTAACTGGTTCAATTTTTCAAATATTAAAGTCGCGTATTTTCTGTTTTTTTTTTTAAAGAAGTTTCAAAACAAAACTATATAAACTAATCAATCGGAAACCAAACTTTTGCCCAAAGAAACTTAAAAACAAATTTAACAACTCTCAAAGTGGATTATCCCTAAGATTGGTATGCATTTTATTTGCTAAATCTTTATACAAATCTATGACGAGAAAGCTAAGCTAACTTTGTAAGTGCCGAAGTTTTTATACTTTTGCAAGTGCTTAAATATTTTTTAAATAAATACTGTTTTTCCCATTTTCCTACCGATCGTTCGAATGGGAGCTATATGATATAGTCATCCGATTTGGCCAAAAATTTGTAGAATTGGGTGAAAGCATGTGAAACAAGCAAATACAAAATTGCAGGATGCTACCATTAAAAACAAAAAAGTTTTTCTAACTAAGACTGTTTTTCAGACCTATCTTTTGTATGACAGCTATACCATATAGTTCTTCGATTTTCCTCAAACTTGGTAGAATTATAAAAAAACATAGAAAACCTACTATTACAACGTTTGGAGATGTTTCCATTGAAAAGAAAAAAGTTTTTTATTCTAAAACTAGCTTTCCGACCGATTGTTCCTATGGGAGCTATGAGATATATTCATCCGATCCGGTCGGTTCCGACATATTGGTAGTGTGCAGCAAAAAGAAGACTCTGTGCAAAAATTCAGTTGGATAGTTTTAAAACTGAGAGACTAGTTCGAGTAGAAACAGACAGACAGACGGATAGACGGACGGACAAAGCACAATCGACTCAGCTTGTCACCCTGATCAAGAATATATATGGTTTATGGGGTCGGAAATGAATAGTTCTATGCGTTGCAAACTTCTGGGCAAAATTATAATACGCTTTGCAAGGGTATACAAAAAAAACGGTCACACAAGGCCAAATTCAAATTACTTTACAGGACCGACCAAAAATTTAATGAAAATTTCAACATAGAACTAAGCTTATTTGCTGATGATAACAAACAATCTCTTTAAATGCTGAAGAAAAGAGTCGAAAACATTTACATCGCTTGATGAACTGAGTATAAATACAATGCTCTTAAATCCATCTGAGCATTTGACAATTTTTAAAGATATTTGTAAGCGTTTTTGCCAGATTTGGTTGGAAATGGTGGATAGCGGCTGAGGGTTTTATAAAAACACAACTATCTCAAGATGCTTACGATATAACATTGTCCGATAAGAAGAATTGAAAATAAACAACTGAAGCGAACCGAAACCACTTCTTTTATTATAGACCTAGCGTTCTAAAACCTCTCTGGAACACTAAACTACTGAAGTGTATGCTCAGTAGGGCCAGCCCTACTGAAACTACTAATCGATCAAGTTTTTAGCAGAAACATGATCTATGGTAAATTCTGAGAAAATTCCCCTAAGAAACCATAGGTCTAAAGTCACCACGTGCAAATTTGGACCCCGCACGATCTAGAAATTTATGGTTTCTTAGCGACATTTTTTAGATTTTACCGCAGATTATGTTTCTGCTACGATTTACTAAATTTTTCTCATTGGAACAATTTGACACGCCCCAATGCTCAGTATAGATTTTGATGCTACAGTAGCGGACATTCTTTTGTAAATATCTTGACCACCTTACATCCGATCTTTACTCATCCTTGGGCGAACCAATTAATAATTTTGATTACTAAATATGTCTGGAAGGTACGAACCTTCTATCTATAAAACTGTGAAAGATATGACGTTTTCTTCAAACTGCGGGGGCGGCAGGGGCGTGGCAAATATTGCAAATAAAGCTGATCTGCCTGCAAGTCGAACCTCTATCTCTTACCATCTCTGAGGAGACCTGTGCGTTCATACGGACAGACGGACATATATCGACTCGGCTGCCGATGCTGTTCAAGAGTATATATACGTTATGGGGTCGAAGTTGCTTCCTTCTGGCTGTTACCCACTTTCGCACAAATTTAATATACTCCTGTCGGCTGCCCGTCTATTCCAAGTCCAACAAAAATTGAGCAATTTCGAGAAATCCATAAAAACGAAAATCACATAAATATCTAGTTTTGCCAGTTAAATTGAGCAATTTTCTTAAATAAACAAAAAGCTTAAGCATTTTGCACATTTTTGGTAATTTATTTATATATTTTTTTTTAAGGCGACCAACCACCACACCTGCTGCCACCTGCTCGCTCCCACCCCCGAAACGCACCTCCACCGGCTATTGCCAAATCTGCACATAAACAAATGATAAAATTTAGCAGATGCCCCCCCAAAGAGAGACTCTGTCATTGTTGCTGTTGCTGTTGTTGCTGTTGCTGTGGTTGCTGTTGTTGGCTTGTTTTTTGTGGCTAACAACAACTTATCGTACAGATGGCAGTCATAAAGTAACCATACAGAAATCTTCATGGCTCTTGCAACATACTGGGTGCAATTTGCCGACAACACACACACACACACACACACGAGTACAAGTAATGCAGAGAGATGGTTTGGCTACCGAAAATGGTTTTCAAATTGTATTCTGTTTGTTTTCCTTTTGGAAAAAAGAAGTCTCAGACAGCCATAATAATGGAGACCGAGCCTCCTCTTGCACATCGTCTATTTTTTATGATTTAATATGGGAAAATGTGGGTAAAGTGACCAAAAAGAAAAACAAGACATAGAAAGAAACAAGGCAAAGAGAAACACTTGTAACTGGTTTGGGTGGTGGGGCGGAGGCGGTGAATAACATAATCGCACATTATTTCTTCTTTATTTTTGGCGGCTGGCAGCATTTTTTGGCCCGTTGGGAATTTGGCTTTGGCTATGGGGCAACAAGTGTTGTTGACTCTGGGTGACTTTTTTTTGTTATGATGGCGCCTAAACAAAGTGAATAAGATTGTCTCTTAAAGAGTAAGTCAATAAAATTGATCAAATTGAAAGTCTTAAAGTAGTATATGAAAGAAAACATATAAAGCCCGCGGCTTTAACTGAATAGATATGAGAAAAATCCACCCTTAGCGCGACAGAATCTCATCAATCAAAATCTTAGTGTGATAATTTTGTAACCCGCAACGAGAAATCACAGGCATTTCTTTCAACTAAAACAGCTCCAAATGCCCAACTAACCCACATTTCGCTGAAACGTGAGGAAGGATGTTGACGATGATGATGATGATGATGTCTAAATGAATTTGTTGTTGTTGTTGCTGTTGCTGGGGATGAGACGGAGACGGCGACGAAGCCGACGACTTGGCTGTCTTTATATCCTTCTGTCAGACGTGGCGCAATTTCCAAATGCCCTGGGGCTGGCCACAGACAAATCGAAACTTCCGCCTTGGCCTCAGCGCCTTAATTTGAAAGTTAAGCGTTATAAACACGTTCATTTTCCTTGCTCCCCCACTCCCCCTCCCGCTTTCATCCCCTTGAGCTGATATCTGGCAAACCAAAAGCTAATGTTGCGCGATTTCGAAACACAAATTGCTGTCATTAAAATCATTTCAAATGCGAATAAAAGCTGTGAGCAAAAAACAGAAAACAAGAAAAAAAAAAAAGAATGAAAGAAGACGACGAAGTACATAGAAAAGCGAAACTTGGCCTGGCAAGGGCCAAAAGTAACAACAATAACAACAACTTTTATGCACTACTAAATTGAATTGGAAAGCGAATAGACTGAAGTAATTAGAGTTTTGGCTGGGTCCAAAGAACTGATTATTAAAGTTCGCCTCATACAGAAATGTTTTGTTCTAGGAATGGGAACATCTTTGACAGAGACAGAGAGGTCGCGGAACCTAGAAGGTGTGATTGTTTTGAAAATAAAATTGTGGATTTTTTGAAAACCAATACAATTGAAAGTACTGCACAGAGAAAAAAAGAGCATTGGAGGATTTCCCGTATCCATTTGTACGGAATATGTCTTAAATATCATTTTAATCATTCAACGCAGCTTCAATTCATCCATACGATATGTAAAAGGAGAAAGCTAAGCTAACTTCTTCTGTGCCGAAGTTTTTAGACCCTTGCAAGTGCTCGCTTAAATATTTTCAAAAAAAAAAAAAACTCTTTTTCCCATTTTCCGACCGATTGTTCGTATGGGAGCTATATGATATAGTCATTCGATTTGGCCAAAAATTTGTAAAATTATGAGAAAACATGTAAAACAAACAAATACAAAATTGCAGGATGCTACCATTAAAAACAAAAAAGTTTTTCTAACTAAGACTGTTTTTCAAACCTATCTTTTGTATAGCAGCTATACCATATAGTTGTCCGATTTTAATAAAACTTGGCAGAATTATAAAAAACCATAGAAAACCTACGATTACAAAGTTTGGACACGTTTCCATTGAAAAGAAAAAAGTTTTTCTCACAAAAACTAGTTTTCCGAACAATTGTTTCTATGGGAGCTATGAGATATAGTAATCCGATCCGGTCGGTTCCGACATAAAAGTAATGTGCAGCAAAAAGAAGACTCTGTGCAAAGTTTCAGCTCGATAGCTTTAAATATAAAACTGAGAGACTAGTTCGAGTAGAAACAGACAGACAGACGGATAGACGGACGGACAAAGCTCAATCGACACAGCTCGTCACCCTGATCAAGAATGTATATAGTTTATGGGGTCGCAAATGAATATTTCTATGCGATATATAATCGATACCCACCAAAATTCAGACCGTAATGAGTCTTTGTCGAGCTTTTTAGATGATTTAAAATTGATTTGATTAAAAGACGACTAAATAATATAATTAAGTATCAATTATTCCACCCAACATACGGAATATTATTTTACAAAAATACCCCAATGAATCTTTTTCGAGCCCAATGATGATTACAAGAAGATTACCATGACGTGATTAAAAGCAGAATCAATAATGACGGAATTCGACTCCAATGGATCGCGAATGACTTGAAAATGATTCAAAACTGATCAGAAAAACGTGTATAAACGGGCTTGGGTACTATTTTCTCCCGACAAAAGTATAACTTATGATCCGAAAACGGGCGCATTTATGACTATTTAATCAGACCGAGGACTCGAAGAGAGCTCGAATGCGGGGTTCTTCCACAAAACAACTGTGGGAGCGCACTGAAGAAGTTTCGCAACCAGAAATCATTTTATGAAATCTTATCATATTCGAGTCTCTTTTAAGTCCTCGCTTTCTGACCAGAAATTATAACATTGTTGGGAGAAAATGGTATCCGAGTAGCGACTCTTCTTGAAGAGCCGTTCTTAATCCTTTCTCCCAATCTGTTTTGACTCATATTCGAGTCATTTCAGAGTCATTTTCAAGTCTCTTTTGAGTCGTTTATCATTGAAGCAGTCTCATTGAGTCTTCTTTTAATCACACAAGATAGTTATCTCTTTTTAGTCAATAGAGAGGCTTCCTTAAAGAGGAAGTAAGCAGTTTTTAGTGTTCGCCATGGCTTATATACGGGCACAGACTACGCTTAATAAATTTTCTATCCCTCAAAAATCTCAGAATCTTTATGGACTACGCTCAGGTTTGGTCAAGTTTATAACAATTGATTACTAAAACAATAAAATTTACCTCTCATAAAACTGCTGCAGTGATGTGCATCCCATTTGGTTTTGGTTTGGCCTGAAAAGGGAAAAAAATATCAACAATACATATCAATTCTGTGTGGAATCACTAAAGCGCACAACTGCAAACATTGTTAAAGAGTAAACAAATGTAATACAGCAAACAATTTACACAAATTGTACAATATTTTAGCTGGTATTTTTTTTTAACATATTTACATATTGCCATGGAAAAAAAAGAAAACCAAGAATAATAATAATAATAACAAAACACTTTGTTAATTAATTCCAATAAATCAGAAAAACAACGTAAATGCAAACAAACCAATTTCATTACATTAAGTAAGTATAATTTAGCAATTTAAATTGCAGCTGCTGTTCCACAGCTCGTGTCATAAATTTCTAAACAAACACAAAACTGAAGTCATGCACGTTTCTAGCATTCCTAATCCCCTTTTGGCCGGAGGACTTGCGAGCTATAAAATTGGAAAACGCCATCCGCACCCACTTGACATCAACGTAGTTGCGTTTGACAAGAAAACTGATTTGTCATTGCCGTAATGAGCTTGGGGCTTTGGCCTCCACCTGTCTTCTGTATCGGTGCGAAAGCAAAAGTAAAGTATAAAATGCAATAAGCATTCCTATTAAGTAAAAGTGTAGCAGAAAATCCCACAAAACAGACAGCAAACTCTTGAGTCTGTTGCAGTTTTCTCATTAGCTGCCAAATCCCAGCATAAAGTTCTAACGGTGAGTTGGCAACAATGCGAGTTTATATAGCACATGTGGGAGCATGTGTGTGTGTGCGTGTGTGTGTGTTTGGGTGAAGAACAACCAGAGTTTGGAAATGATTTTAAAGTATTAAATTGTGTGGCGGCTGTGAATCGGGGTTTCATAGCTCAACCAAAAGTGTAACCAAATATTTGGCAATCTATATTTTAGAAAAGAGTGTGAAAAGACTGGATTAGTATACTCAGCAAAAAAGGCTACCCGCGTTCTAGACCAAACGGGATAGAATTTAAGCCGTTTTGTACTTGAAATTTCAAGTATGATTCGTTCTTGGGTGTACTTCAATTAAGTACGAAACATTATAAACTTGAATTCATATTTTAATTGATAACAAATCTTCTTGACTCAAGAACATTTTGTACTCACAGTAAGATGAAAGATTGTAGAAAAGCGAGTTCTTAGTTCAAGTACAAAATATGTTAGATTGAGTACAAAATAACTCTATATTTTAGCTCCACAAAGTGCGCAACAGAAAATATAAATTATTTTTGAAAAAGTCTGTGCTTAAAATTCCCAACTGGCTTTAGCATTTTTGTTATAATGGAATGATGGTAAATTTCTGAGCCTCAGTAACTCTAACTTGCTCTTTGGATATGGGTCTTGAATATATCTTTAGTTTAATAAAAAAACCTCGTTCAAGAACAAAATGGGAATAGCTCAAACCAAGGTCATTTTGTGCTTGTTTAAAATACTTGTATACTCTACCCAGAATGTTTTTGGACTGGAAATACAGATTACTCACTTTAAGAACGAACGTTTTGTACTCATTTTGAGACATAATCGGGCTTGACATAAGACCATTGTAAGCTAAACGTATGATTAAAATTATTTGAGTAATTCAAAACATACTTAAAATATCCCAAAACAGTCTAAAATCAAGTATATCGTACTTGATATAAGAATTTTGTACTTGAATTAAGTATTTTCATACTTACCGTACTATTGACACCGTTTGCACTTAATTCAAGTACAAAGTTCTTGGTTTTTTATTCTGAGTGTACAGAAAATGCTTCCTGTGCTGTTCTTTTTTTGTTCAAATGAACTTTTTTTATATTTTGCTTCATTTTGTTCCGTCTTTGTTTGTTTATTAATCCTCTTAATATTCTCCAGCTGACTCTCCGCTTTAAATTGTAGTCCAAAGTGTGCTCTTCCGCTCTTGTCTGGTACATTTTCTAAATTTATAATCTGCTATTTTCGAGTTAATCTGGGTACGTTTCAGTTGTAATTTCACTTATGTATGCTCCGACTGTCTCTTATGGCAAATAAGTACCAGTGTGTGGGTGTCATAGAAAGCACACACACACACACACACACACACACACACACACACCCCGCAAGGTTAACAGGGTCGCAGCAGTGCATTTAAGTGGTTCGCAAGTTTGTGGCAGGCCAACACACAGAGCCAGAATCGCAACCAACCAACTAACTAACTAACTGAGAGGAGCAACATTTTGCTACTAATAAATTCAGCTCATGAAATTGCAGCTAAAGCAAAGAGCTCACATGGCTGCAATTAGATGAGCAGCAGCCAAAGCAAAAGCAGGGAGGGAAAATTAAAATCTGCATCTGCATTAGAATTAGCTTAACAATTTTGCAACCATTAAAGTTGATCTTCAAAATTGATTCATTTCAAATGGCCCACAACACGTTCGTTCCTCAAATGGGTCAAACCCCGAAATGATTTCTAGTTGCCTGCCAATGCATCCGGTTTCTGTTCTGGCCTCCCTCCCTGCCCTGCCCTGCCCTGCTGAGCCGCCTTTCCTGGTTCTCGTTTTCAAACCGACTGTCAACTGCAAACTGTTACGCATTGATGATGGCCCGGCCTGTACCGGACTGGCCCATTCGCTGTCGTCTGGCAATGTCACCAATTAGATTACATACAAATGTGTGGGCATGTGCACAGCCAGGCAGGTCAGGGATGGGAGGAAAACTTATGAATGTGAATACTTAATACTCAATTAAACCAGTTTGACTTGCAGGGCATTTCATTGTTTCATTGTTCTTTGGGGAATAGTTTGGAGTATAGGCGAAAGATTACTGCAATTTGAAGTAGTTGCGTAAGTGGAGAGTTGAGTGGATTGTTTAGTGTGTTGTGAGGAGGGGAAAGGAATACGAAATGGTTCGCGTGAAGCAAATATATTGAAATTCTGATTTGGGAGTTAAAGGGAAAGATTTAAGCGCTGGTCTGCTCCTTTTTGTTCAGTTGTTCATTCACTTACTCACTTAGAATCACTTTTTTTTAATAGGTGAGTGAACAATAACGAATTGCTCACAAAGCTAACACTTGCTCTAAGGATTTGCTTTCCCCCTGAGTAAGTTAACAAATATAAGCTGAAAACTTTGTATGCTCTTTCTTAAGTACCCTTTTTGTTCAGTTGTTCACTGATTTACATAGCTGTACTAAGTTTTTGCTATTTTCAGTAATTAGCAACTGAACAAAAACAAACATCTGAGTAATAAAGAGCGTAAAGTAAACAAGGTTACTCTTTTTAGTAAGGGGAATTAGTCAGATGAAAATTTCCCCGCACTAAGTGGTAGATGAAAACACATATTTGCGTGGAATGCAGGGATATCCTTTTCATATTCAGAGTACTGTTTATCTCCATCCCTGGCTTATTCTCACTCACCTCCTCACATGGCATTTGGCGAGCTGCCGCGGGGTCTTGTTTGGTTAACTGCATATTTTTGGGCCAGCAGCTGCAGCTGGCGCATCTACAACAGTCGCAGTTGTAGCTGTAACAACAACAGTTCCAAATTTACCGCGTTGTGTTACACGTAGCTCATACGCCGTGTTGTACGTATCCCAGTCGCCACGCCCTCTTCTATTTACACACACACACACACACAACACAGCGCACGGCAACGTGTTGCATGCAAATGAATTTTCGGTGGTTCTTGTTTTGTTTGGTTTTGCCTCTTCCCGGCTTGTGATTTACACTGGCGAAGGGGGGTGGGGGAGGGGGGTTGGCTGTGCGTTTCAATTGTCACAGCTTGCGCCAGCTTGGCACGGATATTGTGTGCAAACAAGCCAGGAGCAGTCAAATAACTGCATTAAATCCACATAATCCCATTCTTAACCAAAGCACAATTAAGTTAAAAAATTCGTCCTTGCTTTTGCTTGCTTGCTTGCTGCCCCCGCATATATACATACATACACACATATTTAACAAATAAGTGTGTACTTTGAGTTTAATTAAAAATTTAAATGCACAAACTGTGCAAACAGAACCAAAACACATGACCACACACAAAATGTGCCAAAGCGATGGGCAAAATTTAAATAAAGCAGACTGCACTTTATGGCTCCCACCCGCCGCCCGGCCCATATACGAGCTGCTGCTGCTGCTGCTGCTGCTGCTTCATTCTGCGTATACGCGGCCATCAAAATGCGCTGCCGAGCGCGCACAGCGCCAATTACACGGGGGCAGTCATAAAAATAAAGCGCAAATAAATACACTTAAAGCAGACCAAAGACTGAGGAGCAGAAGGAGAGGAGAAAGTGGTGGTGCTACCCTCAAACCGAAAACCAGCCAGCTGCTAGGTCAGGATATATATGAAACAGTGGTGAATGTTTATACAAAAAAAATAAAACAACTAAAAAGTGTCAAGGAAATATTTCTCATATAAACTAAGGCGGGGTCAGTTCTCTTTCGCTGCATTAACATAAACTTACACAGAAGCTATTTAGTAGATGAGAAAGAAATTGTTATAAATTTTAACAAATATTTGAAAACAAACTTTATTTCAGGGATGCAAACCACTTGAAAATAAGTACTGGTTCGGTTCAATGGTTCGCAGAGTTTCCAAACCGCCGGTTCGGTTCGTTACATGGTTATTGGAGTTAAATGAACCGCTTTTTCGGTTCGGTTTAGCGGTTCACAAAGGTGCTACTTAAAATATTATGATTTTTGCTGTTTCGATCATGTTTGAAATTTCATTTCTTTAAAATCCTTAGAGCAATGTACAAACTTTATTATGTTGGATTCCCAAGACTCGTCTATCAGTTCCTAGAAGAAATTGTCAGATTAAGGTTAAGAAGTACCACAGAAAATTGAAAATATTGTCTAATGACGAAACAAATTTAGATTGATAACATGTTGTTAAGTTTTCGTTAGGTCATCCTTAATAGTAATATCGATCCGACAAAGCTAAATATGTAGAGGGTCGAGCGCAATGTTTAAAAATTATCATCGGGAAACGATTCAAATTTCCCAAATTAATAAAAATTATTGGCTAAAGGAAAGCGATTTGCGCTAAAGCTCTCGTCAGAGAACTGAACCGAACCGAACCGTTTTTATTTGTAGTTTTCGGTTCGGTGCAGCAATTCTGAAAGGAAGCCGCTTCGGTTTGCGGTTCGGTTCACCAGCTGGAATAAACGGTTCGGTTCCGTTCAAAACCGGTTCGGTTTGTAACCGGTTTGCATCCCTGCTTTATTTAGTTATAACCACCGTGCGTTTGGCCTGACGCTTGGCAGCTTGGCGCTGGCATAAATCAAGCCATTTAAATGGACATTTCTCGCAATGAATAGCACGATTCGAGTCCGAGTCTTGGTCGGTTCGTTGGCTGGTTTGCTTGCTTGGTGCGTGGTGGAGTAATTACAATTACACCTGTCCCACATTGAGGGCGGCGCGCGCGTGCCTTTGCCGTAAATTATAATTACAGCCAGTCAAAAGTTGACTTTTATTAAATTTTATTTTTAAATGCTTAAAATGCCATTACCAAGGCGCCGACTGTCGGCACAGCTAATTGTAGCAAGCGCGAGCTGGTGGCCAGAATGCGCCTATCATCGCATCATCATCATCATCATCATCATCATTATCGTTAGGCATGGCCCATTGGCGCAAAAATTGCCAGCCATTTTTAACCATATCTTGGCACTGATTTGTTAGCAATTTATTTGGTCATCGTTTTGATTAGATTTCGTTAGAGCAGACAAAAAGTGGAGAGTGACGAACGTTTATCACGACCAGACAGAGAAATACACCAAAATTGACTTTTTATGTGGCTACGTGATAATGTGACAAAAAAAGAAAAGCCAAGCGGGGTGAGTGTGTGTGTGTCATGGTTAAGGAATTTCATGCTCTTTTTTATTTTTTTTATTTTGTTCAGTCATAAATAATCCATCATTATGCTCTGGGGAAATGGAAAACCAAATAGAAGAAAAAAACATGTAACAACTTAATGGGAAATGCACAAAAAAATAGCTCTGCATTTTCCCCCTGAAAAAAACTTGTGACGAAAAATGAGCATAAAATGCGCAAAACTGTTAAACAAACCTCCAAAAAGAAAACATTTTGTGGTGTCAAAATGTCAAATGTTTGACCCATTAGCCAGATTTTTCAATTGCCACAAAGCAGCAAGCTTGAAAATGATGAGGCGAGTATTTTCAGCATTTATGGCTGACAAACATGTTTATGGTTAACAACGTTGACAGCAGTCAAAGGTGACAAACTGCCTAAGAGCGAAGTTTAACACTTAAAGTTTTCATTAATGGACAAGAGATTTAGGTAAATAGAAATATTGACTTAAAATCTACATTAAAATTGCTTCTACAGTTTGACCCAAATGAACTGCAGAACTGGTGATGAAATATTTTTCATTTTTTATGTGCACATTCCGGCCACTACGCTTGTCAGTCTGAAAGTTGTTCTATGCTTTATACAGCATAATTATAATTCCTTTTACTTTAGGAGGTATTCTAGTCTAGAAAAGCACATTTCGAGATTTTTTTTAAGTCGATATTTTGTACTATCCACCAAAACAAACATAAAAACCAGAAAAAAAATGTTCATATTGAAAAAGTTACAGCTTGGTACAGGTACAGGCCCTGGCATAAATTCATCATTATGATATTGATGCAGCTAACTGAAGCATCAAACAGTCAAAATCACATATCATATTAAGTATTCGCAGTGTACGCACTTGGACTATCGAAAAATAAAGCTCAACTACAGAAAAGGACATTCGAAGGACATTCCCACTGAAAATCAACACGTTTTTCTTACTAAGACTACTTTTCTGACTCTACTTTTCTATGACAGCTATACTATATAAATGTCCGATTTTGACCAAACTTAGTAGAATCTTGAGAGAGCTTAGCAAACTACGAAATACAAAGTTTGGAGGCGTTTTCTTTGAAAACAAAAATATTTTTCTCACTATAACTAGTTTGTTGACCGATCATTCCTATGGCAGCTATATGCTATAGTCATCCGATTTTGACAAAATTTTAAAGAATTCTGTGAAAGCTTAAAGAATAAATATATGCCAATTTTAAAGAGGTTTACATTGAAAACAAACAAGTTTTTCTTACTAAGACTATGTTTCCAACCTTATTATACTCTGCACCGAAGGTACATAGAGTATTATAAGTTTGTGCAAAAGTATGTAACATCCAGAAGGAAGCATCTCCGACCCCATAAAGTATATATATTCTTGATCAGCATCAACAGCCGAGTCGATATAGCCATGTCCGTCTGTCCGTCCGTCCGTCTGTCTGTCCGTATGAACGCACAGATCTCAGAGATGGTAAGAGATAGAGGTTTGACATGTATGGGACATATGCTTCTAATGTCTGCAGGCAGATCAAGTTTATTTTCAATTTTGGCCACGCCCCCTCCCGCCCCCGCAATTTAGAAAAAACGTCATATCTCCCACAGTTTTGAAGATAGATGGCTTGTTCCTTCTGGACATATTTAGTTATTAGGATAACTTATCGATCCATTAAAGGAATGAAGAAGATCGGATGAACGGTTTTCGAGTTATGATCAAAAGACAAATTTTCTTGGTACAGAGTATATTATAGTCGGGCTTGACCGACTTTCTTTCTTGTTTTTCAATGGCAGCTATACTATATAGATGTCCGATTTAGACCCAACTTTGCACAATCATGAAGAAGCATAGAAAACTAGTAAATACGGAGTTTGAAGATGTTTGCATTGAAAACAAAAAAGTTTTTTTTTTCGACCGTTCGTTCCTGTGACACCTATATGTTATAGGCATCCGATCCGGCAGGATCCGACAAATGTGCAGCGTATTTCAAACTGACGAAGGAGATGGCATAGAAACAGACGGATGACTCAGCTCGTCGTGTTGATCAGGAATATATTATATATACCTTACGTGATCGAAAATGCTTCCTTCTATGCGTTACAAACATCTGGACAATTTCAATATATCCTCTATTTTATTGGTTTTTTTTCTGTGTATATAAAATCACTGCATGAATGCGAAGAGCTTGAAAAATCCTGTATGTTTTCAATATTTACAATAGTTTTAAGCTTCAAAAAAGAATAAACAGCAGGGCAAAATATGTCCCAGCGGCAAAACTACCATAACTAAGAAATGATGATAGTTTCGAACAATCCAGGTACATGCCTTTATAGCTTGTAATACACACATATTTCGATAGGGATCAAAGTCTTTCAAATCAAGAGAGACGCTAGAGACATTTCACAGGTCAAAAATCACTTCAAAGGAAGCATTCTTTTCAATATTCTAAACTGCCAATCGGTAATCCTTTATCTAATTGCACTCGAAAATTAATTGTCTCTGCCTCTCAGTGCTTCAAATAAAGCAAAAGAATAAACAAACCCTTATCCAGCCCCATCTGATGCTTTCTCATTTTGCTGCTTGGCGAAATGAGACTCTAAATAAACTTCAATTTCGATTTGCTGCTTTGTGACGCGCCATTCACTCGATCAAATTCGCAAAGTGCAATGAGGGAGGCCAATTGAATAGTCGACTATTCAATTCCCATTTCTGTTATATTTATTTGTATTGGTCCCTGTATCGTGGCAACATTTCATCTATTTATAAAGTCTATCTGTGTGTTTTTTCAATCAAAGCCTCACCTGGCATTTGCCATTGCCATTGCCATTCCACTTTCCACTTGGCAACACACTCAATGCAACAAAAAGATTTTTTTTCTAATAAAGAAATTGAACGTAGGACGCGGCAATATTTCTAATGGACCAAAAGGAGAGAGAGAGAGAGAGAGAGAGATGATGATGAGATGGAGAGATAGAGAGTACGGAGAGTGCAAGAAGCAATCGTAAGCCTGTAAGGAAAGGTCTGTCAATTGGAAAATGTTCAAAGGCTATGAAGGTGTCAACAGAATAAAGATGTTGGACAACTTAAGTGAAGAACTTTTGCAGCTGAAGACTGCTGTCAGGCAGATTGTTTGTGATGTGAGAGGAGAAAGTGCAATGCTGAGGAATTTCCAAGCAGGCCCCAAAAAGTATGCTACACATTTTCATACTCCACCCGCATCCGTTAAAACTTTCTAAACATTTTCGCCGAGTTTCACATATTTAATTAGTTTAATTAGCCCCAACCAGACACCCACACAAAAACATACACACGTTGTTGCCCCACCGCTCCCCTCCCTCTCACCCCACCCCTCCACTGTCTGCTTAATCATTAATCAACTTTCATTTTCTTTGACGCCTCTCCCTTCTCGTTCGCTTAATTTTTAACTTTTAACACAGATGCCAACTTAAATGGCACTTTTGTTGCCGCCCAACCATCCCACTCCCCCACCCTCCACTCCCCCACCCTCCCTCTTTCCCTGTCTTCTTTTGCTAATTTGCTTTGAGCGCAAACTTGAAGCCAAAACAGGCCACTGACGTCATTACCAAGTTTTCCAAGTGGCGTTTTGTCACATCCAGACACACTACTAAAACAACAACAAAAAAATTTTAATTGAATATTTGACGCTTGCACCAGCAGAAAAAAAAGGGCATTATAGGAATATAAAAAACCTCTCCCCCAAATTGGGTTAGTTCTTAAATTTGGTTGGCAACACAAATCGAATCTCCCAGCCACTTGGCCTCGTCCTGGAAATGCAGCCAAAGCAAAATCATTAAAATTAGATTACAAAATCTTCCTCCGTTGGTGTCACATTTCCTGCGGAAATTGCACTTTGCCTCTCGCTCTGCCTCAGCCCTCAGCCCTCAGCCCCTTCCCCCATCCCGCAACGACGCTGGCTGGCGTCAGAATTCTCAGCGCAAATGACAGATTAGTTAATAAAATCAGCTTTCCGTCCGCAAATGACTTGAAGTAAGCAGCATGACAAAAAACACACAAACCAAAAATGGAACCTGAAGCCAAGCTAAATTTGTCATCAGCCGGGCTAATAAAATATGCAAATTTCTTATGACAGTTGTGGAAGAATGTTCAAGTTGAGTTCTGCATTCTGGATTCTGTGTGTTTGTTTTTAGTGGCCTCGCCCCGTCAGCGGGAAGAACTAAAAATAAAAAAAATGCAACGCGGAGGGGTGGGGGTGAAGCGTGGCAAGTTTTTTGTTTGGTGCGAAAAGTTCTCTGTCAGTGACAAAAGCAAGAAATAGAAACTTAACAAAAACAAAAGGAAATATGTTATTCTGACCTAGAGATGGTGCCGTGATTGTCTAACAGGGGGGTGACAGCTGATGCCTTAAGTTTGATAAGAATTCACCTACAGTGTCCTGGCACATGCACAACTTACTTAGGAGTGGGTACCGGGTACCGAGTGGCGAATTCTGAATTCTGTGAACTGAATTCTGACTACTGAAGACAGAATGGAGAAAACAATATACAAAACAAGAAAGAAAGTCGGTCAAGCCCGACTATAACATACTCTGTACCAAGAAAATTTTTCTTTTGATCATAACTCGAAAACCGTTCATCCGATCTTCTTCATTCATTTGGCGGATCGATAAGTTATCCTAATAACTAAATATGTCCAGAAGGAACAAGCCATCTATCTTCA
The DNA here is from genome assembly GCA_035044965.1 of Lordiphosa andalusiaca. NCBI lineage: Eukaryota > Metazoa > Arthropoda > Insecta > Diptera > Drosophilidae > Lordiphosa > Lordiphosa andalusiaca. Next base: position 849,192 of record JAWNNM010002509.1, read on the forward strand.
AAACTGTGGGAGATATGACGTTTTCTCTAAATTGCGGGGGCGGGAGGGGGCGTGGCCAAAATTGAAAATAAACTTGATCTGCCTGCAGACATTAGAAGCATTTGTCCCATACATGTCAAACCTCTATCTCTTACCATCTCTGAGATCTGACAGACATGATTCGGCTGTTGATGGCGATCAAGAGTATATATACTTCCTTCTCGATGTTACATACTTTTGCACAAACTTATAATTCAAGACAAGAAAGAAAGTCGGTCAAGCCCGACTATAACATACTCTGTACCAAGAAAATCTGTCTTTTGATCATAACTCGAAAACCGTTCATCCGATCTTCTTCATTCCTTTGGCGGATCGATGAGTTATCCTAATAACTAAATATGTTCAGAAGGAAGAAGCCATCTATCTTCAAAACTGTGGGAGATATGACGTTTTCTCTAAATTGCGGGGGCGGGAGGAGGCGTGGCCAAAATTGAAAATAAACTTGATCTGCCTGCAGACATTAGAAGCATATGTCCCATACATGTCAAACCTCTATCTCTTACCATCTCTGAGATCTGTGCGTTCATACGGACAGACAGACAGACAGACGGACAGACGGACGTGGCTATATCGACTCGGCTGTTGATGCTGATCAAGAATATATATACTTTATGGGGTCAGAGATGCTTCCTTCTGGATGTTACATACTTTTACACAAACTTATAATACTCTATGTACCTACGGTACAGAGTATAATGAACACGGAATATGGAATACTTAACACTTTAAACTTAATACTGAATACTCAACACTTGAAATGGAATACTAAGTACTGAAAAATGAACACTTAATAGATTTAGTTAGGTATATAAGGTGGCTCGGCTAAAGCCGATATCACCCAGAGTCCTTTTGGCCCAATGTGATGCCTAATAAGAGGGAAATGGTCAAAGAGTATGGTGAAGTGGATAAGTGATAAATGGTTTAAATAGAGAGACTATTTAAACCATTTTGAGAAATCGACGAAAAGAAGTCAGGTCTTCTGTGGTCACATTTGACACACTGTCCAGGCCTTCAACGAATGGGTTCTCCAGATGTTCCCTTAGCAGGTGTTGGGTAATTCAGAATACTTAATATTTTATATTTATATTTATATCCTTTATTCCAAGTTTTGAATACGCAATATTGAAAACTAAATAATGAATACTGAATACTGAATACTGAATACTGAATACTGAATACTGAATACTGAATACTGAATACTGAATACTGAATACTGAATACTGAATACTGAATACTGAATACTGAATACTGAATACTGAATACTGAATACTGAATACTGAATACTGAATACTGAATACTGAATACTGAATACTGAATACTGAATACTGAATACTGAATACTGAATACTGAATACTGAATACTGAATACTGAATACTGAATACTGAATACTGAATACTGAATACTGAATACTAAATACTGAATACTGAATACTCAATACTGAATACTGAATTCTGAGAAGAGCATACTGAATACAAAGCTCAACCAACTTAATACTAACTTAATACTGAGTTCAAAACTGAGTATCAAATACTGAGTATAAATATTCCAGATCTATTGAATATATTTTCTGACTTCATCACACAAAAGTGATCCAACATCCCACATTCTTCCATCTCTAGCAACAACCAAGCATATCCGAAAAAAACCTGACTTGTTGCATTATTTGCAGCTTTTCTGTAACAGCAAAACTTAAAAAAAAAAAAATAAAAATAAAATGCCAACCAGCAAAAAAAACTTTGCTGTGTGCCATTTTTGGGTTTTAGGAAACACATAAACATGTTATAAAATATGCACATTATAAAATGTGAGGCAAGCTAGACAAAAGCCGAAAGGAATTTGCACACTCATGGACTGGAAACCAAAAATAAAAACGACGACACTGAGCGTAGAAGAGTCGAGCACTCAGGCAGACATTTTTCTGCATTTTCCTCGCCCCTTTTTTTGGCTTTCATAATTTCCTTCCTGCTTAGGTTTTGACTGTCGCTTTTTTTTTTTTGTCCTGATGACATCTTGCGGCAAAATATTTGTTGGCATTTATTTATTTGTGTCTTGCATTTTGGCAGTTTTATTTCTACAAATATTCCTCAAGCCCCAGAAAAGTTTTCAAGTGCAGGCGACAGGGCAATTTATGCAGAATAAAATGGCATAAAAACGAAAAATATGTGTGAAGGAAACAAATTGAATTAAGGGAATGGAGTTTAGGATTTAAAAAACACCCAACAATACACAATCAAAGAGAGCGAGGAAACGACAGTGGCAAAGGCCAAATGTAGAACACAAAACGGAAGGAAAATTGAAATCAAATTAAAGTGCAACACCAAAATTTGTTTTCCTTTTCTTTTTTTTTTTTTTTTTGGTTCGGTCTGTAATAAAAATCGGAAGAAAATCATTGACATCGTTAGATAACTGAAACAGTTGTGACCGAAAAAATAAATGGTAAAAATAAAGCCAAAGGCAATACGAGGTGCAGTGAACTGTATACTCCAGTTCACCCCACCTCTCCCTCCAACGACAGCCAAATTGCAGTTGCCGTTGATGAGATGAGCGCGAGTTGCCAGACCAGCCAGCTGTGTACCACAGTGCGTATGTGTAATGTTTCTTTATGTACATATTTGTATAAGGCTGTGTGTGTGTGTGTGTGCGAGTGTCACACAAAATGCATCCGGCATCCGCTGCGTTGCCATTTCCGAAACATTTAGCTCGAGCGGGTGGAAGTCACAGCTGAAAAATCAGTTGAAGTCAGTTGAGCAAATTCTAAGAGCAAATGCCTCAAGGCGTTTTTCATATTGTTAAGCGCTTTTCGCATTACGTCATTTGCTTTAGTCATGTGAATTCTTAGAGAAGGAAATAAATGAAAAGTTATTTTGCTTTGTGAAGCCTCAAATTGACAACGTGAATGGCCCCGATAAATTTAAAGAATAATGCGAAATTTGCTAGGGCAAAGCGGTTTAATTGTCAAAACATAATATGGGGAGAATGTATGATGGAATAATAGTTTTGATACTCTTTACTCGTGGAGTAAGTGCAAATGTATGTAACAGGCAGAAGGAAACATCTCGGACATCACAAAGAAATTCTCTTAAGTAGCTTTTACAATTTATAGTAAATGTGCCAATTATCGGTTATCTGTCCAAATTTCAAATAAATGGCAATATTATAAGGGTTATAAAAACGTAGCATACTTTTTAGGGCCATATGCGTTATCTTATTTAGCATAATATTGATATATTAACATAAATGTTAATGCTCTGTTAGTTAACACCTGAAAAGGTTTCCAAACATTAATTATACTGAATAAAGTGATTAAATGGGGGATATATCGAAGTCGATCAGGACAACTTTAACTTACTCTCTAGCTTTTTTTTATTTGGCTTAATGGCGCATAGCAAGCTTTTGACACACGTACATTTCCTAATGGCTAATTTCAGTTCATATTATGTACACTCAGGAAAAAAAAAGCCAGAAGGAAGCATCTCTGACCCCATAAAATATATATAATATTTATATTCTTGTTCAGCATTAACAGCCGAGTCGATATAGCCATGTCTGTCAGTACTTCCGTCCGTTTGAACAAAAAGTTCTCAAAAATGGTGAGAGATAGAGATTTGATTGATGAATATACTTCTTAAACTTGCAGGTAAATCAGGTATATTTCATAGCGCCCCTGCTAAGTAAAAAACGAGAATGCTAAGCTAACTTCGTCTGTGCCGAAGTCTTTTTTATACCCTTGCAAGTGCTCGCTTAAATATTTTCAATAAATACTCTTTTTCCCATTTTCCGACCCATCGTTCGTATGGCAGCTATATGATATAGTCATCCAATTTCGCCAAAAATTTGTGAAATTATGTGATAGCATGTGAAACAAATAAATACAAAATGGTAGGATGCTACCATTAAAAACAAAAAAGTTTTTCTAAATAAAACTGTTTTTCAGACTTTCTTTTGTATGGCAGCTATACCATATAGTTGTCCGATTTTATTAAAACTTGGTAGAATTATAAAAAAACATAGAAAACCTACGATTGCAAAGTTTGAAGACGTTTTCATTGAAAAGAAAAAAATTTTTCTCACTAAAAATAGTTTTCCGACCGATTATTCCTATGGGAGCTATTAGATATAGTCATCCGATGCGGTCGGATGTGATATATTAGTAGCGTGCAGCAAAAAGAAGAGTCTGTGCAAAATTTCAGCTCGATGGCTTTGAAGCTGAGAGACTTGTTTTGCGTAGAAACAGACAGACAGACGGAAGGACGGACGGACAAAGCTCAATCGACTCAGCTCGTCACCCTGATCAAGAATATATATAGTTTATGGGGTCGGAAATACATATTTTACTGCAGCAGTCAAATTCTTGATTTCTTCTTCTTATTCTATATAATGAGCATACACTTTATTTGATACAGCTTATATATCACAGTTGGGCTTGACCGCTACTTGTTTTCTCTCAGTGTATCAATTGTGTTACTATTTGTAACTGAACTTAATAGCCACTTTTAAATGCGCATATTTAAGTATTGTTATTATATAATTTAAGCTGTTCATGCACATTTAATCAACTTGTTACATAACTCTGTGAGAATTAAGTTTTCCACAGTTTATTTAATAATAAAAATATTCATATTCATTTTGTGACTGAAATCAAAACAAGAAGTACAAATAAATACAAAGCTGAATATTTGTTGAGAGTACATATTTTGCTTTACACACACAATTTGAAAGCAACTTTCCTCTAACAAAAAACCACAAGATAAGTTTTATTTTTAGTATCAAGAGTATTCAAAGGTGTATGCCAGTTGTAGCCTTCTTCCAACACAAGTGCCAGAATTCTCACCTGGCAATTGAACACTTGCACAATATTCCCTGCGCTGTAATCAAAACATTATTATTCCACCCACCATAAACGCTTGTCAATTTGTCACCTGTAAAATGGAGCACACTCAATTCTTTGACCCTCAAAGTGTGACAAAATGTCAGCTCAAGTCCATTCATTGTCGTTGAAAGTGAAATCCCGTGATGCGTTTAGCTACTTGGAACGTGGCATGCAAGTGGTGGGTTGGTGGGTTGGATTTACCCCCAACATAAGTACACCAGCTGGATCTATGGCTAAGCATATGGAGATAAGCACAGTTTTTGGACAGTTTTTGACTTTGTTGCAAACCTGCGTTAATTTGTATGGCAATTCCTTTAAGGCCAGCTACACTTTCTGGGGTCAACAGAGATTTGATAAGGTCAAGAAGATACTAGATCGTTTAGATGAGAGATGTGTTCGTGTTCGTGCAAACGTGCAGCGTATCCAGAAGACTTCGTGCAAAGTTTGGTCGCGATAGCTTTATAACTGAAGGAGGAGATAGCATAGAAACAGACGAACATGCCAAAATCGACTCAGCTTGTCATGCTGATCAAGAATGTATATATACTTTATGTGGTCGGAATTGATTCGTTCTATGCGTTACAAACATGTGGACAATTTCAATATAGCCTTTGCAAGGGTGGAAAGATAGAAGGCCGACCCAAAACAATAAGTCATTAAGGCTCGGAGAACAAAGGTAAGCCCGCAGAGGTAGTAAGTATGGAGGCGTAGCCAATCCTCGCTGATCATGTGTATCCCCAGAGTCGTGCATCCACCTTGTACTTGTGTACCTTGGAGAGCTAATCCTCAACGAAGGTATAACACTCTACGAAACAGTAGGCGATCTACTCATCTCCGATTCTTGGATAGACACACTTCGCAGTAATATAATACTCTACTGAGCAGTTATGAGTTCTTATCGTAACCGGAGTGGGAAAGTTCAAGTACCCGATTAATCAGCTATTTTCAAAGAACTCATACCTAAGGTTATCAACAGAAAGCCCATACGGCTTATCCTTGAGATCAGAAATTTAACATAAACATAGCAAAGGCTGAGCCATGAAAATGGTTGAAAGTACCCGGAAAATGTTGCTTGTTAAAACTTATTTCTCATCTGTTTGACTTGAAACTTGGGTTGGAAGGATAGATGCGAGACAATTTGGGTTGCAATTTTTCGATAAGGGGATATCTACCACCAGGGAGGGAAAGTACCCGGAAAATTCTGTAAGAAAAAATTATTTTCCGTCCTGTTGACTTGAAACTCGGATGTAAGAACAAACAAACAACTCGGATTGTATGCATTACACAATTGTTGAACACTTCTACAGCAGATATTTCCCGAAATATTATGGGGTAAAACTATTACCTGCATCCAAAATTGTATTGGAATTGTTATAATTTTGTGTGTTTTTTTTTCTGATTTTCAAAGATCTGTCGCAAATTTCGAAAGAATTGTGTCTGCAGAGGGGCTAAATTCAAGGCTAATCACTTATGGGAACTAGCTGATCAATTCTCCCTTAGGTCTCATTGTCTTGCCACTTCTCTTGAAAGGCAACTCGTTTCACTTCCAGCAAAACCCGGAAGGCACATCAAAACCGTCAAATACAGTGAAGCAGTCCTAAAGCTAGCCGTCAAATCTAACGATGACAGGCATAAAGTCAGTCAATCATCTTGAGACGTAAGGCCAGAAGTGAAAATTTCTGGCGGCATCTTAGTTAACAAGGCAATTGGTGTCCACGCCAGATATTGATGAAGAAAATGTCATATTCTAGCAAAAGAGTTGAAGTATTTCAACAACGCTGCTCGAGTGTCAACAGTAAAGCTGCAAACACATTTTGCAATGTTTTTCATGCTCATTTATCATTATAATATTGTGTTAATTCCCCTGTAATCCATTGACTTAATAACTCGGTTCCACTTTTAAAATTAATTTCGTTACGGATTTGCAACTGCCACAAAAACCAACAAGGCGAGTGTTTATATCATTTCACATTTTGCTGCAGTTCAGATACATAAATCAACAAAAGTGGTGTAAACAACAATCGCGTATGTTTGCCAGAACGAAATGCCAAACATCAGGCAAACCACCACAACGCGTTATGTCCGAGGCCCTAATCAACTTCAATTGCCATTTTTGGCAGCGTCTGCGGCTACCTCGTGATGTTTTGTAATTAGACACAAAAACAAAAACAGTGAAAATTTCACAGCTAAAATGGCTGTTGATGAGGCGTGTGTCGGGCGGGTCGGTTGGTCGGGCGGGTCGGTCGGTTGGTCGAAAGGCAAACACACGAATATGGTAAAACTCATTAGTGCCAAATGCAGCAGCTGCAGCAGTTCTGCCTCTGACTCTGCCACTTTACAAGAAATGTGCATATAAATTTGACATGCATTTGGCTTAAAATTTTACGAATTTCCAATTGATAATTAGGCCACAGGGAATTTTTGGATAAATAAGCTGGAAAATTTATTAGCAATTTGCATGCAACACCGAATCGTGTATGGAATTTTATTGATGATTATGCTGGAAAGTAAATGAAGGCATTGTGACGGGGGGGAAATATAAATGTAAGTTATTAGTATATCTCAGCCTTGGAATGTCCCCAAGGCTGGCTCTGGTTCACCTGTTCTTATCACAACACAAACTTGCTCTCACTTATCAAAACAAAATACACTGCCATCACCATTACCATTACAAAAGGGATCAAACTGAACAAAAGACTTTTGGGCCCCATTCATTTGTAGCAATAAGCAAAACAATAAAACATTAACCAGCTGATAAAGCTTTTCCTGCCCCCACCCCTCAGTCACTCTCTCTCTCTCACGCACTCACCATCTGTCAGTGTGCTGCTTAGCGCCCTAATGCGATTATTAAGTGCCAAGTGCGTTGGCCATTGCGTTGGTATTGGTGTCGCTGGAAAATTCATTATATTAGCCGCCACCGTTCGCACAGCGAGCTGTCGAGTTCATTGTCCCGGTTCCGCATTCACTCGTTCATGCATTACGCGTACTCAATATCCTGGTCCAGGCGCTGGCAGTCCGCCGGTGGCTGTGGCACAATAAATTAAGAACGCAAATAAATCATCCATTTTAATGTGACAGTTCCGACAAACGCTGCAGCCCTCCCCTTCCCCACTCCATCCAAAAACCGCCACTCGCCGGGCTTGTCTGGCCCGCCACTTGACTGGCGGAAGTTCTAGTGTAAGGGAAGCGACATCGCCTGGAGATGGCACAGCGATATGTGATATTTTTGCGCTGTATCCAAAATTTTAAAGTTTCTCTAGTTTTTTCCATGTTAATAATGATCATTTCAAAGACTCAGATCAGATTTTTATCAACGAAAGTGTATGCTCATTAGAGATTTTGATGCTGTTTGCAACATTCTTTTGCTCATAACTTGACTACTGTTCATCCCATCTTTATCAATTCTTTGGCTGATTGATGAATAATGCTGATAACTTAATTTGTCCAGAAAGCATAAACCTTCTATCTATAAAACTATGGGAAATATGACGTTTTTCTACAATTTTAAAATAAAATTAATCTTTACATACTTCAAAGCTGGCGCCAATAGTTAGGGAAGGTGAAAGGGAGTGTACGTTGTTGAATGAAACGAGAAAGCTAAGCTAACGTCGTCTCTGCCGAAGTTTTTTATACCCTTGCAAGTGTTCGATTAAATATTTTCAAAAAATACTCTTTTTCCCATTTTCCGAAAGATCGTTCGTATGGGAGCTATTTGATATAGTCATTCGATTATGCCAAAAATTTGCAAAATTATATGAAAGCATGTGAAACAAACAAATACAAAATTGCAGGATGCTACCATTAAAAACAAAAAAGTTTTTCTAACTAAGACTGTCTTTCAGACCTATCTTTTGTATGACAGCTATACCATATGGTTATCCGATTTTAATAAATCTTGGTAGAATTATAAGAAACCATAAAAAACCTACGATTACAAAGTTTGAAGACGTTTCCATTGAAACGAAAAAAGTTTTTCATCCTAAAACTAGTTTTCCGACCGATTGTTCCTATGGGAGCTATGAGATATAGTCATCTGATCCGTTCGGTTCCGACATATTAGTAGCGTGCAGCAAAAAGAAGACTCTGTGCAAAATTTCAGCTCGATAGCTTTAAAACTGAGAGACTAATTCGCATAGAAACAAACAGACAGACGGACAGACAAAGCTTATGCTACTCAGCTCGTCACATTGATCAAGAATATATATAGATTATGGGGTCGGAAATGAATATTCTATGCGTTGCAAACTTCCGGGCATAATTATAATACCTTTCCAAGGGTATACCTGTGGCGAATCGAACCCACGGATTCTTAAGCAACATGTAAACACACTACCAGCTACACCACACTCAGCCGCAATTGAGCTTCATATTTAAACTATATTCTATTCAATACATACTGAGATCGCCCCTTGACCTCGATATTCAAACTTCCCTAATAATCTATAGCTGAATTACAACTAATTTCGAGACGTCTGACTAAAAGTTTTTAGTTGTCAAAAGCTATTCCCAAGTTGGTGTAAGATAAAACTCATAAATTTCTATGGTTTTATCTTCAAAATGCAATAATAAAATGCTTTCCGGAAAACTTGTATACAGCCATCTACTAAGCTGTTAAAAACTCTGCGTTTCCATTCAAGCGCTTCACCATCAATGCGAAATTTTTGCGCTCGCTGCTTAGCCAGCTTGCGAAAAATCGTTGTTTGCTGTCAGCGGAAGCAATAACAAAGGAAGAATTTAAAAAGAATAATGCAAAATAAAAGCAAAAACTAGGTAAATTTTGAAAAGACACCGAAATAAAATTCATCTGCTCAGATTTAAAGAAAAGCTGGCACAAAACCTATATTATCTGAATAAAAACAGCTGATATGAATGTGTTTTTTTAGCTATTTTTTGGGTTGCCGCAAGATGAACTTGGCAGCCATGATTAGAGCAAAGCTGGGCAGAGCTTAAAATGTTTATTATCGAGTTTAAAGACAGCTCGTAAGTCTACTTTCATTAACATAGAGTGAAAATTGTCATATTTGGGGGGTTGCCATACCTTTGAAAGAACGGAAAATGTACTTTCCAAAAAAATTTTACAAAAAATTGGTAATAATCTTTATGAATGAGCTTCAAAGCACTTTAAAAGCCACCCTTCCAACCATTTATAAAGAAAAGTTGGGAAATAATCTTAAGGAATGAGCTTCAAAGCACCCTGCAAGGCATAGTTTCGTAACCCAGTTTCATACAAGGCATTTCATGGCGTTGCCGTACCGTTGAAAGAACAGAATATTTACTTTCCATGTATTTATAAAGAAGAGTGGGGTAATATTATGAAGGAATGAGCTTCAAAGCCACCTTCATTCCTTTTTTGTTTAAGGCACTTTTAGATTACGCATTTTTTGGGGTTGCCATACCGTTGAAAGATCAGAAAATTTTCTTGTTTGGAAATTTATGAAGAAAATTCGGGTTATAATCTTTGGGAATTGGCTTTAAAACAAACTGCAAAGCTTCTTTCGCTAACTCAGCTTTAGATTAGGCATACTTTGGGGATGCCGTACCGTTGAAAAATCACAAATTTTACTTTCCATTCATATTTAAAGAAAAGTTGGTAAATTTTATTTAGGAATGAGCTTCAAAGCACCCTGCAAACCATCTTTCTTTAACATTGTTTCTGACTAAGCTGTTTTTGAAGTTGCCGTACCGTTGAAAAATCACAAAATGTATAAAGAAAAGTTGGTAAATTTGATTTTGGAATGAGCTTCAAAGCACCCTGCAAGCCATCTTTCTTTAACATTGTTTCTGACTAAGCTGTTTTTGAAGTTGCCGTACCGTTGAAAAATCACAAAATGTATAAAGAAAAGTTGGTAAATTTGATTTTGGAATGAGCTTCAAAGCAACCTGCAAGCCTATTTTCTTTAATCTTGTTTCAAATTTGTCATTTTTGGAAGTTGTCGTACAGTTAGAAATCCAGAAAATGTACGGTCTGTCCATATTTTATATATATATAAGTCGGGTAATAATCTTTAAGAACGAGTATCCAGAAAGCCCGCAAGTCTACTATCATTAACCTAGCTTGCAAATTGGAATTGCTGAGTTGGCCCTACTATTAAGAAATCAAAAAATTCACTTTCCGATAGTATTTAAAGAAAGTTGAGTAGTATTCTTTAGGAAGAACAACATTTCTCATATTTTTTGGGTTGCCATACTGTTGAAAAAACAAATAATTTACTTTTCGGCTGTGTTTATTGAAAATTTGTGTAATGATCTTTAGGAATAGACTTTAAAGTGGCCCGCAAGTTAAATTTCATTAACCTAGCTTAAAAATTTTGCATTGTTGTGAGGTTGCCGTACCGTTCAAATGCAGATTTGCTTTCTAGCAAACTTCATAGAAACCAAGAGGTTAGGTTCGGGGTTAGAAGTTTCGCAGAAAACTATATGGCCGTAATTTCAGGTTAAAACCGGTTCAGTCTGTTTCGAAAAAGAAACAAAATAAGTCGAATTTCGGTATTTGAAGACTAAACTGGTAGCCTTTAATTCCATTCTCTTTGCTGTGTTTCCTTAAATATGTAAATTGTTATGAAGTTCCCTTCGGAGCACAATGTACTAGCTTATTTTAAAGAAAATCAAGCATCTTTCTCATAAAGAATATACTAACATTTTCGTCAGTGCACGTGCCTTTAGAGTTTACAACTTGTAAATATAAAATTTGCCTCGAAACAAACAAATATTTTGTATCACGCGTTCATCTCTTGGCAGCTCACATTGTGGCCCAATGCTTATTGCCTCATTTGTTGGCTATATTTTGTGTGTTCATTCCATGGCATACTTTCGGTTATTGAGGGGAGGTTAGGAGCTTGGGCTCTCCCTCTCATTGTTTGCGCATTGTTTGCCAGGAATTTCCTTTTCCTGCAGCTATCGGCATCATGTCGTTTTGTTTGCGCTAAGTACGCTACTTACTGTAATATTTTTTGTGTTTTTTGTTTTTGTATTGCGTGTGCTCGCTCGCGCACACTGTGAGAAAATGTCTCTCCTAATTAATTGACAAGTATACAAATGCCTGTGTAAAAATTAACCACAAATTATTACAGCATTCTATTGTTATCTTGACGTAAATTTCTGTTAAGAGCTGTGTCGCAATGTAAATCAAACGCCCACACAAAAGCCATAGTATAAATCCATCTCAGTTGCAGGAATAAGCAGACCAAAAAAAAAAAAAAACCAACACAGACATTCGGCAGTTGCAGGGAACTGTGTAATGAACATTTATGAGGCAATTTCCTTGGCAACAAACACACGCACACGCACACACACACACATCCACAGAGATGCAGACATGGACGGGGACAGATGACAAACCGTTGTACCCGGGAGATGATGCTGCTGCTGCTGCTGCCGCTGCTTCCATTTTCCCGAGCTTTCGTGCTCGTTGTCTTGGTGCACAACTTTTTCTGCTCCACTTATGCCCAAACTAATTAAGTGCAGGAAAAAGTTACCATTTCCTTCCCGTTTACAACTGCCGAGCTCCGGAGTGGGTCTTTGTTCTACAGCAAGTGCACTGAGAGGAAATGATGCATTTGCAATAACAGTAGGTGGATATTGAATAGAGCTCTAAACATGAACTGTTTCGAAGAAGAAGCAAGGAAACTGAACTAGTTATGACCTAATAAAGTAGTCCACAAAAACAAGCTTAAACTTAAACTAAACAAAATATTGTAAAATATTATTTGAAAACTCTTTAAAACGCCTTGACATTATTATGCCTTTTCAACCAATTTCCCCCAAAAAAAATTTAAAAATTTTTAACAGTGTTGCTTAAATGCAATTCCTAGAGCTCTGCCGTATGACAAGTTGTAACATTTTTTGACACTACGCATGGGAAGCAGCAAGGAGCTTGGCGCCTGCTTAGAGCCAGTAGAAAATGACGGGGGCTCGCATTAGGAGGGGGGGATTCTTCTCCATCGCTTTTGCCCTGCTTTTACGATTTCAACTTCCGTCCTTTTCTCCAAATATTTAACAGTCGCTCCACTTTGCGCTGATAGCCCATTCGGGCGTCATAATAACGAAGATAAATGTTGCTAAAACTTTGCTCACAACACAGACCAGGCGCAGTAGAACCAATTTTGCTTGCAGCTGCGATTTTGCAGTTGCATTGTGTTGCATACTTTTCGGCTGTCTCTGGTGTGTGTTTTGAATGTTGTGTGCGTGTGTGTGTGTGAGATACAGAAAGAGAGAGTAAGAGCAAGAGAGAGCTTCTCTAACAAGCATACAACAAAAAGTTAGAGACATTTTTCTGCTTGGAACTTTATAGATGTTATATTGTACAATTGGGAACTGTTTTGGGTTTTAGGACAAGTTCTACTTAATTTACTGCCAGATTTAGTTTTTAGTTTTTAGATTAGATTTGAAGTTTGGCTTTAACTATAAACATAAGCAAAACATTTTGAAGAGCCATAGGGTCCAGTTCGAAATTGATAAAAGCAAAGATAGAAAATATTCTAAATAGCAATTTTTCTCCCATTTTTTAAAAACTTGGAAAAATCGTTTTTTTTATAGAACTTTCAGAGATTTATGCATTTTACATAGATCAATTAATTAATTTTTATTTTTTGATAGTTTCCTAATAAAAAAAAAACCCCAATCACCCCCAAAACATACCAACTTCCCCAGCAAACCCCTCAAACTAATTCATAGTTTGCTGCAAGCAAAAATTTTGACATGGTCAGACAAATCGAAACAAAGTGCAAAACTAATACCCTTAGCGGCCTTTCGCAACTTTGTTCCTTTTTTTCCTTGACTTTATTTTCAACTTTAATGAGAACTCAAAGCGACAAAAAGTATGGCAAGCAACTAGAACAGCGATGACAACGACAGCTTACACTGATGCTCGTTAGTTTAGAGTCGAAAAGTTTCACCAACCGTCCAAATGCATTTCGGAAATTTCTGGCCCATGTGGGGGAGGAGTTGCTTAACAAAATGGCCATCAAAACTGCAGCTGCAACTGCCATGTCCACGTCCATGTCCATGTCGAGTCGTCGTCGTTGTCGTCGTCGTGGCCATCGTCTGCTAGACTCATTCTCGTTTTGCCTGATTTATGCGTCTATGCGTCTGGCGCAGAAAGTTGGACAAACCCGCTGCGAAGGCAAATTTGACGCAGTTTTACTCTTTAATTAAAAAACTAAAATAGATGACGCTCTCCCTCCCCCCTCCTTTCAGTTTGTCTTTGTGGGTGTGTCATTTTTCTAGATTGTAGCTCTCGACACACTTTGATTGCTAACAAGCAATAAATTATGGCACAAAATGTAGGGGGAGGATCAAATGGGAGTGGGAAAGACAACAGAACAGAAACGTGAAATACTCTTTAATCGAACTTTGAAAGTTTCTTATTGATTAGGGTGCGTATTTTAGTGGACTTACTTAACGATTTTCACATTAGGTTGCTTCATCGTTTTTCAAAATTAGCCAGGAGCACCGCTTTCAAAGTGAAATCATTATGTCTAGGAACTATTTATTTAGATATCAAATATTTAAAAAACAAGAAAGCTAAGCTAACTTCGTCTGAGACGAAGTTTTTATGCCCTTGCAAGTGCTCGACTAAAAATTTTTCAAAAAAATACTCTTTTTTCCATTTTCCGACCGATCGTTCGTATGGGAGCTTTGTGATATAGTCATCCGATTTGGACAATTTGTAGAATTGGGTGATAGCATGTGAAACAAACAAATACAAAATTCCGGCATCCTACCTTCAAAAACAAAAAAGGTTTTCTAACTAAGACTGTTTTTCAGACCTATCTTTTGTATGGCAGCTATACCATATAGTTGTCAGATTTTCATCAAACTTGACAGAATTATTAAAAAGCATACAAAACTTATGAATACAAAGTTTGGAGTCGTTTCCATTGAAAAGAAAAAAGTTTTTGTCACTAAAACTAGTTTTCCGACCGATTGTTCCTATGGGAGCTATGAGATATAGTCATCCGATCTAGTCGGTTCCAACATTTTGGCAGCATGCAGCAAAAAGAAGACTCTGTGCAAAATTTCAGCTTGATAGCCTTAAAACTAATTAGTTTGAGCACAAAGCTCAATCGACTCAGCTTGTCACCATGATCAAAATCTATATACTTTATGGGGTCGGAAATGCATATTTCTATACGTTGAAAACTTCTGGGCAAAATTATAATACCCTTTGCAAGGGTTTAAAAACTACGCTGAGAAAGGAAAGAAAAGGAAAAGTACACAAAATTTCTAAATTTAAAAACTAATTTTCTTAAAATTGCACTTTTCGAGTTTTGCTTTCTAAGTTGAAGAAAAAATCTGTCTAAAATTTAGTAGTTATCATTAAATTTCAGAAAATAAACATTTATTTATAACTGTTTTGGTGCAGACAGAGAATAAAAATGATATAACAAAATATCGATTGGATGATTTTCCGTATCCATTTGGACTGAATATAACTTAAATATCTTGACTTGAATGATTTTCAGCTTCGTTGGATGATTCAAAGGATATTAAAGACATATCCAGTCCAAATGGATCTATTTTGAAGAGGTTGGTTCCCCTTGAAATAGCTAAACGATCTAACAGCCGCGATAAGCGTAGGTAAAACATTAACTCGAGCCGATTAAAACTACAGGTTGAGTTGAGTGGTTTATTAAAATTCAGCTACCAATTAAAGTTTCTACTGTTTAGTGTTCTATTTTCAACTAAGATATTGAAAAGTGCTTTTAAATGTTAAAAAACTCGTTAAGGTTCACAAAGGACACTCTTGAATTGGTATGGTACAGACAAATCCATCACTGAAACTTGTCTCCAATATCCATATTCTCCACCAAAGTGACCACTGAAAAAGCCAATTTAGCCACCTGAAAAATAATTGAGAAATCATTGCCTTTGAAAACTCTCTCTTCATTTATAAAAAAAAAGTTACCCCGACTCACCGTAATATTCGTTTGCACATTAATCGAAAATATACCGCCAGCTGTGAGAATATTGGGCTGTTGAATATTATGCAAAAAATACAATAAAGTGGACTTATAACGTGGTTCAGCATCTGTCCAATTCGATTGAAATAGACAATGGCTAAGTTCCTCGCTGTCATCAATAATCATGTTACACATATAGCAAAAGGGAAAGGTTTCCAACAAGACACAGCAGATATAGACACAGGTGACCACCACACTCCAAATATCCAAAAATAATTGCATATTTATCAGAGGAATACCCAGAACAACGCCGATGAGTATAAACTGCACAAAAATGGTGGCCGATATAACCGGTCGCAGTACATTGATATAACTAGAATTGAACACCGATTATAAACTGTTAACTTGTGACGAAACTAACTTACTTGGTGATCAAACCATGATCCTCGATACACTTAACCAACTCCCTATAGTTGTCCTCCTCCGACATTTTCATATCCGTACGTAAACGTAGCAAACGCTTCTTAAGAAATCCCATGTGAGTACGCAGTACATGCATATAGATAATGGGATACACATCGCTGCATATATCCATTATGATGGCAAAGAACATCAAACCGTATTCAATAGCAGCAGCTAGCCAATATTTAAGTAAACTTCCATCTTGTGTGATCAGAGGATTGTACAGATTCCAGGCCAAGTGTCCCGCAAAGATCGACGACAGAAAAGTGGTTGTCATAAAGGATGAAAATAAAATCTGATAGGCCAAATACAAACGACCACAATAAGCCACAATACGACGAATTTCACTTTGTTCTTCCACACTGATGCATCTCTCATCCATGCGATCGAGCAGTTCCTTGGCTTTGGCCAATCTCCGTTGACCCCAAAAGGTGTAGGCAGCCTTCAAGGAATTGCCATAGGAATTGACGCAGGTTTGCAGCAAAGTCAAAAACTGTCCAGCCGAGAAGCTGGATATATCCTCAAAATAGGTGCCCGTAAAACTCAAAGGCAACCAAAGAATATCCAATACATTAATGACAACCCTCCACAAGACAGACATCCATCCGTTTTGTCTCAATTGCCAGCCCACAAGTTGCATGCCACGATCCATGTAGATGAATGCATCACGGGACTTGACTTGCTCCGACAACGGTTTTACTTTTAGGCGAGGAAATATCCGGTGCAACATCTTGATGGACTTTAAAGTCCATAGAAAGTGAGCTCGCTTTATATAGGATTTTGTTGGGGCAAGTTGGCGGAATAATTAAGTTATTAACTAAAGTTTTGGTGCAAGTTTAACAGCAAACAGTGAGAATGTCTGCAGTTGTTTAATATATATTTTTAATGCAGTTTTGGATATAAATGATGTATAATCTAAGCAATGCCATCAAAACTGAAGCATGTACTTATCCTTAAATGGGTTAGCCATATAAATAAACCTTTTCTCATCAAGTTGACAGCACATTTTGTGCTAGACACACACACACACACACTCACTCATACTCGAAGAAATTGGCTCCATAAAAATAACTCACAGATGAAAGCAGCAGCGCACACATTCACAAAGGTTAGCCCAGGAAGCCGCAGATCTTTCTGAATCGGCGGTCTTAGGAAAATAGCTCATACGCAGCGTGCGCCGCGTGTCTGAAATGCCGCAAATACCCAGAGTTGGGAATGAGCGGAGTTGACGCTAAAGGAGGAGGAGGAGGAGGAGTAGGAGGAGTGAAGACCTACAGAAATAAGCCAAAGCTGTTGTCCTTTGGCAGCTGGCATGACACTGCAACTGCCAGTGTCTGCAGTTTTTCATCTTGAGATTTATTGAATGGTTTTATTAACAATCAATGATGCTTATAAAATTGATGGAAATTTAATCGAAAATATATCTATTTATTGCAAGTAGCAAAATCAAGGGATTTCCTTTAGACGATAATAAAAAAAAACACTGTACCAAAAAGAGAGACACGAATTTTTGTGAAAAGGAGGAACAATTTGAAAGGTTCTAAGAAATTTCTGAAGTCAACTGATTTAAGCTCAAGCTGAAGATGATTTATCCGAAATGAAATGAAAAACTAGAATCAAGCTTAAGCATTTCAAAACGAGAAAGCTAAGCTTACTTCGTCTGTGCCAAAGTTTTTATACCCTTGCAAGTGCTCGCTTAAATATTTTCAAAAAATACTGTTTTTCCCCATTTTCCGACCAATCGTTCGTATGGGAGCTATATGATACAGTCATCCGATTTGGCCAAAAATATGTAAAACTATGTGAAAGACTGTGAAACAAACAAATACAAAATTGCAGAATGCTACAATTAAATACAAAAAAGGTTTTCTAACTAAGACTGTTTTTCAGACCTATCTTTTGTATGGCAGCTATACCATATAGTTGTCCGATTTTAATAAAACTTGGTAGAATTTTTAAGAAAACATAGAAAACATACGATTACAAAGTTTCCAGGCGTTTCGATGGAAAAGAAAATAGTTTTTCTCACTAAAACTAGTTTTCCGACCGATTGTTCCTATGGGAGCTATGAGATATAGTCATCCGATTGGAACAAAAATTTGTAGAACTAGGTGTGAGCATGTAAAACAAGCAAATACAAAGATGCAGGATGCTACCATTAAAAACAAAAAAGTTTTTACAACTAAGGCTGTTTTTCAGACCTATCTTTTGTATGGCAGCTATACTATATGGTGTTCCGATTTTAATAAAACTTGTTAGAACTATAAAATAACATAGAAAACCTACAAATACAAAGTTTGGAGAAGTTTCCATTAAAAAGAAAATAGTTTTTAATACTAAAACTAGTTTTCCAACCGATTGTTCCTAGGGAGCTATGATATATAGTCATCCGATCCGGTCGGTTCCGACATAATAGTAGTGTGCAGCAAAAACAAGACTCTGAGAAAAGTTTCAGCTCGATAGCTTTAAAGCTGAGGGATTAGTTTGAGTATAAAGCTCAATCGATTCAGCTCGTCACCCTGATCAAGAGTATATATGGTTTATGGGGTCGGAAATAAATATTTCTATGCGTTGCAAACTACTGAGCAAAATTATAATGCATTATAGTACGTTTGCAAGGGTATACAAAGCGGGTTCTGATAATTTTTCTCTGTGTGTGCGCCTCAGTCCATGAGCTCAAATTACATGCGCCATTTTTTAATCTTTTCTACTGACTCTCTCAGCAATTGATGAGCAACGAAAAAGTAAAAAAGGCACAAAGTGTTCTTGTTACAGTCATACCCATCAATGAAGTAGCGAAAAGTCAGCGACCCTAAACGGTTCTGCTTAATTTAGTTCAGTCTTTGATGTGTGCTGTGCTGAGTGAAAATTGTAATAGTTTTAAAAATATACACACAAATAAATGACACCACACAAACTAATCACTTTCTCAATCGAACTAATCCAAATTACTTAAAGATACGCTTAAACTGTCCATCCACCCCTCAACGTCCTCCAGTATGGTCGGTGGTCTCAGTTCAAGGCATAACATTCCCCTTACTTAATAAAGTGCAAACAGGCAAGTGATTATTTCACAGCTATTGTTCAACGCCCCCGACCCTCGAGCGGTCCAGCGACAGGACATGGATGTCGGGATGCAACAAAAGGATTTGCGTAATAACCAAAGAGGCGAACCAGAACACCCGAAACAGATAAAGAGGAGCGAGAAAGAAAAAAAAAACCAAGAAAAATGTGAAATGGTCTCGCGGAATAACTGCGAAAAAAAAAATGTTAGTAAGAAATATACAATGAAAACAAAAGCAGGGCAAAAGGATACAGAGGCAGGATGGGTGGTCAACTGGCTCTGCGTGCCAAGTGTGCAGAAATTTACGAGCTGGTTTATGGCCGCACACGGATATGGAAATGGACACGACACGCACCCAGCCATTCACATACTCAGGCAGTGGCCACTTAGCCTATCATTCAGACCACTCGATTCTTGATTACAGACAGTTGTGAGATTTTTCCTGAGAGCGGTTTATTTTGCACAGATTTATTTGATATAAATTAATTGTGGAAAAGTTGAATGCATTTCTCTGAAATTTGTTTTGCCATAAATTCCTCTTTTTGCATTGATACCATCAAAAAATCCCCACACAACCTTCACCACATTTTGCATAGAATAAAATAATTGTAAAATATTGCCAAAAATTTTGTGGGCCCCAGACTGCTGTTGTCATGGCTCAACAAAAAAGGATGACATATCCTAAACCAGATAACCGCAGGGCCATGAAATATAAAACTAAATTATATACATAAAATTGTATGCCTTTGTTTTGTTTATAATAATAATAAATTATGACAGACATTTTGTGTGCATTTACAAATTTAATGAGCTAATTTTGGGCAATAACATTTGCATTTCTATGGGGCGACACTCTGACACTTTTCCAATTGAAAAATGTATTTGCGTAATTGAATAATGAAATTGTTGGTCAGTTTTGATTTATAAATAAAAAAAAACTGCACTCTGCACTCTGCCCTCTCCACACAGAAGTGCGGGCGGGCGGCGGCGGGCCAGAGCATCATCATCAATCAAAATGATTGTGCCGAAAGGCTAAAATGCTGACGCTAATTGCAATTTGTGGTCATGGGCATGGCCCCGCAGTGCTTGTCGATACCAAAACAGTGCGCCTAGTCCTTGCTCCTTGCCGAGTGCACACGGCCCTGGCCGGGGCAGTTCCATTGAAAGTGGCTGCACCTTCCTTACCGGGAAACTGGTAAGCCCATTCAATTTGTGCGCCCAGGTAGCTAAATACAAATTTCAAAATATTCAAATGAAGTTTCTGCCTGCCTCCTGCATAAATGTTTTTCTTATATCGTTAAGCAAATATGCCTTTGATCTTTGGCCTAGTCAGGCAAAACAAAATATTCTTTTCAATGTTATTTAAATGCGGATTACTGACAGTTTTTTTGTTTTTTTTTATTCATTTCGTTTTTGTGCTTTGAGCAACATTTTATTGGAGGCTTAAGTGGTCAAGCAGCCGCATTTTTACGAGGCAAATGTAACAGCTGGACATAACCACTATATGTACATATTTTTGATGGTTATGCCAGAAGTTTTATTTTATGGACCACTAAACCAAGGAGGAAGCTTATAAAGTAAAGAATGTGTGGCAATGTAATAGGTTTAAAAGCGATGGCTACTAAGTAGACGAAATTCTAAGTCGAAGGAATGCGAGAGTCATACCCCTGCTTGTTTCTCTTGTCAGTGAGGGAAGTTTGACAATAATAGTTTGTCAAATTACATTGGGTATCTCATTTGGTTCATGTAAGGGATAAATATGGCAGTGGCGTAGGTAGGTTTTGTGCAAGGGGAAGTTTTAAAACAATTTGGTATGAATGCTGCTTCCTTAGTCTAACAATTACCATTTAAATATATATTTAAAAGGAGAAGGGGGTGGAGTTCTAAGCCCCCAAAGCCCCCCTTTTCGCACCCCACTGAAAAAAGTATTATTTAGTATCGCATTTTTTCAACCAATCTGTAAATTGGTGATACATGGCCTAACAATCAATAAGCAGACCCTTATTTCAATTGTCCCTTTTATACTGAAAGTAAACGAAATTCCATCTTGAGTATCACAAGCATGATATGCCTTGAAAAATATTGTTGAATAGTTTTAGGCAGCTTGTAGATTCAATTCAATATAAGTAGAGTGCGATGGCGCAACTTGTAGAGGCGGCTTTCCATTTGTGTTTAGTTCAAAGTGCCCGAGCTCAGAGTAAGTATTCCCCGAGTAGTTTAAGATATAAATCTATATAATTCTGTGATAAGATGAAAAGTATTCGTATCTCTAGGAAGAAACGATTTCATATAACTTAGAAGTAACATGTTTAAATTCGGAAGAAAATACGCAATTTCAGTTTGGGAGCGTTCCCACAAGACCATAAGATAACAAATGGAGTAATTATATAATATATACCCTTCTAATTTATTTTAATTAAGATATTAAGTGAGTACACTCAAAAAAACATCAATCCGAAACGGGAATAAAAACAGGGTGATCACGGATATTCACGTGCCGATCCCGGAAAAGATTGATTTCACTACCACTTTTTTTTTTGTAATCCCGAAAAACAGGATCACATAAAGCCTACTCCGGGATTACCCTGTTTTTATTCCCGATTTCGGATTTTTTTTTTGTGTGTATCAATCAATAAGATGATTCTCGCTTTAAAGTAAGCTAGTTTAGTGATATTCCAAGCTTATGGCACCTCTACCATGATCAGTTAATTGTGTGTCATAAATATATAATATATAGTCATACATTCATCCGATTTTGATGCAATTGGGTATAATTATGCTAAAGCAGAAAAAATCAATAGCTGACAAATTTAAAGATGCCAAAAAATTAAAGCAAAAACAATTTGTTTCACGAAAACTAGTTTTTCGACCGATCGTTCCTATGACAGCCATATGCTATGGTCATCCGATTTTGATAAAACTTTGTAGAATTGTGTGAAAATACCTAAAATAAGTAAATGCAAAATTTGAACACACTACCATAGAAACTAACAAAGTCTGCGGTACTAAGTCTAATTTTAAGACTTATCTTTTGCATGGCAGCTATACTATATAGTGGTCCGATTTCGATTAAACTTGGTGAAATCATGAATAAGCATAGTAAACTAATGATAACGAAGTTTGGAGACGCTTCCATGGAAAACAAAAAAGTTTTCTAGTTTTTAGACCAATCGCAGCCATATGCTATAGTCATCCGATTTGGCCAATACCTACAAATGTCTAGCATATTAGTATCAGAAGACTTCGTGCAAAGTTTGCTGGAGATAGCCTTAAGACTGATGGAGAAGAGTGCATAGTTAACGGACAGAGGGGCAGACGGACAGGATTAAGAATATATATACTTTATGTGGTCGTAGCTGCTTTCTTTCTTTCTTTTTTTTTCAACACACAAACTACAACAATTTGAAGCATC
Organism: Lordiphosa andalusiaca; assembly: GCA_035044965.1. Classification (NCBI taxonomy): domain Eukaryota; kingdom Metazoa; phylum Arthropoda; class Insecta; order Diptera; family Drosophilidae; genus Lordiphosa; species Lordiphosa andalusiaca. Next base: position 871,940 of record JAWNNM010002509.1, read on the forward strand.
TTCAATTCCGCTCTAAGTAAATATCATTTAAAACGCTTAAAACTTGTATGCAAATGCCATATGCTGTCCCCGCTTTCTGCTGACATCCCAATGTGTTAATCACAGTAACCGCGCGTTGGTATGCACCGAAAAATGATTGCCAAACACATTATCTGTATTATTAATGAGCTGCATGCCGCACATGCCACACGATTGGACATGCCTTGTGGTTGGGGTTAAAAATGGGCAGTCGCCTTTGGTGTGACCATTGTTGTTGGTTTGGATGGTTCGTTGGTTGGTTGGTCGGTTGGTTGGTCGGTTGGTTGTTCGGTCGGTTATTCGGTCGGTCGGTCGTCTGGTTGTCACTTTTTGGGTGTTTAATTAATTGAAAGCATTTTTACCGACGCTTTGCGGCTGTTGCTCGTCGTTGTGCATCTTTTGTTGCTCCATGCAATAATATTGACTTTCCGGCAAGCACAATAAGGACTATTTCGCATGCAAATTAAACGCAGTCGCATATGCCAAGCCATAAAAGAGCCACAGATCGCTCACACTTTTTCGCTGTTAATTAATCGAAATACTCGCATTTATGCAAAATATTTGTTTCTCATTTTCAGCAACTTTTATGGTTTAATGTATTAAATTTAATTTGCAAACAAAAAATGCGACAAAAAAAGAAAGAAGATAAATGTATTTAAACAGAACCAACCTTTTATGGAATTGGCAATTTAAAGTTGATGTACAAATGAAATAATTGGAATGAATGGGAAATGATTTAATGACATTGTGTTTGGACTTGGAACTATGTTAAGATATCTATATAACGATTTATCAACTATTCTGCAACTATCCAAGTGCGTTTGAACACAAGTGCAGAGGGTACCCAAAAATAGAAAAGAGAACAAGATTCTGCACCCCCCAAATTAACGCCCACGGGCGTTATTCCCTTTATATGAAATCGAAAAAGCCACTTATGAGTGAGTGCTTTCAAATATTTGCGACTTTTAAACACGTATTTTGAAGTGATTTAGAAAAAAAATAAGATCCACTTGGACTGAATTTGTCTTCAATATAAAAGGCCAAAAAAACTTAGAAAATTGCAACTAACAATGGCGTCAAGGACCTACATTTTAGGAGATACAATTCCTAAAGCCATAAGACCTTTAGTTAAAAAAATTAAGAAAATAATAAACATTTTTGCACACTTATACTAGATTTACACGGTGAAGCAAGCTTCATGAAGTTCTTTTAGTAGGCGGAATATTCAAGGCAAAATGAATAAGTTTTATAAAGGGAAGTTTTTGAATTTTACATGAATCTCTCACCTACTAAGAGAACTTGACGAAGTTTGCTTCACCGTGAACTTCCAGTCTATATGAGACGCTTTTTTATACGGATATTCTTTCAACTTTACTTTAACTTCCCTTCTCTCGGACTCGAACTGAGGACCCTGGATACAGCGCATACATAGTCGACATCTCAGCGCAGACGACTATCCAAGTCACAAGTGGCAGTACGACAAAAAGCTGCGTATAGTTGAGCCTGCCAAGAAATCGCAGTAGATAGTTTAATTCAGTCTAACACTTTCCATCTTCTTAATGGTTTCCTCGAGATGCGCTTTAGTGACCCGAGCAACATAAATTTTATGAATACACAGATCACTAATCTCCTCAGGAAGCCTGTCTGTTATGTTACTTCAAACCTTTCACTGCCTGCCTTTAGAATCCTTGGATATGTTTCAAGTGTAGCCTAATAAAGCTTATGAAGGGTTGGATGGCTCAGGTATATTCTAAAATTCCTCGGGACTACCTGTATGTAAAATGACCAGCATAAATATTGAAGTACGCTCTTCTCCCAAAAAACTGTATTTCAAACAACTAATTAAAATTAAACCGCACTCATTTAAAAATTTGTTTTTATGCTCCTGACCCTTTGAGTCCACACATTCCACTTTAAAACCAAACATTGGACAACGTATTCAGCGCTGAAATACGTTCGTCATCCTTTTGAGTGAATGCAATTTATTTTAATTGCAATGCGGCAAAAGCGAAAACTCAAAGAACGGCAAAGGAACACACCAACATTTTAAATGGCCTTAAAATGACGAAAAAGCGTTAGCCAAAATGGGTGAAAAAAAAAACATATTAAAGGGGAAAACTGTTTGGCATTTTTCTAGGTCACGAGCTCATTAAAATTTGATCATCGCGACAACTCTAGTCTAATGTTTTTGCCAGCTACGTGAACCGCCTGCAAACTAATGGAATTTTCTGACCAAAGAAAAGTAAAAGGCGGGGAAATTCCACACAAATCGCGTGCTCAAAAGACAAATGTCATTTGCAGCTGCTTGGCAGGTAGTCAAAATAGCGCCAGCTGCTGGGGATTTTCCCAGAAGCCAGAGGCACTAAGATTGTGTGATAGGTAGGTAGCAAGTGTTGTGTGTGTGTGTGTGGTATAAATGGCAGAGCATCGAAATCAGAGACATCATTGCTTCCAGGACGCTAGAGACAAGCACAAGTTCCTTAAAATCAATCACAACACAATTGCATCCATGGCCGAACTACTTTTTCCTCAACTGGAGCGACCTTTGCCCACACTGCCGTCCCTGCACTACACACTCTACGCCTATCGTGAGGAATTGCGTCGCCGGGATGCACCCTTCATGAAGATGTCCACCATCAAGTTGCATCTGACGGATAACTTGATCCTGCAAACCATCAAGAATATTCGGCAATATGATACCATTGAGATTATGAATCTGAATGAAGAGATAACATTCAAGCGTCGATTGACCAAACAAATGCGTAAGGTACGCAAACTGGAGAAATTGGGACTAAACATCGATCCACGCAAACTCAATGAGGTTAAATGGCAGTGAGTAAAAAGCAGCTACTAAACTGTGTGAGACAAAGCATTCCGAATGAAAGAAACAACAAACAACAAAACACATACTCTAAGCATGTCAGATTAGTTCTTAAACAAAGCCACAACAAAAAAAAATCATATTATAATTGTAATAAATTCAACCAGTTTCTAAAACTTAATAATATGTTAACAATGTAAGAAGAGCTACCATTTTTTTCAAGAGCAATAAAATTTTCTGAAATGAAATTGAAAGTGTTTTACTTGTGAAATGGTTTTGGTGTTTCGCCCAAGGATGCCATGCAAAAAGAGGGCAATATTCTGATTTCTTGTACAAGAAAGAAAGGAGCCTCTAGTTAAGAAGCATCCTGCCTATGCCACTGGATTCAAGTATATGAAATAGCTGCTTAATCTCATTTGTGAAAAATTCGCGTCGTCTAGCCTAGCTGTCTAAACAGACTATCCAAAACGCCCCGGTACATGTGCACAGGACATTTGGAGATTAGTCCCACTGTGCCCAAAATTGTGGATGTACTCAATAAACGTGCAAGTAAAATACATGGAGACTCTCGAGTAGAAGAAGGAAAGCAGAACGAAAACTTCCTAGTCCAAAAATACCCCTGCGCACACAGCACCCTTAATCAGGGTTCGAAATTGCTCACGAGCCGAGAGCCACTGTTCGCGAGCCGGGAGTACTAACGTCTCACAGCTCGTGAGCCACAGCCATCAATCGGCGCTCGGCTCGTGAGTCACAGCACTCGGCTCTGAGCTGAGACATAACCAATACATATTTATAACCTTGCAAAGGGTTAATACCCTTAATTTGCCCAAAAGTATGCAACGCATATAAATATTCATTTCCGACCCCATAAACCATATATATTCTTGATCAGGGTGACGAGCTGAGTCGATTGAGCTTTGTCCGTCCGTCTGTCTGTCTGTCTGTTTCTACGCGAACTAGTCTCTCAGTTTTGAAGCTTTCGAGCTGAAATTTTGCACAGAGTCTTCTTTTTTCTGCACACTACTAATAGATCGGATGACTATATCTCATGGCTTCCATAGGAAAAATAGGTCGAAAAACTAGTTTTAGTGAGAAAAACTTTTTTCTTTTCAATGGAAACGTCTCCAAACTTTGTAATCGTTAGTTTCTATGTTTTTTTTTATAATTCTGCAAAGTTTGATGAAAATCGGACAACTATATGGTATAGCTGCCATACAAAAGGTAGGTCTGAAAAACAGTCTTAGCTAGCAACAATTTTTTGTTTTTAATGGTAGTATCCTGCAATTTTGTATTTATTTGTTTCACGTGTTTTCACATAATTCTACAAATTTTTGGCCAAATCGGATGACTATATCATATAGCTCCCATACGAACGATCGGTCGGAAAATGTGAAAAAGAGTATTTTTTGAAAATATTTAGGCGAGCTCTTGCAAGGGTATAAAAACTTCGGCACAGACGAAGTAAGCTTAGCTTTCTCGTTTAATCTCACTTTCGGACGTCTCCTCCCTGGTTCCTATTTCAAGTTCGTTCGCCTTCCGTTTGTACACTTTTATTACTGGAGCTTGTTTATCCCTACGAGTAATATGTCCCATCGACAGCTTTTAGAGAACCATATATCTTCGGAAGAACTCTTTTCTCGAATTTCTAGAATTTCTTTCCCAAAGTAATTTCTAGATTTCATTTGAATAGCTATAAAATGCTTATCTAAGTGCTGACAATGCCTATGCCAATGCCGTAGGCAATTGAGAATATCGTACCATAATGCAAATGGGATACTCAGGAATGCAGTCTTGTAAAAGCTATATTAAGAGGTCTGTGAACAATTGCAGAAGATGTACGGGATCGCATATTTTATAATGGTGACAAGTCAAGGATCAATTCGGAAGGTCCATCAGAGAATCGTAATTTTTTTAAAAATCTTATAAAACTTTGTTGGGGAATCGATGAAAATTCCCAAATTTGCAAGTATCACTGTCCGAAGGTAAGCGTTATTCGTCTTGAACTTCGTCAGTGAAATATACTGAGCCGAACCGCTTTGTTTAGTGGTTTTGAGTTCGGTTTAGCATTTTAAAAACATCGCCGGCTTGGTTTGTGGTTCGGTTTATCAGCGGATTTGAAGGTTCGGTTTGGTTCAGAACCGGTTTGCATCCCTCCTTATAACCGCAGGGCAGATTCTAAATACGTATAAAATCGAATGAACTCTTACATTTTCTTAAAGCGTTGAACCTTTCCAAGCACTTTTCCAGTAAAAAATTTGATTTCCTAAAAACCCTCATTTCCGGCAAACTCTATTTAAGGAAAAGAAAAACATTAGTTGGTTATATTTGAACTCAGATGAGATCATTCTGATTAACAGTCTAGCGATTGTAAACAATAGGAAGTAAGTACTTTTCCTTTTGCTAGATAATCGTTAAGCCGTCTCGAGCTGCATTAAAAACAGATCGCTGTCTGGGCACTTGGCACTTGAATTTATCTCTGTTGTAAAGTGATAAAAATAAACAAGAAGGCGAGTCTGTTGGTCCCGCAGAAGATAAGCAGATCCTTATCTCGCCTTAGATTAACGTTTCAAACTAAAACTCAGCTCAGCATTTCTAAATGTTAACTTTGAGAGTTTATTTTAATTAAATATCCAAGAATTCCTAGTTAATTGTATGGGTTGGTATTATCGATTGCATTTGGCTAACAAACAGGGACAAACTGAACCCCCTCAGATGACTCCTGTGCCCTCAAAAAAAATTCCCAAAAAATACTAATTGAATTATTAATTTTGCACTCGACATATTTTCGTTAGAAATTGCGTTCCACTCGATTAATTTCAACTTTTTCGTCAAAACTACAACATTTTCTGTGAAAAGGGAAACTTTAAAAGTGCAACATGCCTGGTAATAAGAGTGAAATGGTTCAAATTATGCCACCACACCACACAAGCACAAGTTGCCGCAACTTTTCATTAGAAGAGCCAGCACACAGTCTGTAGCTGCCATTACAGGGCCAAGAGCACTGAAATGTTGGTTTGATGCATTTGGCCACAAACTAAACAACATCAACAAAACAGCAGAAAACTAATGAACTCTGGTACGGGCTTGGACCATGACCATCGTCTGCTCAACCAGGCCAGGGGAAAATTTAAAAAGCATTGACAAAATGACAAAAAGTTGCCCTTGTCGGAAATATGAAATTAAATAAAATGTCATACAGACAGACATATCTGTGTAAATAGCTACGGGTTTGTAGACCACAAAACTAGACAAAAGTACTTAACAGTAGGAGAGCATTTGAGTGTAAAACATGGTTAATTAACAGGGAAAAACAAATTGTGGCTGGCTAATTTCGTCCTGCCCATTACAATTCTAATTTTCTTTTCCTCCTGCTGATGATATCCTGGCATATCTTCACATGATTTTGCCGCCAGCCAAGCACAGGTACTTGGTACTTGAAAATGCCCTCCTAAAAAGATTATTTCATCATCTTTTACTTCCGTTTTTTTTTTGTGTTATAATTTTATGTGGCTGCCTGTGTGTGTTTTGTCTTTTCTGATGAAATTTGTTGTCGTTTAGAGTGTGTTTTTTATTTTATTTTTAGCTGCTTCTTCTAAACAAGCATTCAGCGAGCGCTCTTCAGATTTGCTTCCTTGGTTGAGAGTGCACTTGAGGGCAGCATGCTTTTCCTTCTTCTTTTGCTATTCACCGCGATTTTGTTTTTTTTTTTTGCTTCCCTTAACCCCCCTACTTTCCCCACAACGTTGCCATTCAAACAAAAAACGTTCACGTTCATTCATGCTCATTATCCTGTAGATTATTCGGTACTTTACAGGCGCTCAGTGCGATAATAACGATGTTGTGCTGCCAAGGACATTCAGAGTACACGGCGAGAAATGATAGAGCATGAATGTGACAAGCTTTACACGATGAAGTAAACTTTATGAGTATTTTTTAGTAGGCCTGGGATTTTATACCCCTCATTCTGTTCTGGTAATTTCCACCTGAATTTCCTGCCTACTAATCATAACTTCAAGTTTGCTTTCTTATAAAAGTTAGACTGGATTTACACGGTGAAGCGAGCTTCTGGCTTGAAAAAGCTTTCGTTTGTAGAAAAAAGGTGCTTGCCCCGCTTTAAATCCAGAAAACATTTGAAAAACAATAAGATGAAGTTTGCTTCACCGTGTAAAGCCCGTCTAACGCTGGTTTTACACGGTGAAGCGAGCTTCATGAAGTTCTTGATACAGCTTTTGTTTGTAGGAAAGAGGTGTAGTGCGGTGTAGGTGTAGGTGAGTGAAAGAGGTACGCTTGCTCCACTTTACCTCTTTCCTACAAGTAAAAGCGTTTTGAAAAACTAATTGAAGTTTTTCAGCGGGTGAAGCCCGTCTAAGACTAAAATGAAGTTGCGAAAAAGCATTCGAATGTTTAAAAGAAGCGTAGAAAGCGAACTTCATGAAGTATGTAAAAAGCTTATGCTTTTCGGAGAGGTGTAGCGGTGTGGTTTGTGCCTTTACACCTCTTTCTTAGCACCGCAAGCTGATTCTCCGTGTAAATTAAGTTTTAGTTGGAATTCAAACAGGTAGTTCTTGTGAGAAATGAGGTGCCCACTTCTGTAAGATCATCAAAAAGCTCCTTCTTAACACCGATGGGCTTTTCTCCGTGTAAATTCAGTCTTAGTTGGATTTCCTAAAGCTCCTTTTTGTAGGAAAGAGCTAAAGACCTCTCTAAGTTCCTTAAAAATTTACTTCCTACCACCGAAAGCTTTTTGTCCGTTTAAATCTTGTCTTAGTTGCACTTTAAATAGTTCCTTCTTGTGGGAAAGAGGTGTACACCTCTCTAAGCTCTTCAAAAAGCTCCTTTTTAATACTGAAAGCCTTTTCCTCGTTTAAATTCAGTCTTAGTAGAAATTCAAGAAGCTCCTTCGTGTGGAAAAGAGGTGTACACCTCTCTATGTTTCTTAAAAAGCTCCTTCCTACCACTGAGAACATTTTCTGCGTGTAAATTCAGTCTTAGTAGAGGTACAGCTTAGCTCTCTAAGCTCCTCAAAAAGCTCCTTCCTACCACCGAAAACTGTTTCTCCGTGAAAATTCAGTCTTTGTTGGAATTAAAAAAGCTCCTTTTTGTGAAAAACTTTCTACACCTTTCTAAACTCTGCAAAAAGCTCCATCTTGTGGAAAACATATGTAGAGATGTATGTACACCTCTTTTTCCACAAACAAAAGCTTCTGCAAAAACTACATAAAGACATGGAACCACAAGACGAGTAGCAGCATTACCAGCGAATATCAGATAAAATTGAAACGGAGTTGGAATATGGACTTTCGATTTTACATTTGTGTGCTGTCGGTGTGCAAGTAAAATCGAAGAACCACAGTAAAACTAACTGTTGCCATTCACTTTCTCATCTTTATACAAGTCTTTGGCTTCATTCTGTAAACTCTCAGCTTTACATTTCAGATTTGCACTCCGTTTTATTTTGACACAGTTAATTTTGACTTTCAAACTTGTTAACACCCTTAATTTTGAGGTAAGTTGTGTAAAGTGTATAGTATCTATGTGGTTGAGTTGATTTTGGCAACAGTTAAAACAATAAACAATTGAAAAAATATGAAAATATAAACTTGAAATCAATTGTGTACGTCAACGAACGGATTCCACTTTAGGATCACGCACAGGAATACGTGAAATGTGACTTGTTTTCGGTATCTCCGCCTCATCGGGTAGTGGAGCTGCCAGCAGGGTTTCTGGTGTCAAGGGTGGACCAATCACATATGCACTTAGCTCTTTGAAACGGTTGAACTCTTCTCGTGTTTTATATTCCAGTTTTTGATTATTCCCCTCCCAAACCGTAATCATGGTCTGCGTTTGAATGCTGCGTTTTTTACCCTCCACAAGCGACTCCAAGCCATTCTCTCTCTCTGCAAAGAGTTTGTATCTAAAACAGGGTACCATTGTGTCCTTGCCTTGGGTATTGGGCTCAATGGCCTCGCTAGCTCCAATTGCATGCCGTCTTCTTCTGCGTCTATTAGCTTCCCGAAGGGCACGTAACTGATTTTCGAGTCTTCGCTGCGCTAACTGCATATGTAATATATTCCTTTGTGCCTGCTCCAGCTGGAACTTAAGGTTGTGTAAGCTGGCAGTTAGTTTATCCCAACACTGGCCACTTACCTTGTATCGTAGCCAAGCTCTCCATAAAGTGAGAACACCGAGGAGCAGAAGGTTCAATAAAATCCCAAAATATAAAAAGCGACGATCAGTGCACAGGGCAAAAAGACTTTGACCAATTCTTCGTAGTCGTACAACCAGGACAATTCCATGGGAGACATCTTGCTTCAGATTGAAGGCGTATTTGAACATTTTGCGTACACGCTCACGGGACTCACAAAAGACGTAAAAATATATTTTACTTATATGGTTTTCAGTTTTGTTAGAATGAATAACGTTCGCACACCTCCCAGTTATTGGCTTAGATGGTTTGGACAGGGCCTACTATAGTTTACATTAAGTCAAGTCAGACACGAGCAACAACAGCCGAAAAATCTTTAATTTCAGTATGGCAAATTGTAATAAATTTAGCTTTCTTTTTTCACAGTGTAGATGTTTTGTTTGAGGCTTGCCAAGCCAACTGGTTTTTTGATTCTGGACAGCAGCTGTGGGGGGCAACTTAATGCAGTTTGGCCTCGTCCTTGTACTGTCTCCGCTTCTTGTTGATGAAGATGATGATGATGATGCACTTGATATTTGTCGTATGAATGGGATGACCCCCCCCCTTCCGCCCCGTTCCACTACTCCACACCACACTTGCCTCATAATGTTGAAGAAATCTTCTTTGCCATTTAAAGCACATTAAGGGCTTGGCCCCTTAGTCCCTCTGTATATTTCCAGTTTGGACTCGGGAGTCCATTCAAGAGTCCTGGCTTTTGTTGTCCAACTAGCAGCTCCTGCGACTTTTACTGCACATTGTGTGTGGCTGTCGTTTCAGCTTTTGTGGATTATTTCGCATTTACTCACTGTGTGGGAAGCTCCTGCCATCTTCAGTTAATTTTTGGCCATTTAAATGTTAAATATTTTGTGAGGATTTATTTGGTCCGCTCGGCACCTTTCGGCTCGCAAATCCTTGGCTAAAGGCACGTGTGTGTGTGTGTGCGTGTCGCCCGCCGCGCCGATGTCAAGCTGTTGTCATCATCGTCGCTAATCCCTCGTTTGAGTGGCAAATGCCCAGCCGGAGCTCATGGGTTAGCGCCTGGATGTCGCCCAGGCAGATGATGTCCAGCTTAGGTAATGGCAATTTAATAAGCTTCTGAAATGTTTTGGTGCTGTGGCCGCCAGCGTACTTAGAAGCTACTTAGGCAGCGACATGAAGCAATTAGCTAGGGTGGGACTTGGGTGTGGGGATAAATACCCATAATAATAATAGCAATTTTGACTTTGTGATCAATACAAAAGTGTGTCACGCCTTTGATTGAACTTCGTAGATATTTTTGGTTGCTTGACTGTTACTTCGTGCATGGGTATGCGACCCATCCCTTGACTGCCCACTAGTGTGCAGTAAGGGGACCTATCCCTTATCTGACTGTACTTTAGAAATTTGTAAAAAAGAACCTTTTCATTTGATTGATATTTTGTTGCCTTATTTGTTGGTGAGAAACTAGCCTCATTTTTATCAAGGATAAATAACATAACATAACAAAGGTAAATAACATAAATATTTATAAATGACTTACCCATCTTAGTCTGTTGAAGTGGTTAAAGCGTTGATTCTCCTCCTGCAAGTAAGAAGAAATAGTAATCTTAATTATTTAGAACACAGAGCTTGAGAAATCGTGTAAGGGGCCTCCCATAGGGACGCTCAGAATAGACTCCCAAGGCAGCGACTTGTATTAAGCATAACGATAAAGTTGTTGTCTTTAAAAAATTCACACCCGGTCACCTTCAACAGCTTTTGGCGGCAGCTTTGAAGTAACTAGCCATGAAAAGGATTCCCAAACTTTGCCGTTCAGAATTGGCATTAAACTGTAGGTCCCTTTCTCTTGTGTGAAAACAAGCCAGGAGATTTCTGCCTTCGGGCAGAAAAGATGATTATCAATATATAGGCCTACTAGACTTATAATGTCTAATGTATCAAACCTCTGAAGGGACATTTTTGTGTGTATAAGAATGTGAATGACCAAACATTTTCGGTTCTACGTCAATGAAAATACTCAAATATGTCACAAACACCAAAAAAAACAAGAAAGAAAGTCGGTCAAGCCCGACTATAACATACTTTTGATCATAACTCGAAAACCGTTCATCCGATCTTCTTCATTCCTTTGGAGGATCGATAAGTTATCCTAATAACTAAATATGTCCAGAAGGAACAAGCCATCTATCTTCAAAACTGTGGGAGATATGAGATTTTTTCTAAATTGCGGGGGCGGGAGGGGGCGTGGCCAAAATTGAAAATAAACTTGATCTGCCTGCAGACATAAGAAGCATATGTCCCATACATGTCAAACCTCTATCTCTTACCATCTCTGAGATCTGTGCGTTCATACGGACAGACAGACGGACATGGCTATATCGACTCGGCTGTTGATGCTGATCAAGAATATATATACTTTATGGGGTCGGAGATGCTTCCTTCTGGATGTTACATACTTTTGCACAAACTTATAATACTCTATGTACCTACGGTACAGAGTATAAAAAGAAGTCAAATTTGTTGTAAACCTCAAAGAGAGCAAAAAGGATAAGTGCGATGAGAAGACAAAAAGACTTCTGTTTAAGTGGAGCTCAAGACAATGCGATGCGGATTAGCGGGCTGCCGAAATGTCACTGCAGTCGAGCAATCGATGCCAGAAAATAGCTGCACACTTTGCAGCACAGCTTGAGATCTGCAGGCGAACTATCGATGGCAGCTGTTTGTTATTCTTATCGCGTTATCAAGTGGAGCTGGATCTGCAGCATCGCCGGAGCGGGCGAACAATCGACGCCAGCATTTTGCTATGCACATCGTATTTCTGAGAGCTGCTGAGGCTGCGCAACAATCTCAATCGCAATGACCAAGTGAAGATATGCAGAAAAACCGAAGCAGGTGAGCAATCGACGCCAGCAATTTGCTTTATATATCGTTTCCAAGAGAGATATTGAAGAAGCAAGAGCTCAAAGACAGGATGTTATTGAAAAAGTGGGTATAAAATGAAGGTAGAAAGTGTCTAAAAAAATGTAGAAATCATTAAATTTCAATGAGCTTGTGGACTCCTTATCTATGCTGCTACGATGAGCTCAGGTATCGCTTTTTAGAGATGTTTCTGCGGGAGTTCAGTGTTCCTACTGCTTCAGATGGCCCCGAAAACGCTTCTTTGAGGTGTTGCAATGGGATTTAGATTTCTCTTCGCTTCAGAATCTTGCCATAGCAGCAGCACAGCATTAATTTTTTTCACAACTTTCTTTCCAACCCCCTCCCCACTGATAGAACACCTTCGGCACGCTTTCACATTAAGAGCTTACAATAAGTACAAACACCCACAGGATGTATTCAGCATAACAACAATAATACATACCGCCGGGGCCAAAAGGACAACTCACAAAAGTCGACAAGCGTAAAATTGACAAACGTTTTTGGCCAAAATGCAGCCGAACAGGCAACTTGAACAATGGCAGAGCAACTGCTACCGCCGACTAGACAGAGACAGAGGCGAAAGGAAGAACAAAGCAAGGGCGACAACAGCAAAAACATCAACAAGAACAACAACAGCAACAACAACAATTGTTACCCTCAGAGCCTTACGCTGCTTGAGCCTGTTGACGATTGTTAGTGAGACATTGACTGAGTGTCCTGACAGGACACAACTGGAGCTGGAAGCTGGGAGCAGGACAGACGATTTAATGACATTCAAAGCGTTGAAGTGGCCCGACTGGCCAACAGGAAAAGCCTTCCAAGCGGTGTTAGAGTGCATTCTTGTTGACTTACTGACACTTTGACACTCCAGACTAACCGACTACGACTCCAGTGGGTCAACGGGGTGCGGGATTGCAACAGGAAATTGGTGCCACAAAAAGGGTTGCAGCAAGCAGGCAGGAATGCTCATTATTCAGCTCATTTGCATGCATTTCATCTCTTGACTTCTACCAGCCGGTTACATATTTGTCCTGACATGGTTTTAAGGGGAAATGCTGGTCGTATTTTTTTTTAGTGGTAAATGGCGCAAAGGGATGGCCAAAAGTATGCTCTATAGAACTAAGAGTTTTACCTCTGATTGCTGCTACAATAATGTTATATATTCATACGAATCCCCACCTCCCACTTTTTGGCAATCAAATCTGTGTCTCCAAGAACGTTTACCAAAATTAGCATATCATATCTGCACAAGTACAGGGCCAATTTCCAACAATGCCACCCCAACACACCCACCCACCCACACACACACACCTACACACATGCAAATATCAGCAGACATTGCATACTTTGCGGCGCCCGTATGAAAATCAAAGCCTGATAACATCCGTTTCCGACAGCAATACGCACATCCTGAGTGTTATTTCATGTACTTGCATGTTTCTTAATAATTTTTAGTCTCACCGCCACTGGCCTAATGATGTAGCCCTCGCAAACACCCACACCCACACAGAGGGAGGGAGAGATGATGTCATAGATATGCTAAGTACTCGCTTCTTTGGCGTATTCCCATCGCCCTCAATCTCTTCCCAATCAACTTTGACTGGCATACGCATTTAGTGTTACACAAAACACTCGCAGCATGTACGAATCAATAACTAATGCGATTTTGACAACCTGCTACCCGGCCTGGCTTTTAATATACTCGTACCTTGCCAAATACCAGGCGCAACAGGGAGCTGATTTAACTTATGCCCAGACGCTCCTTGGCATCCCCCCACCCCCTCCGCATTGGTAACTACAGCGAAACTGTTTCCAGCTCAGTGCACATTCGCATCTCTTGCTGAGTTGTTTCAGTTTGTTTTCAATTGCAAAAGTTTCCATTCGCCGAGTTGTGGTTTTTGTTTTCCCCCCCTTTTTTTTTATTTTCTTTGGGTTTGACGCTGGGGGAGATAGAGCTAGCTTTTTGGTGTGGTTCATGAAACGGAATTGTCGTAAAGTAAGTGCAGAGACACACGAGGTGTAACCGGCAAATGTGGTGGAGAAAAATAAGGTGTAAGATTAGGATATTCTTAAGAGTAATTAAATTTGAATTTCAGATGATAAGAGTAATTGAAGCCTGAAGTCTTCAAATTTCAAACTGTATTTATTAAACCAAATTTCAGTTCAGAGAACAATTTATAGCAAACTAATGTTTGAAAGGGGAAAATGTTTTTGGATCCCGCTGAGACTCAAACACATTTTAGTTTTGAAGAGTGTCTGGTGAAATTTAAACACACTTCCTGCTTATAATAAATTTGCCTTTTTGGCACATTAAAACCAATTCAATTTGTACAAATTCTTTATCATATTTTGGTATGAGTATTGAGAGTTGTCGAATGCCAACAAAAAGATGTTATGGCCATTATATATTGGTTTAATACAAATTAAGATCCTTGGTCTTATCAAAAACTTTGTAAAAGCAGAGACCTTCATTGATAAAACGAAAATAGAGGACAGTTAAATTCGGGATTAGCACATTTTTTAAACTAACTTGAAGAACATTTCCACTGAAAAAGCAAGATTTTCTCACTAAGACTACTTTCTGTCTATACTTTTCAATGACAGCTATACTATATAGATGTCCGATTTCGACCAAACTTAGTGATATCATGGGAGAGCATAGCAAACTAAGATATACATAGTTTAGAGGCGTTTTCGGTGGAAACAAAAAAGTTTTTCTCACTAAAACTAGTTTTTCGGGTGATCGTTCCTATGGCAGCTATAACCTATGGTCATCCGATTTTGATAAAACTTTAAAGAATTGTGTGAAAGATAATAAAATAAATATATGCCAATTTTTAAGAGTTTTACGTTGAAAACAAAAAAGTTTTTCTTACTAAGACTATTTTTCTAACCTTACTTTTCTATGCCAGCCATACAATATAGATGTCCGATTTCGACCAAACTTTGTGCAATCAAGGGAGAGCATATAAAACTAAGAAATACAGTGTTTGGAGGCGTTTTCTCTGGAAAAAAATAAGTTTTTTTCACTAAAACTAGTTTTTCGGCCGATCGTTCCTATGGCAGCTATAGACTATAGTCATCCAATTTTGACAGAACTTCGAAGAATTGTGTGAAAGATTATATAATAAATATATGATATTTTTGAAGAGGTTTAAATTGAAAACAAAAAAGTTTTTCTCACTAAGACTATTTTTCTAACCTTACTTTTCTATGGCAGCTATACTAAATAGATGTACGATTTCGACCAAACTGGGCAGAATCATGGAGAAGCATAGACAACTAGTGAATAAGGAGTTTGGAGACGTTTGCATTAAAATCAAAACAGTTTTTCATACTAAGACTATTTCTCTAACTTTACTTTTCTATGGCAGCTATACTATATAGATGTACGATTTCGACCAAACTTGGCAGAATCATGGAGAAGCATAGATAACTAGTGAATACGGAGTTTGGAGACGTTTGCATTGAAAACAAAAAAGTATTTCTCACTAGAACTGGTTTTTCGACCAATCGTTCCTATGGCAGCTATATGTTATAGTCATCCGATCCGTCAGGTACCGACAAATGTGCAGCGTATTTTTACCAGATGACTTCGTGCAAAGTTTGGTAAAGATGGCTTTCAAACTGACGGAGGAGATGGCATAGAAACAGACGGAGAGGGCTAAATCAACTCAGCTCGTCATGCTGATCAAGAAAATATATACTTTATGCTTCCTTCTTTGAGTTACAAGCACCTGAACAATTTCATTATGCCCTCTGTAAGGGTATAAAAATGGTCAGATTAGGCGAATGTATGAATCATTTCCGAAAACAGATTTGCTTTCATTCAAAATCATCATCTTTAATCACCAACAACCCTTCAAAATACTGAAAAAAGCAAAACTTTCAGTTGACATTATCAAAAATTTCGAAGTGATGCCGTTTTTCCCAAAACAAATTCGTTCAAAGTGCACTTATATCATCTAGGATCACTATCATTCATTTGATAAACTGAACATGGCAATCGAGCTTATCATTTTTAAAACCAAACAGCGACTAGGATGGAGATTAGGTTCCCAATCACATATTTGTGGTCTTCAGGCAAAGTTCTAGACTATTAGGATATTCGCGACCCCCAGTTGAGCTTTGAAGTTGTTGAATTGAGCAAAAAATACATCTTTTTGCAAGTGGAAATCATGAAGAAGAAAGCCGCGACTCTCAGTTGAGCTGCAAAATGGATAAGTTAAGAAATTTAAGATTCCTTGCAAATATGCTAGTAGCAGAGTTTTATTTTATTTAACTTGTTTTTGACATGTAATAAATGAAAAATGTCCACCACAACTGCTCAAACCACCCACACATATGGATATCTTTTCAAACAGTTTCATGGCCTTTCCCTTGTGCCTTGGCATTAAGTTATCTATAAAAATCATAAATATAAACCTACCGCATTGCATCATTGAGCAAATTGTTGTCTGTTTTTGAGAAGAGAAGCAACACACAGCGGGCTGACTAAGCCCAGCAGTATACTATGCTCCCACAACCGCAACAAGGAACATGTGTCCAAGTAGCGAATATTTTCCCATTTCCTACCACAACTCCTCCTCCTTCTCCTCCTCCTCCTCCTCCTCCTCCTGCTTCTCCACCGGCCGCACCTAAGCCAAAGACAGTTGAAAACATCAATTTACTTTTATTTCCCAGTGTACGTTTTAGTACCCTAAAAAAAAAAAAAGAAAAGGGTTTCCCCCCCTCCGGACCAACTGTGCAGACTATCGGCGAAACCTTGCTTAGTCATTCAATTCAATTGATTCAATTGGGATTGTATCGTTTGCCTTTTTATGTGCATTTTGGTCCAACACATATTATGTGTCGCCTGCTCCCGAGTGTCTCATTTATCTGCGGTTAGTGTGTGGGCTGGCTCCCCACTTTATTGGAAAGGGCGAATACATTTTAGGTGAAATTTAATAATATACAATTTGCCACATACTTTTTTATAAGCCGATAATGTTATTAGGCTAGGCGGTATATTTTATGTGTTGACCAATTTTGGCCCTCGAATGCCATGACTTGTGCAAATTTGCATCCCAAAAAAAAAAAAAAAAAAAACTGGACTGAGCAAATTGTGTCACGACTAGTTTCGCTACACTTCATTCCGGCGCTTTGTGCATATTTTACGTGTAGTCCCTTGGAATTGGTGTGTAAGTGTATTTACGGGTGGGGGGGGGAAAAATGGTTCTTCTTTACAGGCTCGCCAGGAATTTGTTCACTTTGAGCTTGTCGTCCTTTCTTGTTGCTTCTTTGCATGCTTTTGTGCGAGTTCCAGAGACAAGAAGACAACAAAAATATTTTTGCGTTTTGTGGACGAAGGGGCGGTGAGTGTGTGTGTGTGTGTGTGTGTGTCTATGCCACAGTGGTTTGGCCATGGAATGGGCCCGTAATTTAAGACAATTTTACAACAAATTTACTCGCCACGAACCCAAATGGCTCTGATCAGTTTAACTAAATTTTGCACCTTCCAGCTTCAATTTGTTTGCTCGGACGACAAATGGAAAGTGAGTCCACTGTGCATGCACAAGCAATTCACATGCGAATCTATGCAACAATCACCATTTGTACGCTTGCAATCCATTCCTCTTCCCTTTTCCCTTCTTGCCACACAGATAAATTCCCTGTCATTGAGCCAGTATTTTGTATCGTTGAACCCAAAAAGTTCGGACAATGCTAGAGGAAAAGTTTTGTGGCACTCTCAACTTCTTGCTATGTTTGTCTGTATTAATATTTTTCTTTTTCACTCTCCGGTTTCTTCTATTATATTTTCTATTATACGCATTCCAGCCAGTTTTCACAAGTGCCTGGCAGGGAGCCACGGGTACTTGAAATGCAATTTCAAAGAAATATTCCACTCAACAGTATCAAAAGACGCGTCGACGTCCAGTTTGGTTGTTGTTTTGGGCTAAAGTTGTTCATGTCAGTCAGTCTGTCAGTTTGTCACTCAGCGGAAAGTCCATTGCATGTCAGTTTTGCTTTGCTTGGGCAAGCCGAGACAGTGAAGATTGGAGACATGCAAGCGTTTTGGTTTGAGAAAAATAATGGGGGGAGAAGGGGAATTGGGAGACTTCAAAATGGGCTTAGGTTTCGAAATGGTTTTAACCGATGCGAGACAAGCTCTGAAGACATCAATACTATGATAAATAGGTTCTCAATGACTTCATAAGATATGCATAAAAAACAAGGATTAAAAACATTTTTAAACACTTCCATATTGAAAATCTATTATAAACTGCCTAAATGGATCAAAAGATAAGAAAACAGCTTAGAACAAACCTCAGTAAAATTGAAATATGTGCATTAGGGTGGATGCCCATAAGGTCCTTAACAACACGCATCATATATGATTCCTTAACAAGTGTACATAATAAATTAAAAAAATCCCAAAATTTTAATTTCAGTTTTTACCCCTGCGCATTGGCCTCAAAGTTTCCAAAAATATTACGTATACAACACGTTCGCCTTATCGAAATTCCGTCAACACATTCTCCGTATCATTTTAAAAGTTCATCGAGTACGAACAGGTTTGCAGCCCTAATTCTTAGTAAAGGTTCAATTCCGTTTTTTTAAAATGTCATAAGGACTTCAAATAAAACCCGTCAGCATTCCCATGTTGTTCTTGACTAGATGTTATCCAAATCAAGCGCTTTGAACCGTTTCCTCGTATTGGGATAAGCGATTCAAAACCAATATTTCAATACCCCATTGTCAACTCAATATTTTGCTTCTCTTGTGTGTGTTCTCATGTATGAGTTGGCTGCAATACATCTGAGGTAGCTGCGGGAGTGAGAGCTCTGAGAAGCTTTCTTTTGAAAATTATTTCTTTGCCTAACAGCATACAGCTCATACATACAGCTCATAGAGGGACTTAGTCAAGTTTAACCGGATTTTCTGAGAAAATTTTCCATATCTGAAGCAAACTTGATTTGAGTGTGGTATACACCTACTTCCATGCAAATTTTTGTGGCTCTATTTTAAATAGTTTCTGAGATCGACACTTTCATACAGACAGACGGACGGACATGGTCATATCGACTTGGCTGTGGATGCTGATCAAGAATTTATATACTTTAAAGGGTTGGAAATGTTTCCCTCTCCCTTTTCCTATTATTAATGGGAACTGGGTATAACAAGTACGGTCCAATGATGCCATCGGCCTATAATCTACATCAAACAGTGCAGTTTGGCAATGCTTCTTACTGATCTTCGCATCAAGTACAGCAGTTTTGTTTGTTCACGTATCCATTCAATCAGAAATGAGCACAATTTTCCGATAAAAAAGTGGCATAAATTATGATAATATTCGATAATCTGCATGTGTTCTTTGTTTGTAAGTTGATTCTTGGTTAAATTATATACCAAACTGAACATGTTTGACAGTAAAATGTGACATGAAAACAGCTGAGCTGTCAAAAACAGTGTGGCCAAAAAGAAAGCTGCTAGAAAATCACCCTTTAGTTCAAAAATCAATGTTGATTGATTGCAAAAAATGTCAATAAAAGATCACAAAGGGAATTTTAGACAGAAATTCCTTTGGTTTTAATAGAAAATATCCAAACATATAATATATAATGGCACTATCGATGTTGATCACTTCAAAACATGCAATGGTGTCCACTATCTAAGTTTTGACCGCTTTACGAAGATGTTTAATGGAGGAAGAATAACTGAAAGTATCTTTTTAAAGCTTTTACTTTAACAATTGAAATTTAAAAGCGAGAAAGCTTAGCAAACTTCGTCTGTGCCGAAGTTTTTATACCCTTCCAAGTGCTCGCTTAAATATTTTCCATAAAATACTCGTTTTCCCATTTTCCGACCGATCGTTCGTATGGGAGCTATATGATATAGTCATCCGATTTGGCCAAAAATTTGTAAAATTATGCGAAAGCATGTGAAACAAACAAATACAAAATTGCAGGATGCTACCATTAAATTCAAAAAAGTTTTTCTAACTAAGACTGTTTTTCAAACCTATTTTTTGTATGGCAGCTATACCATATAGTTGTTCGATTTTAATAAAACTTGGTAGAACTATAAAAAAAACCTAGAAAACCTACGAATACAAAGTTTGGAGAGGTTTCCATTGAAAAGAAAAAAGTTTTTCATACTAAAACTAGTTTTCCTACCGATTGTTCCTATGGGAGCTATGAGATATAATCATCCCATCCGGTCGGTTCCGACATATTAGTAGTGTGGAGCAGAAAGAAGACTCTGTGCAAAATTTCAGCTCGATAGCTTTAAAAACAGACGGACGGACAAAGCTCAATCGACTAAGCTCGTCACCCGGATCAAGAATATATATAGTTTATGGGGCAAAATTATAATACTCTCTGCAAGGGTATAATGACACATTCAAGGAAACTCATTCGGAAGTAACTGTACAAAAAAACCAAACTACTTAATATTGTTGCTCAAATCAGATTTCTCCTCCTAAAAACCATTTCTCCTTTAAGAATATTCCAACATTTGGATTAACTTACCACAAAGTCCATCTTCACTGTGGCAATAAAACTTTCCGCATACCTCTTTCGCTCTCGCTCGGATACTATTTCAGCAAATAAAAGAAGAAAACGCCGTCTCCTATTACTGTTCCAGCGTGAAGAGACTTCTCAAATAAGAAAAGCTTCTTGCCGTTGCCATTTAAATGCGTTTGGCCAAAGAAGTTTTTTTGTCCGCCCAACATTACGTTGTTTTGCATGCCAAGAATGGGGAAAAAAACCACATTTAAAATGCCGCACTAAATTACTAAAGAACATACATATACACACACACACACACACACACATACATATATGAACCGCTTCCACATCCTGCCGAAAAAATAGGGAAATGCAAGTTGCAGCCGAGAATACAATTTACGCTTTTTCATGACATTTTTCATGTTTGTTGTTCTTGTTGGTTGGCAAACTTTTTACGGCCGCAACATACAACAATGCATTGTTGTTGTTGTTGTTGTTGGCCTCAGCCACCTGCATGTGTGGTAACGCCTGCTTGTAATGTGCATCTGGTTGAAAAACTTTGTCAAATCATTAAGAGGCGCACTCAAATGCAAAAAACCCAACCTGCAGCTAAGGAGCTGTTAAAAACTAAATGGCCGGAAAAAGCACATTCAAATAAGGACAAAGTTGACGCCAAGATGTATTATTTTCGGTTTGCTTGTTTGAACTTTTAGGTAACTTTAAGAGAAAAACACGTGCTCGTGCCATAAAAGGTTCATTTCGTGCTAATGTCGTGTTGGGTAGCACGATGGAGCATTTCTTTTTGGAAAACCAAACCTTTTGTTCTGGAACATTACTTCCCCACTTCCCTTAAACCAACTAACAAACCTCTTTGTTATAGGATACAACACTTGCTTAGTATCTGGAACAAACAAGCCGATTTACCATCCTTGATCTCCGCACCCGGCAGGAAACTCATAATTGAGGAGGCTGCAGAGCAGCATCTGTTCAGCTCCTTTGGTATTTAGCTCTTTGTGTGTCGTTTGCCCTGTAATCGCATTTTGTCGACAGTCTTAGCCAAGTCGAGACGAATGCAATTCGGCCACAAAAACTTGTCCAACAAATTCTGTTTTTAAATGGATTTTGTGTCCGTTCAGCAAACAAACAATGCAAATGTGGAAATGACAATCAAGTGCCTGTTGCTGGCTTGGACTTGGATTTGGATTTAGATTTTTGAATGTCTGACCCCCAGCAGCCAGTGGTTTCGGAGCTTGTATGCTTGTAATTAAATTGTCAACCTGGCAAATGGATTTAGCAATTGGAAGTCATGCATTGTTGATTTTAGATTGAATTAATTTGGACACAAAAGGCAGCAGTTTTTGCATAGTTATCAGTTTTTGGGGAAACTAGATTTGTGTGTGAGCCTTCAAAGAAACCCCTGGCAATCAGCTATAAACTTGGCCAAAGTTTCGCAATACTTGGCAGTGAATCCCTTTTGGGTTTGGGTGGCTACAATTTATGGCAGGCCCTTCAACTTCTTCGCCGGCTCGATAATTATTATGTAAATTGCTTAAAAATGCACCGCAGGTAAACCCTAAGGACTCTCTACCACCAGAGACTCCGCCTTCGTTGGGTCTGGGCAGCCGTTTCGCTGCATTAGGCTTGATTGCATTAAGTTTGCTTTCGTCTGGGGCGACAGGGGCGGGTGCGGCGAAGCAGGGCAGGAACCGGTCTGCAGTTCCTAGCAAGGCGTTCACATTCCCATCGTGCTTTAATCTATGCACTTTGAATTTCTTAGCGTGCATTCCGTATTAGCCAAATTTTCGCATGCTTCGTTGCATGCCTGTCGGTTTTCGTTGGCACAAGGATCGAAGGGAGTGTGCCAGGGTAAGGCTGCTTGATTGAACTGTGCTTAAGTATTTGGGGGCACAGTGGTTTGAGACTTCTTTTTTAGATTAATGAGTTTGGAAAAGCTGATCTTTTGGTTGGTCTCCATTTTCGCTGAAACGAACCGAAATTTTAGGTTCGGAACAGGATCGAGCTTCAGCTAAAGAGCTTCAATTCTAAAGAGGTTTGGTTCAAGAATCAGTTTACAGTGAAATAAAAGTTAGAGTTCCGGGTTCGAACCGGTTCGGTTCAATACCGATTTGTAGCCCTGGATCTTCTAAAATGATGTACTAAGCAGAATAATAAATCGATTCGAAAAAGGAATTCTAAAGATCGCTTAAGTGATATATAAGCTATAAAAAGAACAAAGTTCACACTCCTACTCGTTGGTAAGAGGAGTAAGGG
Organism: Lordiphosa andalusiaca; assembly: GCA_035044965.1. Taxonomy (NCBI): domain Eukaryota; kingdom Metazoa; phylum Arthropoda; class Insecta; order Diptera; family Drosophilidae; genus Lordiphosa; species Lordiphosa andalusiaca. The sequence continues at coordinate 894,621 of JAWNNM010002509.1, forward strand.
GTAAATAACAGTCGATCTCAACTGTCTTTTGTACTTGTTATAACAAAATTGAAGGATTTGTAAGCGCAGTTCATTTGTTAGTCTAACTAAGATGAAATGGCAAACCTTACTGAGCATTTTTTATGTTTCCACGTGAAGTTTCTCAAAAAGGTACACTGAAATTTGCTTGTATCAATAATTATGATGGTTTTGTCTTTGAAGCAAAGTTGCTAGAATCTTAAATACAACTGAAGTTATGGAAATATATAGTAAAGAAAAATATTGATGAATCAGAAACAGGATTGGTGAAGATCGGCAACAACACTTTGGTGAAGATAGGTTATGCAACAGCCGAGAGATAAAGAAAACAAATCATTATGATGGGCATCACCGATAGCCACAGCGATGGGCAGCACTTCACACACCTCAACACTTTGGTGAAGATCGGTTAAGCAACAGCCAAGAGATAAGGAAAACAAACCATTATGATGGGCATCACCGATAGCCACAGGGATGGTCAGCACTTCAAACACCTCAACATTTTGTATGGCATCTAACTTAAATTTGATCAGATATAAATAAACTTTAGGGCTGACTTTCTTACTCGTTTATTTCAAGAAAGCATGGAGTTGGACTTTTCAGTACTTTTTAAAACTAAAATTAAGAATGTTTACCAAATGTTAAGGGTAATTTGAGACCGATTTAATACCTTAAAGAGGACCAAAAAGATACTAGAATAGTTTGAAAAATATCTAACTCTATAACTCTATCTCTATTACCCCAAATGATCCGAGATGAAATATTTCGGGATTGGAAAAATATTGATGAAGTTGGATTTAAAATCCAGCTCAAACCCGTTTAACTAAATTTAAATACTTTTCCATTTTTATATTGTTTTCCGCAGTTTTTCTACCACTGTATACAGTCAAACTACTTACTTTGAAAATTTGCCTTGTTTCGCCTGACAGGATATTGATGACTTGCCCCTACAACCCACACCACCCCATTCACCCTTCACGTCAACGGCTACATTTCCCTGAACCTGGACCTCAACTTAATCTTTAGAGATTTTAGCACATTCCACTTATACTTATACTCAGTTCAGTTTCCGTTTGGCCTGCTCTCCCTGCTCCATCGCAAATAATTAATTTGTGGAAATTTCCGAAAACTTTGACTTCGCATGCAACATGCATTATGCACAAATTGCAATTGAATTGAAGTGAATTTTTCATATGGCTGCTGCTGCAGCTGTCGAAAGTTTTGTTGTCTCTGGTGATTTGGGCCCAAGCAATCAGGCCAAGACATTTGGACAGGAGTAACTATTTGACTATATACACCGCCGCCCCATCATCCCACTCCATTGAAATACCACACAGTTTATGGAAATGAGCCAACGCCATTCCTGCGGTTCACTGTCTGTCTGTCTATTGTCTGTGTGCATTGTCCTTGTCTTTAGCCCCCTGCTCCTCCTTTTCCATCCAATGCTGCTGCGCTAGTCGTACCGTTTTCATGCCCAATGGGCAACTAATTATTTGTTAACATAACACGAGTGGCAATTTAAATGCAATTAAGCCCAGCCTAGTCCCCTCCCCATTTGGCTGTGTCTTTCGACTTGGTCCATGGCTCATTAGAGTCGCTCTCGGTGTCCTTCAAAACGTTTAGTGCAATTGGAGTGTTCGCATCGAAATGAAATTTCTATGGGCCAAGAAGGCCATTTAAATCGATTCAATTGCTCTGAGCAACATTTGGTATAATTTCAATGAAAATTTATGCCAATGGAGGGGATTTACGTAAATTGGATTTTCAGAAAATTTATTAATGGAAAAGTCGTTTAGATTTGGCCATGTGAAACAATTGGTATTCGATATGAGGATACTTATGTAACACTTTTCGGATAAGCCAATAATTGGCTCACTCATGCGATGTCGCCTTTTTTTCATAGAAATATGAAATTAGTTGTTTATCAAATCCTTTTGCACTTTATTGATTTTACATCTTATACATCGATCTAACTGTCACATAAAGGACACTAAGGGCCGATTCCTCATCTTCTATATAGCTGCTATGTGCTAGATAAACTTAGATTTTACTCTGTTATTTGCAGGTTTTTGTGACAGATAGCTCTATGTAGCAGATTAGAAAATGGCCCATAGCATGCAGCTATCTAGGAGATTAGAAATCGACTCTAAGGGCCGATTTCTCACCTTCTAAATAGCTGCTAGGTGTCACATAAACTTCGATTTTGCTTTGTTAATTGTAGGTTTAGGTGACAGATTAGATTAGAAAACGGACCTGAGCCTACTCCGTTATTTGTAATTTATGTGGCAGATAAGGCTATTCCGAAGATGTGAAATCGAAAACTTTGATCAAATGAAATAAGAAAGACGACGAAGACCGACTGTTATATGCTCTGTTTTTGCATTATTCAATATTGCGGATAATTTTCCCATTTATTTGGCTCATAGGGAGCCTAGGGAGTTCACTCAGATCGGCTACAAAATAACGATTGCTGTTAAACCTACCCCAAACACCAAAACTTAACATTCTTTGAATGAGTTTGTAACCATTAAAGAATAATTTTCCCTGTTTCTATACTTACAAACCGAGTTTCAAGTCAATCGGATAGAAAAAAGTTTTAGCAGGCAGAATTTTCCGGGTGTTTTCCACGTCCTATGGGCAGATTTTGCAGTATCAGACAGTTTCATCAACGAAATTCAACTTTCAAGTATAATTTTCAAGCACTTTTACTTATGGGCAGATTTTCCGAAATCTGGACGCCCAACGGAAGAAACCACTATTGAGTTAAAGTACATAAGCTCTCTTGTAAATAGTTTCAAATTGCGATTGCTATTTAGAATTGATCATAAGAGACAGCATTATATACTACACACAATAAACCATATTGTAAACAAAAGCCCTAACACCAATAGACTTTGCTGTCGATATAAAGGCATATACTACGCTCAAATGCGAAATGCTTTTGGATACATTCACATCTCAACTTGCCCTCAAAAGTATGCAAATTTGATAATCATCTATTAATATACATAAGCATTGCATACTTTGAAGGTCAGTTATCAAGATAATTTTGTTGTGTATAAACAGGGTAACAGTTTCGTCTTGGTTTCTTGATTTAAGATTAATTTTTTCTCAGTGTCGGTACAGTATATTTTGGAATTCGTTTGCCTAACCTTCACAACAGCAAAAGAACGTGGAAATTTGACTCTACTCTCTTGCTTACTTAAACTATAATATTCTCCCTTGTAGAATGTATTTTTAAGAACACAAAAACTTGATTTTGTATTAAAAGGTTCCCTTTCTAACGAACATTTGAAGGAGTTTGATGAAAAAATTTATAAATGGATCTAAAGTTATCGGGAATCTTATTTATCAGTCCATAACTATTTACTAGCGCCCTTGTGAGCTCCTAACACCATCACACGTTTTTTAGAAGCACGTCTACTTATAGTTTTTTGTGCGGTGGCTGAGTTGAGCTGAATTGAGCTCATTTTAAAAACATTTGGAACATTTCTTATCAAAAATTTGAGAGTACATCTTATTCTTATTTCAAATTGAAGTCAAATTCTTGTCTGAGCAGATTTTTTCGCTCTGCATAGGTAATTTTTGTACTTTGGAGCATTGGAAATCGACTTTCGAAAAGTTCAGTGTAGAAAAGTTAAAGAGTTAAAGAAAGAATTGTGGCTATTCAATTCAAATTAGCATATTCGATGCGTGACTTCAACATAATGTCACTCACAAACCGAAAACAAAATTCACTTATCAGTGGCAGCGGCACCAAAAGTCATTGCGGTGAGTTCTGTTGTCCATATCCAAAAACCCCATTCACCGCCAGTTGTCCGCCTGTGCACTAATTTCGATGTGTGTGTATGTGTGTGTGTGAGTGTGTGGGTCTCTGTGTGTTGTTGGAACAAAACCAAAGCGACCAAAAGCCAACAAAACCAAATTTCATAGCCCACAATTCCTGTCAAATTATGAAAATTCTGCTATGCAGATTTCTGGTGTGTCTGACACTTCAATGATTTCCACCCGCCTAAACCGAGCGCAGGAGGGTTCCTTCATATCACACCCAAACCCAAACCCATCCCACCACCCCACCTAATTGCTCAATCAAAAAACGTATGCAATTCCCTGTTGATGCTACAAAATGTGCGTATTTCACAAAAAGGAAACTAACGGAAGCGTTTGGCGGTTTAAGAATAAAGTGCGGGGTGGGGAAAGGAGATGGAAATGAAGGAAAGTGATTGCCACAAGCAACAGCCAAAGACAACAATGCCAAAAGTTTGGCAGCCAAGTGTGCGTGGAGCGGCAGGGGGGAAGGGGACGGGGGCTAACGGTACGGAAACGGAAGCGCATTGAGCAAAGTTGCAGTTCTTGGCTTTTGTTTCGCCATCCTCTCCACCAGCAAAGCAATTTAAGTTAAACAGGCGCTCATTCCTCTCCCCCCTCCGCAAACACAATGTAAATGTCAAATATTTTCCCAAAAAAAAAGATAAAAAAAAACACAAAACAAAAATCCTTCGCTGCAAGTTTCTGCATTTCTTTTTTGGACCAAGGATTAGTTGTGGGGCTCTTTTCAGAAATTGTTTTTCCTGATTGACTTAAAGTTTTGACAGCGTGTGGCGGCAGCGACTTAGCTCGAAATGTTCTTAGAGTGGGGCAATTTTAATTGGACATTTGTACTTGAATTAAAGTGAATTGAAAGAGAAATTGAACTAAGCAGAACAGAGCAAAAGCGGCACAAAAAAACACCAAAGACAGTCCATACAATTGGCTTGATAACTTTCAGATTTCGCCCACCAAAATGACATTCAAAAGCCAAATCGCTTAATTACAAGTGCCAATCGTCTTCAGCCTGCCCTCACCTCAGCCATTCACACCACCACTCGAGCTTATCACACACGTTGCAATTGCCAGCAACGCCAAGTGCTAACCGCAAAAAAGAAAACGTGCTGGAAAAACAAACAAACTGCTGCAGCTCTCTCTCTCTCTCAATGAAAATGAAACCGCAGAAAAAAGGGCGAAGAAATAACAACGTGCGCCATTTACTGTTAATTCGCTTGAGTGTGGGGTAAGTACGTGTGAGTTTGTGGCTAATAACAACAGTGCACACATTTGCACATCAAATTAGATTTAATTTCTAAATGGCAAAAATGTCTTTTTTAACACACGCGACAAGAAGTCGACACACACACACACAAGCCGTAAAAATGAGAAAAATACGCACATAAATGGAGTCACGTGCGCTTTCTTTTTTTTTTTTTTGATATTATACCGTTGGGGAAATGCAACACAGGACACCGTGACTAAGCGAAAGTACACAAAAAGCTAATAAAATACTGATATTATGGCAAACAAACTAAACAGAAAAGTGGAGAAAACCACAAAAAGAGTGAAAAGCGAAATTCAAACTTTTGGCGCTCAAGTTAGGGGATGACTTGAAAGCGACCTCTAGCAGGCTGTAGCTGAACTTAGCCGTTTATATCGATAGCTATCGGTACGAAATTAGCCAAAAACTATCGAGTGCTAAGAAAAAAAAGCTAAGTCAACGATTTTAAATATGTAAAAGATACTAAGAACGTGATAAATCTGATTCTTAACCCACTAAAGACTTATAATGAACATTATTAAGAAATTAATTCTAAAAGAATATAAATTATATGACAAACTTTAAAGCAACACATTGATATAAACACATATATAATATAAAGCGGGCAACAGACTAAAGATGAGATTGCGAGCTTTTAAGCAGAGGTCAGCCATGAAAGCAGAGACGTTGACAGAATTTAAACCACTGCAGTGGTAAATGTGAGCGTACAGTGACAGTGAGTTGTCAAATGATGTGCTTTCTGTTTGATAAGAGAAATTTTTTCTTGTTCTACTGACAAATGAGCACTACGATCAGTAGGTATGACTTTCATAAACCACATAGGCCAGACTTAAAGCTGCCGTATCACACCTACTACGGTCACACTAACGAAAACAAAAACGACAAAGCTAAGCTAACTTTGTCTGTGCCGATGTTTTTTATACCCTTGCAAGTGCTCGCTTAAATATTTTCAAAAAATACTCTTTTTCCCATGTTCCGAGCGATCGTTCGTATGGGAGCTATATGATATAGTCATCCGATTTGGCCAAAAATTTGCTTAATTATGTAAAAGCATGTGAAACAGACAAATACAAAATTGCAGGATGCTACTATTAAAAACAAAAATGGTTTTTCTAACTAAGACTGTTTTTCAGAACTATCTTTTGTATGGCAGCTGTACCACATAGTTGTCCGATTTTACTAAAACTTGGTAGAATTATAAAAAAAACATAAAAAACTTACGATTACAAAGTTTGGAGACGTTTCCATAGAAAAGAAAAAAGTTTTTCTTACTAAAACTAGTTTTCTGACCGATTGTTTCTATGGGAGCTATGAGATATAGTCATCCGATCCGGTCGGTTCCGACATACTAGTAGTGTGCAGCAAAACGAAGACTCTGAGCAAAATTTCAGCTCGATGGCTATAAAACTAAGAGACTAGTTCGCGTAGAAACAGACACACAGATGGACGGACAAAGCTCAATCGACTCAGCTCGTCACCCTGATCAAGAATATATATAGTTTATGGGGTCGGAAATGAATATTTCTAAGCGTCGCAAACCCTTTGCAAGGGTATAACAAGAATGCCTGTAGTTATAAGAAGTTTTTCTCGCATACACGTCAATCCTCTTTCTCTTACTATCTCTGAGATCTGTGCGTTCATACGGACAGACAGACGGATAGACGTGGCTATATCAACTCGGCTGTTGATGCTGATCACGAATACTTTATAGGGTCGGAGATGCTTCCTTCTGGCTGTTACATACTTTTGCATAAACTTATAATACTCTATGTACCTATGGTACAAAGTATATAAATGTTGCTTTGATTGCAATTGTGAGTCACAAAGTTCTCCCTTTACAAGTGGCATACTCTCATGCTTGTCCCTTCGTATTGTAGCCAGTTTTCGGTAGGCATTCGTAAAAAAATATGATTATATTTTAATATTCTACAAAAATAAAGTATACTTTGTGCTTTCCTTTGTTTTCAATTAAACTTCACCCATCACCGATAAGCAAAGCTCGCAAAGCTTTGTTTTCTAATAAAATATCGGTCGTATCATCATTTCAACATTCACCAGATAACGATTATCGCACCATTCGATGCCGGTTTCAAAATACTTGGTTATTTCATTGTGGTAGCCGTAGGGTGAATTCAAATTGCTGAAAATAGTTTAAACAAAATTATTTCACATAATTTTAATTAAAATGCTTAACCCACCATAATTCACACGAATCAAACCACCAACCACTTTGACGACTTTTGGCACAATGAGCAAATAATTTGTTGTCGTTATCCTGATCATTTGTGGAAAACTCCATACCCTCAGACGGTCGAAAAATGTCACCAGTATTGCCGGTATATTTCCCTAACCCACTCAGTGCGTATTTCTTGTCTTCGCCATCAATCCAGAAGTGACTGTAATGCGCAGTGCGTTCCTGTCCGTGATTATCCTTCAAATAAATGTACAACTCGTGCGGTTGAATAGCACAAATCCTATGTAACTTCTCCAGACCAATAAAAAATTCGCCTGAAATCTGACCGAAACCTTCTTTATACTCGTTCCAGCTTCTGTCAAACCGTACACTGCCATCAAATCTGCGTTGCACAACCAAACAGCCGGGTCCGGCTAAAGTTTTATTGCAGAGCACGGGAAAGGTACCCAAGCCGGGTACCTTGATTTGGCTAGTATTAGCATGCTTTTCGGTGGGTAGGCAAAGTGAAGGGTTTAGGGAATCCAGCAGATCTCTTGAGGCCTTGAGGCTTTGCTTGGCCGTATGAATTTCAGATGTTGTTTTATTGATTCGTGCATTAAGTGAATTTAGCAGAACTGTCATGTTGAAATGATGAGACGATAAAAGCACATCTTTATCTTTGATGAGAAGCGCCAAATTTTTCAATCTAAGCTCTGCCGTCGAGTTACAAGGCGGATGTGGCAAGTTTTCCGACCCAGACATTTGAATAAGCACAAAAATGATGAAATATTTTATCATATTTTGTATTGTTCTACTAAAGAAACAATGTGAACGTTGTGATTATCAAGAGCAGACTATTTTAAGGCTCGACTTTGCCACGCATTCTATATGTGTGTACATTAAAGTTTTGGGTACTTATCTTATGAGTCAGGTTTTGTATATGTGCCAAGCATACGAGGTGGGTTTATAAAGTAAAGGGACGGTTCATTAATCCAATAATGGAAACATGTAAAAATAAGGAAGAAAGTACGACAAAAGCTTATTTTACTTGCAGGCAAATATAGCAGAAAAATATTGATAACTACCATAGTTCTATAGATAGCAGATTCTTACCTTCTAAACTCATTTCGGTTAATTAATGGTCAAGTTAAGAGCAAAAGAATGTTTTCAAAAGTGAAGAATTTATTGTGGTTGAGTTAAGAACATTCTCGACTTCAACAACATCATTTTATTCAGGTTTTAGTTATGCAAACTCCTAGTTCAAGAGTTATTTGGGAGTGACTTAAGGCTTTTCCGTACAAATAAAAAAATTTAAAATAATTTCAAATGAACTCAACATATCCAGAAATGTTCTGGAAGCAAGTTAAACAAGTAAGTTTGGAACTCAAATCAAACGCTTTCGTTCTCAGTGCTTTTTGTACTTGATTTGGGTGCAATTCTTTTCAATATCTGTATTTTGATTCGTTTTTTGGCTGTATTATAGTATTTTGTGTATTGTTATTTCATTTTAAAACAAAATCTAGCACTATTACATATGTCTGAATAGTCGATTCTCCGATTAGATTGTTAATATAATAACCCATTGTTTTTCTTCCAATTCATAGCTGATATATGAATTTTCGCTTTTGCTTGTTTTTTTATTTCTTAAACTTCTCAGCGATATTCATTTGCTGGATTACAGTGACAACCGAAAATGCTAATTTTGCCACCTGAAAATTAATATCAATAGTTGTATTCAACTGCAACAATAAGAAAAGTAACCCCCAACTTACCGTTATATTCGACTGAACACTAATCAAGAATACTCCACCGGCAGTTATTGTTATAGGCTGTTGAATATTATGCAGAAAGTACAATAAAGTGGTCTTATAACGACGATCTGCATCAATCCAATTGGAATGAAATAGACAATAGGTTAGCTCTTCACAATCTTCCATTATCAGGTTACACATATAGCAGAAGGGAAAGGTTTCCAACAAGACGCAAAATATGAACATAAACGTGGCCAGACCAGTCCACAAATCCGAAAAGAACATAATATTAATCATTCCAATACCCAGAACAATGCCTATGATAAGAAATTGTGTGAAGATGGTGGCTGATATCACAGGACGCAGCATATTGACATAACTAAAGTGATAACCAGAGTTAGTAACTTTCCCGAAATTTGACGCAAACCCATTCTTACTCTAAAAGCAAACGATGATCCTCAATGCACTTAACCAGCTCCTGATGGTTCTCATCTTCCGATATTTTCTTATCCGAGCGTAAACGTTGCAAACGTTGCTTCAGTAGCCTCATGTGAGTGCGCAGCAAATGCATGTAGGAAAGTGGATAAACATCGGTGCATAACTCCATTATAACACCCAAAGAGATGAAAATGTATTCAGTCAAAGAAGCTTGCCAAAATTTACCCACACTTTCAGTTTCATCGATAAAAGGATTGTACAGATTCCAGGCCAAACGACCTGCCACTGCAGCTGGCAGATAGGTTGAGGTCGAATATACATAATACAATATCTGATAGATCACATATAGGCGGCTACAGTCTGCCACGCTACGACGAATTTCCATCTTTTCTGTATCGCTTTCACATCTCTCATCCATTTGGTCGAGAATTTTCTTAGCTTTTCGAAATCTGCTCACACCCCAAAAGGTGTAGCTGGCCTTGATGGTATTGCCCAAGGCATTGATATTCAATTGCAATGAGGTCAAAAACTCGCCAGCTGAGAAGCGGGAAATTTCCTCAAAATAGGTGCCCGTAAACAAAATGGGCAGCAATATAATAGCCCCCACATTAATCGCTACCGTCCAAATCCTATAGATGCGTCTTAACTTGATATCCTTTGGGGGTATCCAGCCCACAACTTGCATGGCCCGTTCCAAATAGATGAAAGCATCGCGGGACTGCACTTGCTGTGACAGTGACTGGACTTTAAGGCGAGGAAACACTTTGTACAGCATTTCGTAAGACTTTGAAGCGGAAACTAGAAGGACTGTTCTTTATATAGACAAGTGCTGTGGGTTTCCTTCATTTTTCTTTGTGTTGGTTGTTTGACTCAAGTTATGGGAATAACAAAGTTTGCTGAGAAAAATCTTGGCTAACATTTGGTTTACTTATGCATACAACCCCCCCCCCAGTGAGAAATTCCGCAGTTGTTTTTTTTAAATACCTCAATACCACCCAATTGATACTCTTTCTACAGTTTTATGCTCTGTATCTTAGGGACAAATGTTTATCAATCTTTTATTATCAAATATTAAGTATAAAACATTAAGGGATATGCTTTTCTTCCGCATAAGTGGGGCGTGGCAGACTAGATTTGACTGCAAGTAATAGAAGTATATATCCCTGTCATGTTGAACCTTTATTTCTTATCAACTCCGAAATCTGCTCTTCATACGGACAAGGCTATATCGACTCAGCTGTTGATGCTGATCAAGCATATTTTATATATACTTTATAGGTTTCAATATATTTCTTTCTACCAGTCACATACTTTGCACTAGCTTAATCAATCTGAAGTAACCAAAAATACTGGTAATACTTCTATAATGTTACATACTTTCTATTCCTAAGATCAGTTGAAGCCAGTGTATTAAAACTTCTTCACATGCAAAGCTTTAGCTTAGCTTCAACGTTTCTAAATAGTTTGTACAAACTTTAATTGCATTTCTTATTAATGAAGCCAAGTTTATTGCTTAAGAAAAAGTCAGTGTAAAGAATATTTAGGTAGCCTTTGTGGTAATTAGTCATTTATATTCAATGAGAGGCCAGTACGTGTGTACATAAAAACAAGGCAATTGTACAGTTTTGGGGAAACTGAAGTTAATTGTTACCACATCGGGCGGGTGGATAAGTGGAACTGCGTTGAATTCGTTTCGTAATAACTCAGTGGAACTCTCAATGCAGACGTCGACCCATTGCATTGCATTGAGAGTCAAGGAAATACTCATTCGAACAAGAATTGGATTATTACACAGAATTAAAGTTGTAAAATGGGTTGTAGTACCGACCTCATACTCCAGAGCAGAACTAGCTACATCAATTCTAGACATATACACAAATTGGTTTATATAAATTAAGACATGCGTTGTCAAAAACGCTATTCTTCCAGTTCAAGCTTAAAAAAAATGATATGAAAGGCTTGCAGCAATCCCAAAGTTCGTGTATCAATCCGAAAATGTTTACTTCAAGTAAGACTCCCTACTTGAAAGACATATACTTAGTCCTGCTTTAAGATTAGAGAGAGTATGGAATTCCAATTGTAGAGCGAAAGAACAAATAGAAACTGAAAACAAGAAAAGGATTTAATCAATGCAGTAAGGTTAGCGTTTGTTTTCTTGTGTCGAATTTTGCACTTAGGCTGCCTTGAAATTCCCAAGCAGTTCTAGCACTAGAGACATAATAAGTCAGCTGATAATGTGCAGTCAATCTGCAAGTCTGGTAATGATAAAATGTGATTCATCATACTCCGTTTATACACCATACAAATTATGAAGATAAATGCCCCTAAAAGTATGCCAATTTTATTTCTTTATCAGTTTAAATGAGCTATTAAAAGACAGTTTTGACAGCATCTTACATAATCCACACATTCAATCAGATTGTGGAAGCAGTTAAAACTATGTAAAATGAATTAGGGGTAATTTATATATTAAAAATTGTTTCCTGAATTATTATAGCACACTTTATAGCATACCATAAGGGGCATTTTTCACGAAAATTATTTTGTATATATATATAATATATACAAAATATTGGAGTCTTTAAAATACATCCTCCTTTTATTGAGAAAGCATTCTACTAGAGTCCAAGAAGATATATTCCCAACTTTTAGACTCTTCTATTCCTGGACACAAAAGAAATCTTTGTTTCCATAGATAAAGTAACTTTTAACGAAAATTCTTTATATCAAAAGGATTATCTCGCTTTTTTCTCCGTAAGCTGAAGTATTTTCCATATCATATATGATCTCAGACAAGTGAAAATTCAACTTATTTCTAATTTAGATTAAAACATATTTCATTAGTAACCCTCGTAAGCAAATTCTGTAATCTTTTAGTTCACCAAAGCATTATTTTACCCAAAAGTCTATTAATCACCATATTTTCCTAAGAATAAACAAACAAAAAAACCAAAATTTAAGCAAGCTTTAATCTATAAACAGTTTGCTCCCTCCACTTGTAACGATTGCACCATAAAATGCTAAAATATTTGTTATTATTTTTGCCTTTAACAATATCGTTGGGTGAAAAATTATTGAGAGATGTGACTGAACCACCATCAGTTGATTTGGATGAACCGTATGGCACAAACATCTGCAATTTTCATTCACCGGAACAGTTTGAGGAAGTGGAACTTTTGCTTAAAATCAAAGATGAGCAAATAGCGCAAAACGCCCTCAACTTTACACAAACAGAACAAATTCTCAATGATCAATTAAATGATCTAAAAACGGAACTACAATTCATCAATCACAAACATAAAGAAGCCAAAGTTTTATTCAAGGGTTTGAATCCCACATTTTGTGTGCCCACCAACAAATCCACAAGCAAAAGTTTCATTCAAATTCCTGGTCAGCGGCCATATCAAGTGGTGTGCAATGAGGGACGTGCTCCAGGTCCAGGATGGACTGTAATTCTACGTCGAAACAATGGCAGTTTGAACTTTAATCGCGGGTGGGGAGATTATAGGGAAGGATTTGGCTCCTTGGATGATGAATTCTTTATGGGCTTGGAACGGCTACACAGAATCACTGCATTGCAACCCCACGAGCTTTATATATACTTCAGGCACAATACATTTCCATATAAATTTGAACACTTTCACGATTTTCTCATAGGCAGCGAAGAGATGAAATATAAACTTATCAAGTTGGGACCAAATTCAGGCAGTGCGGGTGATGTAATACGCTATGGCGAGGGCAGAAAATTCTCAACCTACGATAATGATAATGACAATAAAATTTTTTATAATTGTGCTGAAAACTTGCAGAGTGGCTGGTGGTTCAATAAGTGTGGATACGGGTAGGTGTTCGGTATATAATCAATTTATTCTCAGTTTAATTATTGATTTTTTTTTTTAGGAATTTGCATGGTGCCTGGAGAAAGAGTGAGGCTATGTATAACATTCCAGTAGTTAAAGAAATTGAAATGCTGATACGACCCAGATTTCATTGAAAATACTTTAAATAATATCAAATGTTAAAATAAGACTTAAGTTTGATTAACCTAATGCTGAGGCAAACGAGAAAGCTAAGTTAACTATGTATGTGTTAAAGTTTTTATACCCTTGCAAGTGCTCGCTTAAATATTTTCAATAAAATACTCGTTTTCCCATTTTCCGACCGATCGTTCGTATGGGAGCTATATGAAATATTTTCAATAAAATACTCGTTTTCCCATTTTCCGACCGATCGTTCGTATGGGAGCCATATGATATACTCTTCCGATTTGGACAAAAATTTGAAAAATTATGTGAAAGCATGTGAAGCAAATAAATACAAAATTGCAGGATGCTACCATTAAAAACAAGAAAGTTTTTCTAAGTAAAACTGTTTTTCAGACCTATCTTTTGTATGGCAGCTATACCATATAGTTGTCCGATTTTTATCAAACTTGGCAATATTATCAAAAGGCATAACAAATGTATGATTACAAAGTTTGGAGACGTTTCTATTGAAAAGAAAAAAGTTTTTCTCACTAAAACTACTTTTTCGACCGATTGTTCCTATGGGAGCTATGAGATATAGTTATCCGATCCGGTCGGTTCCGACATATTAGTAGTGTGTTGCAAAAAGAAGACTCTGTGCAAAATTTCAGCTCAATCGTCTCAGCTCGTCACCCTTATCAAGTATATATATAGTTGATGGGGTCGGAAATGAATATTTCTATGCGTTGCAGACTTCTGGGAGAGACTGGGAGACTTCTGATTAGAGTAATAAGTCTCGTTTTCTACCAGTCAGGTTTAAAAGAAGCAAAATGTTTTTATCGGAGATTGGTATAATAAAGGTAACGCTTCACTTTCGTCACAGCTTCATTTTGTTAGCCGATAGAAGTAATCAAAGCCTATAAACTGGAAAGCCTTGATTTTGCTGGTCCACACAGAAATCTTTATTGAATTCTATATATTTCTGTTTAATTATCTATCCAACGATGTAAGAAGCTTTCATCAAACCAAATATTTCGTTTATTCAATGAAAAATAATCCTCATAAGGCTTCGAGTGGCTCTGTGTCGCCTTAATTACTTGTTACAACTAAGAAAAAATATTAATTCCACTGACATTTTCTTACGCAAAAGACTTTGCTTCATAAATAAGAAATGCAATTAAAGTTTGACATAGTAAAAACTATTTTTAACAAAGTTGAAACTTAACTTTTGGTAAGGGTATATCATATATTTGGTCAGTTTCGTGGCAGAAAACTAAATTAAAAACGAAATAGAGCATCAGAAATGTATTCGTTTTTGATGGTACAACTGTAAAAGTTCTCATTGAGTACTCATGCATAAATGAACAAAATGTTGGCAAAGATTTTGATTCTGAAAACTTTATTCTGCAACTACCTTCATAAAAAAAAACCCTATAAAATGGACTGCCTTAATCCTTAGAACTTCAAAGTCTGGCAAAATGCTGTACAAAGTGTTTCCTCGCCTAAAAGTTCAGTCACTGTCACAGCAAGTGCAGTCCCGCGATGCATTCATCTATTTGGAACGCGGCATGCAAGTTGTGGGATGGGTTCCTCCAAAGGATGCAAACTTGAGACGCATCTACAGGATTTGGACGGTTGTGATTAATGTGGCGGCTATCATATTGTTACCCATCTGCTTTACGGGAACCTATATACAGGAAATATCCCGCTTCTCAGCTGGAGAGTTTTTAACTTCATTGCAAGTGGGCATAAATGCCTTAGGCAATACAATCAAGGCCAGCTACACTTTCTGGGGTGTAAGCAGATTTATGAAGGCCAAGAAGATACTCGATATAATGGATGAGAGATGTGTGAGTGATGCAGAAAAGATGGAAGTTCGTCGTAGCGTGGCGGATGGTTGCCGCCTGTATCTGACCTATCAGGTTCTGTATTATGTTTACTCGACTTCTACTTATCTGCCAGCTGCAGTGGCAGGTCGACTGGCCTGGAATCTGTACAATCCTTTTATTGATGCCACTGAAAGTGTGGGCAAATTTTGGCTAGCCTCTCTGACCGAATATAGTTTTATCTCTTTGGCTGTTATAATGGAGTTATGCACCGATGTCTATCCGCTGGCTTACATGCATTTGCTGCGCACTCACATGAGGCTATTGAAGCAGCGTTTGCTAAGTCTTCGTTCGGATAAGAAAATATCGGAAGATGAGAACTATCAGGAGCTGGTTAAATGCATTGCGGATCATCGTTTGCTTTTAGAGTAAGAATTGGTTTGCTTCAAATTTCGGGAAAGTTACTAACTCTAGTTTTCACTTTAGTTATGTCAATGTGCTGCGTCCTGTAATATCAGCAACTATCTTTACCCAATTCCTTATCATAGGCATTGTTCTGGGTATTGGGATGATTAATATTATGTTCTTTTCGGATTTGTGGACTGGTCTGGCCACATTTATGTTCATATTTTGCGTCTTGTTGGAAACATTTCCCTTCTGCTACATGTGCAACTTGATAATGGAAGATTGTGAAGAGCTAACCTATTGTCTGTTTCATTCCAATTGGATTGATGCAGAGCGACGTTATAAGTCCACTTTGTTGTACTTTCTCCATAATATCCAACAGCCTATAACAATAACTGCCGGTGGAGTATTTCTGATTAGTGTGCAAACGAATATTACGGCAAGTAATATCATCATTAAGTATTTTTGTTATTTTTGTAATTAAACAACTTAATTTTGTATATTTTTAGGTGGCGAAATTGGCTTTTTCGGTGGTTACGGTGATCAAGCAAATGAATATTGCTGAAAAGTTTAAATAAACTTTAGGAAAACTTATGGATTTCGAGGGGTTATGCATTAAGTTTCAGCTGAAATAAAGAACAGTAATGTATTAGCGGCATTTGTGTTGAAAAAATCAATTTGGCTTTAATAAGGGAATTTCAAGAGAAGGTTTTTGTTGGATTATTTTTAAAACTTTAAAAGAGAATTATCTTCACAAAAGTGAGTCGATCAAAAACCATTGTAAATGGCTAAATGGGTCTTTAACTATCATCCAACGGCGTTGAAAATCACCCAAAGCATATGTTAAATGGGTATTAAAATATCAAGAAAAGGATTTTTTAAACAATCCATTTTATTTGATTCCACCTTTCTTATAAGAGTTAGTCGGAGTTAGTCGGCTTACAATTGGCATATCTCTTAAATTTTTCTTATACAACAAGGCACAAGGATTGTAAACTCTCTCTTAAAGACTGATTCCATGTTTTTATATCCTTTTCAAGTAAAGTAAAGTTAGGTAATTGAAAATGCCTTCAAAATATATTGGTAATGAAATTCGAAATCTTTACTAAAAGCTTTCACCCAAGTCATAACTGTTATTCAGGTGAAGCTTAGTTTGTGGCACATCCTCGTGGACTAAATTTTTAAAAGCATAGACCGAAAAGCTCAAGGTTTAGTTCAAAAGCTCTGGGCAGCTATAAGGCTTTGGGAAACTTACAAAGCAACAATTTGGAACAAGGATTCGTTGGAAAGCTTTATAATATAACTTGAGCAATATTCCTGATTTTTGGATGTAACTTTACAATATAATATAATTTCAAGTATGATGGGCTATAGGAAAGCGATTCAAGTCTTAAAACTTGTCAGAAAACTGAACCGAGCCGTCTGCCTTTGTTGTTTTCGGTTCGAAACAGCATTTCAGAAACGAAGCCGGTTCGGTTTGCTGGAATAAGCGGTTCGATTCGGTTCAAAACCGATTCGGTCAGGTGCAGTTACTTTTATTCAGTGACTCTTCTAAAGTGAGTCTTCTACAGTAATTCTTCTACAGTGACTCTTCTACAGTAATTCTTCTACAGTAACTCTTCTACTATGAGACTTATTCAGTGATTCTTGTTAAGTGACCCTTATTCAGTGACTCTTCTACAGTAATTTTTCTACCGTGACGCTTCTACAGTGACTCTTTTTCTATTAGTCTTATTCAGTGATTCTGGTTAAGTGGCTCATATTAAGTGAATCATATTAAGCGACTCATATTAAGTGACTCTAGCTCAATGACCCTTTTTCAGTGAAGAGAGCCCATTTTTTATTTGTTCCCTGACTCTTCTTTATAAAATCTTCTACAGTGGATCTGATTTTTCTTCAGTTATTTTTGATCAGTCATTTTTTTTTTCTGTGTCTCTTCCCTTTTTCAGTGACTCCTTATAAGATATGAAAATGGAAAGGGGAATGGAAATATAAAGATAATTGTGAATTTTTTAGTATGACTTTGGCCAGTACAGGGTAGTTTACAGTCAAACCAGACCCAACTACTTTTAACTTCTCGTATCATTTACCCCACGTACTCTCAACACCATGGTTTCTGTGTGAAGAATTAAACGTACAACAAATGTCTCTTAATGTGCCAGATTTAACCAAAATGTGCCTACATAAAATGAATAAAATAATGTCCATGTTAATAATGCATAAAAACATAACTAACCACTTATGCGCACAATTACCAGAAATGAAAAATATCCTATTTGCATGGTTTATTGATTGCCGCCAGCCCCAAAAATGCCATCATCATTAAAATCGAATATTGAACACTCTCCCACCTCCCACCGGCCCTGCCCACCATTGTCGACATTTTGAAAGTCATTTATAATGAATTGTAGATGTTGAATTGGCCCAGTCAAAATAAGTTGTACGTCATTTATAAAAGCAAAAATTAGTTCCAGAATACAAACACCCAATGAGGAGGTGAGGCCCATGAGCGCCAGCCAAAAGGACAAACTTGTAAAATATTTACGAGCTTCAGTGACCGACCAGAGAGATGTTCAGGGTAAGAATAAAAAAAAAGAGAAGCAGAAAACAACAAAAGTAGGCGAAAAGAAAGCATAAAAAGTAACTACTTTGTGGCTTAGGTGGAAAGTGTTGCTGGTGCATGAGAGAGTAAGGCACGAAAAATGTTTGGTTTGTGTTAGAGATGGGAGCGTGATTGAAATTAGGTTAAGCTTCGAGCTCATTGGGAGCCAAACAAAACTGAGATTCGTTTCACAGCATCCATTTTTAAACCCTAAATTCAGACGAAAAAACGTGTAGGCATAGAAATTTTGATGTTCTTTTAAAGAATGTACCAAAACACACGTGCCAAAGTTGAATGTTTGCGCTATCTCAAAACTCTAATCATCTCTCTTTATCTTTTTCTTGTTTTGTTACCTTTTCCTAGAATAAAGTTGTCAAGAAAGAAAATCAATTTTCCAAGTACTTTTTTTCTGGTATTATGTTGTTGTCTCCAGTGAAGACGGCTTATTAAAGCAAGCAATTTAAATGATTTATGAAAAACTGTTGAAATTCTTAACAAAATCTGGAAATCCAGAATTTTGGGAATAAGAAAAAGTTGACCCGGTATTTCCATTAAATCAAGAATTATTGCTTCCAGCCTAATCATTGTCAAAACTAGTTGAATTTGATGCCAGAATGAGTATACTAGCAAGAGCTAAAGGATACTTAGGCTCTTCATACTTGCAGGCAGTTCAAAACTATCTCCAACCTTTCACATCTTCCCTAAATCACAATGCCAAAATATCAATCCTTCATTTATTTAATAGTATCACGCTGCCTCTTCTATCTGCCGCTTGCTACTCTGCCGAGGCCCAAACAAAAACCATTGCATACTCTTAGGCTTAGGTGTCCGTATACGTGTGTGGCCAGTGTCGCCTGTGGCTGCTGGTGTACGTGTCTCTGTGTGTCAGTGTGTGTGTTGTGATTGTATAATAAAAAATATCCAGCTGACATTTTGTGTCAAGCACCTTTTTCATTTTGGCACTCGAAGTCCAAGTCCAAACGTCTCCCTTTGGTTGAAGTTGGGGCTGGCTGGATGGCTGGCTGCTCGCTGCTCGCTGCTTGAGTGATGACAAATTACATTTGTCAGATTTATGACCAATTATGAGCGTGTTATATATCACAGCAAAGGCAAACGCAAACGCCACCATCAGCGCCGTGAGCCACCTTAATGGCAAGCGCAATGAATAAGTCGCCATCGTTTGTTTGCGGCCACATACATAAGTATGTTGCGTGGGCGAGGGTGGTTGAGGAGAGGTCGCCCCACTTTCGGTCTGGGGTAATGCCGGCACGTTTATAATGCCTTCTTGTACAATATCGCATTTCGCACATTTTCTCGCGCCTTCATCTTGGATTTCGCCCTTCAGTTCGTTTTGAGGAATGCCTTTTTTGTCGGCATACACACACACATACCACACGCATGGCCTCCTGAGCAATGGCCGAAAACCATATCGCGCGTCTTTATTTTCGCACTTTCTCGGTCTTGTATTATTTATGCTGTTAATGCGTTGAAAATAGCTGAAATTGCTTTTATTACACGCGCAGTTAAACTTCAATTATGGTCTCTAATAATAATGCATGCCTCAAAGTATGCAAGGACGAAGAGCACCAAATCCAAATTGTAAGCCGAGCTGGCCATTTGCTGGGCCGAAAGATCGAGAGGAGTTTTGGGAGAGACGTTGGGTACAATTTAGTGATCACCTTTAAGCTTTTATATATTTTTCAGGGATCGAAAATAACGATTTTTTTTAATCTCAAATATCAGTTACAATAATAGAGGGAAGTTAACTCTGGTTTGGCCAAAGTTTTGTATACCTTTGCAGCACGTTTTTGTACCCTTGCAAAGGGTATTATAATTTTGCTCAGAAGGTTGCAACGCATAGAAATATTCATTTCCGACCACATAAACTATATATATATACTTGATCAGGGTGACGTCCGAACTAGTCTCTCAGTTTTAAAGCTATCGAGCTGAAATTTTGCACAGAGTCTTCTTTTTGCTGAACACTACTAATATGTCGGAAAAGACCGGATCGGATGACTTTATATCATAGCTCCCATAGGAACAATCGGTCGGAAAACTAGTTTTAGAATGGAAAACTTTTTTCTCTTCAATGATAACGTCTCCAAACTTAGTAATCGTAAGTTTTCTATGTTTTTTTATAATTCTATTAAGTTTAATTGAAATCGAACAACTATATGGTATAGCTGCCATACAAAAGATGAGTCTGAAAAACAGTCTCAGTTAGAAAAACTTTTTTGTTTTTAATGGTAGCAATCTGCTATTTTGTATTTGTTTGTTTCACATGCTTTTAAATAATTTTACAAATTTTTGGCCAAATCGGATAACTATATCATATAGCTCCCATACGAACGATCGGTCGGCAAATGGGAAAATAGAGTATTTATACACTTGCAAGGGTATAAAAACTTCGGCACAGACGAAGTTAGCTTAGCTTTCTCGTTTAAGTAATAAAAGAAAAGTCAAAAATATTTATCAAAGTTTGATTTCTAAATTATAACTCATTATGATAACGTGAGTTTCAGGAGTCGTGTGATTACATTCATATAAAAAGCCTCTGAAAATCTGATCAAATATATTTGCTGCTCTTAAATAATGGAATTCAGTAAAAAAAAAAAACTGCACCTGTTTGCCCACCCTGTATCATAATATTCAAGGCCAATCACTTACCCACAACATTCTTCTAACAACGAGACAAACACAAATTTAAACACAAGAAGAAAAAAAACAAAAATAAGAACCAACGGCACTCTCTCTCATCACTCTCTTTCAGCTTACGCGCGGTGAGAGCGTGGCTTCACAGCAAATGCAATTGCAACGAACGAACGAAAGAAAGAACGAACGGTGAAAAAAAAACCACAGCGGCCTGCAGCCAAGATATTTAAATTGCTAATAAAACTACCGCTTGTGTCACTTTTCATCACTTTTTTATATTATTTAACTTTAAAAACTATTTTTCTTTTAGATATTGGCTTTTACTTAGATTTAAAACCGTTTTTTCGCTACGAATTGAAACCGCGCTGACAGGCAGCGTCCGACTCTTCTGCCTTGTTTCAGACAACTGACCACGCTCTCGCTCTCTCACTCTCTCTCTGGCTGCTGCTTCAATCAAGGCGCAGCGGTGTGTATGCATAGATCAGTGTTGCCAGTTCAGCTGCTTTACCTCAAGATCTAGCTATTTTGTACTTTTTATACTCTGTACCGAAGGTACATAGAGCATTATAAGTTTGTGCAAAAGTATGTAACATCCAGAAGGAAGCATCTCCGACTCCATAAAGTATATATATTCTTGATCAGCATCAACAGCCGATTCGATATAGCCATGTCTGTATGAACGCACAGATCTCAGAGATGGTAAGAGATAGAGGTTTGACATGTATGGGACATATGATTCTTATGTCTGCAGGCAGATCAAGTTTATTTTCAATTTTGGCCACGCCCCCTCCCGCCCCCGCAATTTAGAAAAAACGTCATATCTCCCACAGTTTTGAAGATAGATGGCTTGTTCCTTCTGGACATATTTAGTTATTAGAATAACTTATCGATCCGCCAAAGGAATGAAGAAGATCGGATGAACGGTTTTCGAGTTATGATCAAAAAACAAATTTTCTTGGTACAGAGTATGTTATAGTCGGGCTTGACCGACTTTCTTTCTTGTTTTCGAAAGTGTTTTTTGTCTAGCTATTTTGGGAATGCAACATTGCGGATCGGCTGCTGTTAAATGAATTTCTAGCCAAAAAATTGTCAAAAAATTTAGGAAAAATTAACTAAAAAAGGGACAAGGGCATGAGGTCCTACATTTTGGGACACCTAATTCCAAAAAGCTTTCAGACTTGCATGTATTAAAGTAAAGGAGAAAAAAAACCTAAATTGTAAAAGAATTTTGAATGAAAATTTGACCCATTGTCCATTTTAGGCTTACAATTTCCTAAAATTAAGAAAGGGAATTTATGTTGAGCTTATTGATTGGAACAGCTGTCTCTTCTCCCAAAGTTATTTCACAACAAACCCCCTTTGATTTAAGTACAGAATTAGAATTATTATCCCCCTTTCGGCCTCCAATCTAAAACCCAAATCAGTTTTATCATTTTGTCGCTTACAAATTGTACCATTACCCTTAACGTCTGGCGGCAGCAAGTACAATTTAAAATTTTAATAGCAGACATAACTTTAAAAAACTTTGCCCTTAGCAACAACAAAAAAAAAAAAGAGAAGAGAAAAAACCAGGGGAATATTTGGTTTATGTATAGACCTTTTTTTTTTTGTTTAAAGGAAAAAATAAAAAAGGTTTCGTTGCCTTTTTGCATAATTTCCATAATTTTCTTTGTGCATCAATTAAAAGTGATTAGTTTCATATTGCGCACCATTTCGAATACTTTATGCTGATTTCTTATGGCCCGAGACATTCTGTGGTAATTAATTAGTAAGCTATGCAAATGGTTCTTACTCCCCGGAGAGAGTGAGGGGAGGGGTGGGGAGGGGAGGGGAAGCCGTATACGGCAAAATACACGTAAACGATTACCTATAATTTTATGACTTTATGAAAGACGTGGCGGCATCGGCTTTGGCATCCGCATTGGTATCGCTGGTGTTGGATGGTAAACAAAGTTTTTGTTTTGCGTTGCTACAAAAAAAACTTTTCTAATTATAATCTACATAACTTAAAATGCGAATGAGGGAAGCAAAAGTTTACCGACATGTGAAATTAAATTGTGTGTGTGTGGAAACGAAAAACAGCTGTTGAACCAAGAAATAAATACGCACAAACACAAAACGGAAAGTAAGTTCAGTTCAACGCGTTTCTTGGCAACAGTCGAAACGCAAATTTGAACAAAAAATATAACACAAAAAAATACCATTTTATTGATGGCTTCATTCCACACGCCCACAAAACTCCATTTCCATGCCGGATGAACCAGCCATCTACAGGCTTCTCGCACCAACGTAAAGCAAAGCGACTCACAACTTGCTGCTGCGCTTATCTTGAAAAATCATCTAATCTTAGCTAGACTTCATATTTTTCTTAACGCTAAGCTATGCCTGCCAAACGAATCTGTTCCAGAGAGGTTCTGGAAAACGAATTCGCTTTCAACCATAATTTGGCGGTTTTTCAAGAAACATCTTTTCTGTTCAGAGAAAGTTTTGTAGAAACTGTTTCAAAATAGTTTCCAAAACTGTGCAAAAAGGTACCGAAAAGCATTTTCAAAACCGCGTTGGCTGCTCTCTTAGACTAGATTCAACTGTGAGTGTATGCATGTGTGTGCCTGTGTCTGTGTTTGTGTGTGTGTGTGTGTGTGTGTGTGCAGCTAATGCTTTTTCACTTTGGCTCCCTTGGCCAAGTTTTTCTGTCGCCCCCAAACACCCTGGGGCATATTTTAGAGGCTCATGTGACAAATTGCCTAAGCACGTGTATCGCATGCTTATTTCCTTGAAAATTTCTACTCCCGCTCCACGATGACAAATCCAATTCATATACATGGCGTATACGTAATATGGCGAGGCAAACTAACGGTAATGTTATGACATCTACCTGCCTGGCTCTGATTTAGCTTCAATGAGGATCCAACGTTTGCATCCCAATCAAAAGGAAACACAAACAAAAAAAAAAACTGTCACTTTAATGGTAAAATAAAAAGCCAAAGTCGCATCGGAATGGATTCTGGTTGGTGTTGGTGTTGTTGCTGTTGCTGCCACATGCCACATGCCGCACGCGGCAACAATTGCGCCGTTGCCTTAATTGCCGCACACACACACACTCGTTAACAAGCCGCCCCGGATGCCTGCCTCTCTTCACTGGACCTGAAATCAGACTCATTCGTGTGAAAATAAACTAATTGAAGAAAAATTTTCATTTGCAACAGCGTCGCGCATCTTGTTGCATGTGACCCGAGGTCAAGTTTCGTACGCATGTTGAGCCTGCAGTGGCCGTAACAGGAGACACAACACAAACAGACAAAGAGGCATTGGTGGCAGTGGCAGTTACTGGGCTGATGCTCCCTGCGCTTATTTATCAGTTAAACCAATCCCACCGATCAAGTTGCACACTGGCAAGAAGCTTAGAGGGGAACTGAGCTTCAATAAAGCCACCTCAAGTTATAGATTTGTATGATTTTTAGCATTTCCTGTAGACATATGGCTGAGTGTACCGGAAAATTTCTGTTGATTTTTGAAACTAAACAGAGAAAGCCAAATTAGCTACTCGCCACGTGTAGAAACTTGGTTTCTCCTGTAGAATTTTACATTAATTATGAAGAAAACTGAAAGCGAATATTGGGGTTTTCTAAATGAACGTTTAGACATTGAATACCTACACGAAAGTGTGGGAATTCTAATCCAAAATCGTACAGAATACCAACTGTTCTTTACACGCTACATGTAACGCTACATAAAACTTAAGGATTTCCAATGCTAAATGCTAAGTGTAGAAAATCTACACGAAACGTGTTGTTGATCCTTTCGCTCATTTTCGCTTAGCGTGTTCCTTTAATGCTATGATTTGCAAAAATGCCGCGCGAGTGTTTGATAGTTGTGTGGGCTTTGATGCCGGCATTTATGTTTAAATTGCAGAGAGAAGGTAAGTGAGTTATGAGTTCGAACCTCCAGACAAGGCGAGTCAAAGAAAGAAATTTATGTTTTATTCTTTTTAGAAGGAAGACTTCCCCGCCCGTGCCCCTTCCTCACTCTTCCGGCCCACACTCTGTTGTGTAGATAGTGTAGTGCGGACAGTTGATTTGATTTGTAAATTTGTATACTCTGTACCAAAGGTACATAGAGTATAATAAGTTTGTGCAAAAGTATGTAACGTCCAGAAGAAAGCATCTCCGACCCCATAAAGTATATTTATTGTTGATCAGCATCAACAGCCGAGTCGATATAGCCATGTCCGTCTGTCCGTCCGTCCGTCCGTCCGTCTGTCTGTCCGTATGAACGCACAGATCTCAGAGATGGTAGGAGATAGAGGTTTGACATTTATGGGACATATGCTTCTTATGTCTGCAGGCAGATCAAGTTTATTTTCAATTTTAGCCACGCCCCCTCCCGCCTCCGCAATTTAGAAAAAACGTCATATCTCCTACAGTTTTAAAGATGGGTGGGTTGTTCCTTCTAGATATATTTAGTAATAAGGATAACTTATCGATCAGCCAAAGGAATGGTGAAGATTGGATGAACGGTTTTCGAGTTATGATCAAAAGACTGCTCGCTGCAGCAGCGCAGAAGCAGCGCTGCTTTCAGCTAGTACTGCAGCATCAACATTTATGCTGAGCGTATAATTTCGTTGGTACAGAGTATGCTATAGTCGGGCTTTACCGACTTTCTTTCTTGTTTCCCCTGTATAGGACGCTTCTTAGATTATATGCAAGGAAAACCATACGCATTACATTTACTTGGCCTTAAAGAGACGGTTCCAAATCTCTGATCTCTTGGGCATTCCTTTGATGGTGTGCGTATGGCAACTAATGACTAACTTAAACATAAAAATCAGATAAGAATATAGAACTTGGCCAACCAATAGTGATTTTTTCCTCCAAAGGTAAGAGAATGTCTTTAGTTCAGGGTTTGGAATCGCTCTTTGCTCGCAGCTCTTGCGCTCAGTTTATAGCACTAAGCTAAGAGCCTCAGCTCGAGAGTCTAAAACAGTAAACGGCTCGCAGCATTTAGCTCTGAGCTGGGAGCTATATTTTGGAGAGCTGTGAGCCACAGCTTTGAGCTCTGAGCTTAGAGCTATAAACCAACTCGTAAAGCGCAATGCTCGCCTCGAAAGCCACCACTCTAGACTCGTGAGCCACAGCTCTTTTCTAGAGAGTGATTGATTTTTCCGATTTTTCTCGGCTCGTGAGCCTCTGCTCTCGGCTCTGAGCATGGCCAAGAACTAGAAAATGGGGCAAGTTCGGCTCACTACTTACTATCAGACCTCTATTTAGTTTAGTTAGTTTATGCAAATGCATGTCACAACCAGAATAAAGAAACTCTGAGCATAAATATACGTTATTTGGTGGAGCTGTGGAGCACCAGCTGAGAGGTAAGGCCTACTTTTCGAGAGCCTTGGCTCACGAGTCGACACATATTGCTCACTAGACGAGAGCTGTGGCTCACAAGCCGAAAATTGTGCCTCACGAGGTGGTTGATGGCTCTCAGCTCAGAGCGGATAGTTGTGGTGCAAAAGCTGTGAACCGTTTAGCGATTGACACTAACCAAAAATGTATATCTTTAATAAGTCGGAAATGTTTTCTTTTCCCCTTTATAAAATGTGATTTTTTTCCGAAAGATTTGGTTGCAGTGCATTTGGCTGCTCTGCACAGCAAATACGGCTATTTTGTTGGTTCATGTATCCTTTCAACCAGAAATGAGCTCTGTCGCTGAACACAATTTTCCGATAAAAAAGTGTCATGAATTTTGATAATAAAATTCAATATTCAACAAGCATTGTTCGTTTGTAGATCGAGTCATGACTAAATTATAGACCAAACTGAACATGTTTGACAGTAACATGTGACACACAAACAGCTAAGCTGCCAAATAGCAAGTGCCTAATAAAAAATCAACCTTTAAACAGAACGAATCCCTTTTCTTCTATTCATTAGAGCAAAAGCCTACAATAAGACTACAGTCGACCATCAACAACTGTGTAACGTTTCTACCTATTCACACTTTTTACAAGCACCATCAAACCAGTGTGCCATGTCGATATATGCCCCACAGCTGGAAGCCCGCCCAGTTCAGTCCGGGCCAGTTCGGTTCAATTCTGTTCACTTCTCTTGGTGCTGGGCAATATTTTCTGTAAGCTGCCGCCTGGCTAACTATCAAAATGAATGCATGAAAAACTACAAAACGGTAATGTGCAGTTGCCATGCCGCAGTGAGAGCAACGGCAACAGCAACAGCAACAACAAGAACAACAACTGCTGTAACGGCCGACATGCTGAGTTGTATGCTACACTCTGTGCACAGCCCTTCAACTGCGTGAGTGTGTGTCTGTGTCTGTGTGTGTGTGTGTGTGTGGAAAAGCTGCGAGATGCTTATGCGTTGGACTCGTTGCCAGCAGCAACAGTTGCATGTGTAGAGGCGTATGCCTGAAAAATTGATAGATAGATGGACAGGCAACTGGCAGTCCGATAGCGATAGCTGTTGGCAAGGATGAGGCGTTGATTTTTTCCCCGGTTTTTTGTTCAATTTTTTCACTAATTGGCAGCAAGTCAGTGGTCAATTATTTTTCAAGTGTTGCTCTTTTTTACTAACTAATGAGTACAGAATTTTCTATACCGTTTTCAATTGATCTAACCTCGATTCTGTCACGCCACCAGGCAAGGACCACAAATCACCTCAACGAATTTCACTTACGATAAGCCGGTCCTGTGTTTTTTCTTCCACTTTTTGCAAATTGTGGCAAATTTCTTGTTCGCTTTTGTTTTTGAATTATGACTTTTAAATTGGTTGCGCCACCAAAAATTTGCATGTCTCTATCTCACTCTCTCCCTCTCACTGCCCCCTCTGCCCGCTCCCGCGGTTCTTTTGCCCCACGACCAACGCACAAGTTTCGGCTTGGCAGGCATCTACATAAATGTGGCTTTTCATTAAAATCTAAAAACATAAATCTAAAAAGTGAAACTGGCAATGCCAGACAGAGACAGGCACAATTATGCCTGTCCCTGCACTGCACCCCGCTTGCCCCGGCACGACCCAAAAAGAAACTAATTGAATTTTGAAATTCAAGTCGAAATTAAAAAATTACGAGCAGCAGCCGCGCGGCGCCTCGCAAATAAACTGTAAAACGGAAATGTATTTCGACAGGTGGAAATTGAAACTGATTGAATTGTAAAGTGAAGCATAAAATGAATCTGTTTTTGTATTTTGGTTTATGTTTATGCAGCAGCTGTGCACCTACCGATAATTTATGCTTTTCGATTTTAATTTTGGACACTTGGCAGGCAGGCCGATGTTTTATTAGATTTTTGTTCCATATGTTTTTGCAGATACATCAATTTTGTGTGTATATTTGTTTTGTTTCTTTGTCGCTGAAAATGAGTAAATGATTTAGATCTTAAGTGGCTTGGTGGTGCGTTGGAGTGAGAAATGAAGGGAGGTTCTGGGCAAATTCAACAAATTTTAAGCAATTGGCATTTGTTTTGTTACTGAAGAGAGACATTTTTTTTGCAAAAACTGCACTATTAAACTTATAAACAGGCGAACTTGCAAACATACAAACATGCAAACATGCAAACTTGCAAAACTTACAAACATAGAAATATACAATTAAGCAAATAAACAAACATGCAAACATACAAATAAGTTATACAAAAATGGAGGAAAGTTAACTTCGGCTTGGAAGAACCATGTATAACCTTGCAGCACGTTATTCTAACTAATTTGAACGCCATTTTCCCTGAAAACAAACCAGTTTTTCTCACTAAGACTACTTTTCTGACCCTACTTTTCTATAACAGCTATACTATATAGAGGTCCGATTTCGACCAAACTTAGTGGAATCATGGAAAAGCAAAGCAAACTAGGATATACAAAGATTGGAGGCGTTTTCTTGAAAAACATAGTAGTTTTTCTCACTAAAACTAGTTTCTCGATCGATCATTCATATGGCAGCTATAGCATAAATTCATCCGATTACAACAAAACTTCGAAGAATTGTGTGAAAGCTTATAAAATAATTATGTGCCACTTTTAAAGAGATTTACATTGAAAACAAAAAAGTTTTCCTTGCTTAGACTATTTTTCTAACCCTACTTTTCTATGGCAGTTATAATAAATAGATGTCCGATTTCGACTAAAATTGGTGGAATTATGGGAAAGCATAGCAAACTAAGAAATACACAAATTGGAGGCGTTTTCTTTGAAAGCAAAAAAAAGGTTTTTCTCACTAAAACTAGTTTCGCGACCGATCATTCATATGGCAGCTATAGCCTATAGTCATCCGGTTTTGACAAAACTTTAAAGAATTGTGCGAAAGCTTATAAAATTAATATATGTCAATTTTAAAGAGATTTACCTTGAAAACAAAAAAGTGTTTCTTACCAAGACTATTTTTCAAACCTTACTTTTCTATGGGAGCTATACTATATAGATGTCTGAATTCGACAAAACTTGGCAGAATTATGGAAAGGCATTGAAAACTAGTAAATACGGAGTTTGGAGACGTTTGCATTATAAACAAAAAAGTTTTTCTCACTAGATCTAGTTTTTCGACCAATCGTTCCTATGGCAGCTATATGTTATAGTCATCTGATCGGGCCGGTTACGACAAATGTGCAGCGTATTTGGACCAGAAGACTTCGTGCAAAGTTTGGTGAAGATTGCTTTCAAACTGACGGAGGAGTTAGCACTGAAACAGACGGACTATATAGACTCAGCTCGTCATGCTGATAAAGAATATATATACTTTATGTGGTCGGAAATGCTTCCTTCTTTACGTTACAAACATCTGGACATCAAGGGCATACAAATAAACAAACATTCAAACATGCAAACTTTCAAACGAACAAACGTACAAACTTCCAAACTAGAGCTGGCAAAAATAATATGTTCACAAATATACAAGTCTGCACATATACAAATGTATAGACATACGCAAACATACAAATATGTAAATAAAACAGTTATACAAATATACAACTAAAAGAAAAACAACAAAAAACAATTATACAAACATTCAAAGAAACAAACATACAATCATGCAAACTTGCAAACATGCAAACGTACAAACTTGTATACTTACAAACTAGAGCTGGCAAAAATGATATGTTCATGCTACCGATTTGTTCCCAACATTTTCAGGAAAATATCGATTAAAATCGGTTTTACAATCGTACTACCTTTCACACAAACGAAAAAATTATCATGTAGATGCTTTAAAAAAATGTCAAATCAACCCACTGTCTACAAATTTCAGAATTCAAATTGTCTTGTAAAAGGAAATCTATCCAGAATACATTTAGAACATACATTCCAATCCTACAGTGGGGAAACTGCTTTGGTAGCAAGAGGCTTCTTCTAAAATTTCGGTACTCTTCTAAAGGTCTTGGGAGTGTTACGTTCTTTTGTCAGCTTGTTTGTAAATGACACCAAGAAACCAAGCAGGAGTTTATGATGAGAATCGCTTTGCTAAACTTATATGGAACCCTCAGGTCTGCTCTTTAAAATGATTAGGTATATTTATGACAAATTTGTAAAACTTTGCTTGACCATCCTGCAAACAACACCCATTTGAGTTATTCCAAAATAGGATATGACATGAGTTTGACACATTTCTTGTAGTTTTCCCACTCTGTTCTTAATCCCAGCGAACTTTTTCGACTTTAATCGATTTTCAAATATTATCGTTTCGAGTATCGATTTATTTGCCAGCTCTAAAACAACATAATTCTAAATTGTATAATCATTCAAATGATCCATTTCATTAAGAGCATTAATGATTCTGTAGCATCGCTTAAAGAAGATCATTGAATACTTTGATTTTCTACGAATGAAAGAACCCTTGTAGTTTGCGCCAATTTACAAAAAATGTTTTCTAAATGAGCAAAACTGAACTTGAATTGAATCTTATAAGCCCTCTCCATAAAATGGAAAGCAAATAGATAAGCGACTGCCAGCCCTGGAGTGAACCTCTTACGAATTCTCATCAACGAAATTAAATTCAGTTGCCGATTTTGTGTGTTCTTTAGTAGGCTTTGATTTGTTCAACGGTGCCTTAGTACTAAATAAAGTTACAAATTCGTTCACTTTTAAACTGGCAGTCGCTGGGACTGGTCGCATTCGACTTTGCTTGTTTCTTTTCCTAAATTATGTTTTTATTTTTTTTTATTTTGATCCACCAAAAGTGGGGTATCCTACCTTCTTATTGTTTGCTTACAGTTTGTATATTGTGTGTTCTGCCGATTTGTCTTTTCAATCCACGACCACAAGCTTGGTTTCCGTTTCATGCTTCTCAAGGGTAGTTTCTACTCCTGCAAAAATTCACCTTTTTTTTTTTGATTCATCTTGTCAAAATGTCTTTTGCAAAATTTAAGCAACAACTATTTTTTTTCTTTCTTTTTTTCCGAATTTTACATATGAAAATTCCCTTATGGTACTTTTTGAACCATAGAAGAAACCAATAGGCCGAACATAATCAACATCCAAATAAAGCAAAATTATTATTTAATATTAGTATGTCGAAAACAAAGGCTAAACCGATTATCAGAACTTGGAGAGATTTTAGTTTTATTAGTGGAAAAAGTTTCCAAACCATTCCAAGATCCATTACTTCAACCAGGGTTGTAAATATTATATTTTGCGCAAATAACATTTCCCATATTCATTTAAGAATTTAGTTTAATGTTCAGTTGACATTTGTTATTAATACCTTTCGTTTTTATAATGTTTAAATTATAATTTAATTTTTAGTCATGTTTGCTAAAAATACGGAATACTTTCGCAGCAATTATGTGAAGTCAAGTCTGGCAAGAATTTCATAAATGGCGCAAGTTGATTTGGGCTAATATGGCAAGTCGGCTATTGAATTATTGTTTGAAAGTTTTAATATTAAAACATTATGGAATATGTTATACATTTGATGCCAACCTGCATGGTAAAATGACTTGGCTTTAAACTATTTTTAATTAATCTTCCCTTTTTACTTAACGCTAAATTGGTTGGCCAAATTGATCTTGATAGTCCCGTAACTTTGTCTCTTTATCTCTGAAGAGTTGTGTGCCTTGAATAATTTGCTGATATCAATAAACTCTATCGGGTAATTAACCCGTTATTTTTCTTTCTTTAAAATCAATATTTTAACTTGTTTAGTTTCTTATTTAATATTATTTCCTACTTTTTCATTCTTGTTGTCTGTTTCAGGGCTGAGCAACTCGGTCGGTTAATTTATTTCGTTTCTTAGTTAATATTATTTTATCTAACATGTGTTTTCGACTACAAACAGCACCTTTTGCTGAATTTGAGAGGTTTTGAACCATAGTTCGATCCAGAACCAAAATACCCCCTCCGATTGTACAAAGCAAGCACTATAGCATGAGACAGTTTAGATGTGAGGTCAAATATTTTTCGAATTAGTAGCATTAAAACAAAAGTTTTTATTAATAAAACTTCCTTTTCGACCGATCATTCGTACTGCAGCTATATGCTATAGTCATCCGATTATGACAAAAAATTCTTTGTAGAATTTTGTGAAAGCATAGAAAACTAGTATATACGGGTTTTGTAGACGTTTGCATTGAAAACAATGTTTTTCATACTAGAACTAGTTTTCCGACCGATCTTTCCTATGACAGCTATATGCTATAGTCAACCGATTTTGACAAAAATTTGTACAATTATGTGAAAGCAAATCAATTAAATAAATGCTAATTTTGATCGAACAACTGAACAATTTTAATATACCTTCTGCTAGGGCATAAAACGAAAAAGCTAAGCTAACTTCGTCTGTTCCGATGTTTTTATACTCTTGCAAGTGCTCGCTTTAATGTTTTCAAATAATACTCTTTTTCCCATTTTTCGACCGATCGTTCGTATGGGAGCTATATAATATAGATATCCGATTTGGCCAAAAATTTGTAAAATTATGTAAAAGCATGTAAAACAAACAAATACAAAATTGCAGAATGCTACCATTAAAAACAAAAAAGTTTTTCTAAGTAAGACTGTTTTTCAGACCTATCTTTTGTATGGCAGCCATACCATATAGTTGTCCGACTTAAATAAAACTTTGTAGAACTATAAAAAAACATACAAAACTTATGAATACAAAGTTTGGAGAAGTTTCCATTGAAAAGAAAAAAGTTTTCCATACTAAAACTAGTTTTCCGACCTACTGTTCCTTTGGGAGCTATGAGATATAGCCATCCCATCCGGTTGGTTCCGACATGTTAGTAGTGTGGAGCAGAAAGAAGACTCTGTGCAAAATTTCAGCTCGATAGCTTTAAAACTGAGAGACTAGTTCGCGTAGAAACAGACAGAAGGACGGACAGACAAAGCTCAGTTGACTCAGCTCGTCACCCTGATCAAGAATATATATAGTTTATGGGTACGGAAATGAGTATTTCTATGCGTTGCAAACTTCTGGGCAAAATTATAATACCCTTTGCTTTTCCCTTCGTTCGGAAGTTCTTTGAAACCGAAAGACAACTGACACTGCTTTTTTGGAGAAAGTTCTATTTGGCAAATAACCCACAAGGTGTAGCCCTGATTGCGAGTACGAAAAACAGTTGATTTTAAGAATTAAAAGGAACCATTTTAAGAGGAAAAGTTAGAACAAACCCTTTTAATTTTATAGCAAGATTTTGATGTACTATAGATACTTGAATCCTTTTTATATATATTCTATTTTTCTGTTTTGAAATTCTGTGACGTTTTTCTACTCTTACGGTGCGCTCCTCTTCGACAGCATTTCCGTAACTAGCCGCATATTTATTTTCCCACATAAAAATGTACAAATATTAAATTAAATATATTTGCACAACTATGTGTACATTTATTGCCAATCTCTGCTTTCTCTCTCTGGTCAATCGAAATTTTTTCACACTACAAAAAACCGCAAAACAGGCAAAATCACAAAAAAAAAAAAAGTAAAGAAAAATGCATTACGTATACGAGGTGTGTGCACCTTTTGTGCATAGTCCTGTACTGTGTTGTTGTAGTTGTTTGTGCGCTGATTTACGTTGTTTACTTTTTTGTTCTGTTCTCGGTTTTTTTGTTTTGTTTTGCTTGTTGGTGCCTTTTGCACCTCACGTGCTTTTGGGTGTGTGTGCAATTTTACGACTCACGTGCAGCTATAAAATGGCAAACATTCGGCTCGGTGTGTTAATTATGCTTTTAAGCAAATTAGCAGGCTGCATTGATAAAACTGAATAATGTGAAATCGATTTCGCTGAGCCAGGCAATCATAAATTGGTAAAAACAAAACAGGAGACAACGCGGCAATTGTTATTGTTGAATTTCTTTAATTTTGCATTTAACATTTTTGAACGCTGCCAATTTGATAATTACAAACGAAATCCTATTAGCATCGCTTATTTATGCTAATATCGTTATTTTCGTTGGGGGTCTCTTTTTTTCCTTTTTTGCAACATGAGTGCCTGTTGTCTGTGTTATCTTTGGACCCGGCTGCGGCACAGCAGCTGCCGTTAATTTCATTTTGCGAGGAGGTGACACGCGCACCATTCAAATTAAGCAATGCGTACATTATAATCTTCTATTGGAAGGCACCAGGTAGGCAGTCAGCCAGCCATGGCCGGGAAAAGTTAAACGCACACGGTCGCCAGCCAGCCAGCCAGCCACCATGTCGCTTTCAATTATGTCACACGCTCAGAGCGACAGAGGCAGAGCAGCGTCTTCATCAGAGTGTGCGAGTCAAGCATAACAATCACAAGACACACACACGACAAGATTGCCATCTATTAGGGGGAGGGGGCAGGAACCGCCTCACACCATAATTCTGTTGAGTTTTTACCTTTTTCACTTTATGAGAAAACTCTGTGACACATGCATAGAAGTGTCAGAGAGAGGGAAAAAATATGTTTTCTTCATGTCTCACTTTGACTCTAATTGACAAATTTGATTAATAATTAATTATGTACGATTTGATGTTCCCTTTTCAATGCTCTACAGGTTGGTCTCTCGATTTAGACAATCAACTATTAATTGAAACCAATTTGAATTATTACTTAAGAGCAACTTTCATTGAAATGGACTTTAAATTAGAATTGGTCACATATTTAAGAAAATTTTCATTAAATACATCAGACATGACGTCTTAGACGTATTCTTATAATAATATCCTTATATAGAGTGTTTGCTGTGTCATCAAAACAAGCATCCGAACACATTCCGAATGTTTAGAGAGGTCACAATTCGGCTTATGTGATGGTTTGGTGGGGAGTCTCCACGGAGGGAGGGAGTGGCCAAGCTCAATTTTTGTGAAAAAGAAGTCAAAAACTTCCGCGAAAGTGTTTGAATCCTGGGTTTATTCCATGATGGTTTGGTGGGGAGACTCCAAGGAGGGGAGGAGTCGCCAAGCTCCATTTTTGTAAAAAAGGAGCCTGAAACTTAGGCGAAAGTGTTTCAATCCTAGGTCTATTCCAGGGTTGTGAAGCCTCTCAACACGACATTATTAGCACACGACTGCACTCTAGCTCACAAGGCAAAAACGACTCAACCATGTTTATAAAAACCAAGTACCGAACTTCATTTATACAGTTGATTGGCCTGCTGATAATACAGACCTGAATCTATGGGACTTCAAACTGTGGTCATTTCTGGAGGTCATGGCTTGCTCTGCTCCACACCCAAATATTGTGTCGTTAAAGCATACCCTTGTCCAAACATCTTCCCAATCGATGAGTGATCAGGCTATGACGTTGCTGGGAAGCACAAGACAACTGATTTTATTGCAAGAAAGGAATCTGTGAAGCTCTTGATTTAAGAGTAAACGATCTTACTCTTGAATCTGATGAGCTTTTAATACTAGAAAGAACATTCTTGATTGTTGACAATGCTGTATGCACTTGAGCAATGTTGAATTTTAGTATGTTTAACACTTGATTCAAGAACTATTCTGCTTTATAAGAGAATGATTTGTACTTGGATCAAGTATTAAAGCTCTTGGATCAAGAACGAGAAAGCTAAGCTAACTTCGTCTGTGCCGAAGTTTTAATTCCCTTGCAAGTGCTCGCTTAAAAAATTTCCAAAATACTCGTTTTACCATTTTCCGACCGATTGTTTGTATGGGAGCTATATGATATGGTCATCCGATTTGAACAAAAACTTCATAAATTATGTGAAAGTATGTGAAACAAACATATACAAAATTGCAGGATGCTACCATTAAAAACAAAAAAGTTTTTCTAACTAAGAATGATTTCAGACCTATCTTTTGTATGGCAGCTATATCATAAAGTTGTCCGATTTTCATTAAACTTGGTAGAATTATAAAAAACCATAGAAAACCTACGATTACAAAGTTAAGAGATGTTTCCATTGAAAAGAAACAAGTTTTTCATACTAAAACTAGTTTTCCGACCGATTGTTTCTATGGGAGCCATGAGATATAGTCATCTGATCCGGTCGGTTACGACATTTTAGTGGTGTGCAGCAAAAAGAAGACTCTGTGCCAACTTTCAGCTCGATAGCTTTAAAACTGAGATACAAGTTCGCGTAGAAACAGACAGACAGACGGACGGACAAAGCTCAATCGCCTCAGCTCGTCACCCTGATCAAGAAAATATATAGTTTATGGGGTCGGAAATGAATATTTCTATGAGTTGCTAACTTATGGGCAAAATTATCATACCCTTTGCAAGGGTATAAAAACGGAAACAAAAATTCATACGTAAATTCATCCAAGTATGAAATTCTCTATGAATTTGAGTATGTTTAACACTTGATTTAAGAACTATTGTGCTTGATTTGAGAATGATTCATACTTGGACCAAGTACTAAAGCTCTTGGATCAAGAAAAGCGGGTTCCAAAATTCATACTTGGAACAAGAGTATTTATTCTGTATGCTAAATAGCGAATCCTTCTCTTCTCTCTTCTATAATTTACCCAAAAAACTAACATTTAATTTGAATAGAAATGTTCAAATCAACTTTTGGGAAATGTGAAACCATCAATATCTTTATTTCCAAATCAAATAGCACTCATTACCCCTTTTGATGGCATTTTGCCATAATTTCACAATCTGGATTATTTTCACCATTGCATTGCGTTTCTCTTTTGGTAGCCATTTCGAGTCGATTTGCCCTCGACTGGCACTCTCTTTGGGAAATTATCATGAGATGCGGAATATTGAAGCCGCATAATTTGCCAACAAGAACAAAAACAAGGAGCCAAGGGCTCGATGGCGCTTGTTTGACATTGGTGAACGAGTCTGAAGGACGACATAAAAAGTAAATTCCATTTTTATTAATTGTGAGCTGGCAGTGTTTGTGTGTGTGTGTGTGTTTTTTTTTTTGTAATATTTGTTCCCCCCTCTTGGCCCATCACTCGCCGACTGCGATTGCAATACGGCACTTGACTGATGAAGCCGACAATGGGCCGGGTTGAGTGGCCAAAGCCATTGAAACACTATCGAGTGGCGGTGCTGGTTGGTTTCCAAGTGCTGGCCAATTGCTCGAGGCTGCTTTAATGGGTCTTTTTGCTGAAAATAATTTAAAATCAGCTGCATATTTACACAAAGTCTTATTTGATTTTAATTGATTTTTTTCGCCCGGCGATATTTGCTTTTAATTTGCCAACACATAATCGTCGATTCTCGCTTCGGGTTGCCATTGACGTCTCAGCTGCTTTACTCGCACACACACACACACACACATATATAAGCACACACACATATACGCGTCTGTATGTATTTTGCCATAATTCGACTGTTTGATCTGTCGAAAAAATATGCGCGTATTTTAATTTTATTTGCTTTTTAAATGAAGCGTCATTGGCCCCCAGCGAACGCGAAGCTGATTGCGTCGCCGCCCTCGAGCATTCACAATCAGTTGATGGGGGAGGAGAGAGAATGGCGAGCGGGTGGGAGTTGGAGTTGTAGTTGTTGCAACCCCGCCACCCCATCACCAAATAAAAATCCCAATCACAACCCCAACAAAAATTAACCTCAATGCAAGTTATGCGTGCGCCGGCAGCGTATATATAAATAAGGACACAAGCCAACAGGAAGTAAGTGAAGTGGGCATGCAGACATTTTGATACACTAAGCGTCGATTTATCATTTTTAACTTCGTTATTTTGGCATATAAAACTATACAGAAGATGGGTAAAGATAGGGAGAATGAAATTTAAAACGAAAAATTTAAGCTAACTTCGTCCGTGCCGAAGTTGTCTTTACCCTTTTCCCACAACAATCCATTTTTCGAACGATTGTTCCCATAAGAGCTATATGATATAGTCATCCGATTTGGACCAAAATTTGTAGAATTGGGTGAAAACATGTAAAACAAATAAATACAAAATTGCAGTATGCTAGCATTGAAAACAAAAAAGTTTTTCTAACTAAAACTGTTTGTCAGACATATCTTTTGTATGGCAGCTATACCATATAGTTGTCCGATTTTCATCAAACTTGGCAAAATTATAAAAAAGCATAGAAAACTTATGATTACAAAGTTTGAAGACGTTTCCATGGAAAAGAAAAAAGTTTCTCATACTAAAACAAGAAAGAAAGTCGGTCAAGCCCGACTATAACATACTCTGTACCAAGAAAATCTGTCTGTCTGTCCGTATGAACGCACAGATCTCAGAGATGGTAAGAGATAGAGGTTTGACATGTATGGGACATATGCTTCTTATGTCTGCAGGCAGATCAAGTTTATTTTCAATTTTGGCCACGCCCCCTCCAGCCCCCGCAATTAAGAAAAAACGTCATATCTCCTACAGTTTTAAAGATAGGTGGGTTGTTCCCTTTGGATATATTTAGTAATAAGGGTAACTTATCGATCAGCCAAAGGAATGGTGAAGATTGGATGAACGGTTTTCGAGTAATGATCAAAAGACTGCTCGCTGCAGCAGCGCAGAAGCAGCGCTGCTTTCAGCTACTACTGCAGCATCAAAATTTATGCTGAGTGTATAATTTCGTTGGTACAGAGTATGCTATAGTCGGGATTGACCGACTTTCTTTCTTGTTATACCCATTAAAATGTGAAACGGGGGATCATAAAGTTGTGCGAATGTATGTAACAGGGAGAAGGAAACATTTCCGACCCCAACAAGTATATATATTCTTGATCAGCATGAACAGCCGAGTCGATATAGCCATGTCCGTCCGTCTGTCTGTAGGAACGCGTCGATCTCAAAGACTATGGGTAGGTAGATAGGTATGTAGGTAGATCAAGTTTGTTTCCTGCCTAAAATATATGTACATTTTGTGTTGACTGGCTGGCTTAGTCCTCATACCCTTGTTAAATATATAGAAAAAAAAACATATTCAAAAAAAGAAAAGAAAAATAATAAAAGGAAATTTTATTTACGTTGTTTCTTTGCTGGCCCGCAGCTACTTAAGTTCTTGGCTGGCTGTCGTTGTTGTGTGTGTGTTTGTGTGTGTGTGTGTGTGTTGTGTATCGTAAAATATTTGCGTTATTATACTAGTAATTTTTGCAATGCTGTTATTGTTGCTGTTGTTAGTTGTTGACGGTTGGGTTGAGTTGCTGTTGCCAACACAGTTCGGTGGCTCATTTTTATTTCAGTGCCCCGGGGCGGGGTTGGGAATGACAAAAATCAGAGCTTGCATATGAGAGCGCCTTGAAAGCGGTTCCTGTTCCTGCTGCTGCTGCTGCTGCTGTTGCTCCCTTTTTTTTTTTCCTCATAAAAATGTGATGCCTTTTGCCATAAAACTAAATCAAGTCAAGCACAACTTGCTCAATTTCTGCCAACATTTTTGCGACTTGTTGTGGCAAAAATTCATCTTCGACTTGGTAGCCAATTAGCAGAGCTTGCTGAAAATTTGTTTAAGCTCACAAATCGGCTGCCAGCAGAGGAGAAACTTTATAAACAAGCAACACAACACATTTTAATGGCAGCAACAACAGCATCAACAATGGGGCGTCAACGGAAATTGGCTTAAAATACCATAAAAATACCCAGTACAAATAAAGTTCCGGCCAAGGTATAAAAGTTAATAATAAAATGGAAACAATGAAGTAGGAAATTTCGTGATCTTTACTTCTTTACTCCAATTTGATGAGAAGCAATCAAATCTAATATGAAATTGGCTTACATAAAAGTGGATTTAATTAAATTTGTAGACATTTTGGAGTATTTTGCAAGGCCCCACTGTACCACCAGTTTTAATGCCTTCCATTATTTCACTTCTTTGTCTTCCCAAGGAAAAGAAAACTTGCCTGAATCCCTTCTTTATGCTGTTAATTGCACCACAAATCCGCCATACTTGGAAATTAACTTCTCTCACCCAACAACCAGAACAACACCCACCCATTTGCTTATCTCGAACTTACCAAACCGAAAGAAAACCCACCGTTTATTTATTTTTTTTCCCACCGCCTTCGCCAAACAACAACAAACACAAGCCAACACAACTCGCGCTTAAGTGGCCGAAACCAAAAAAAAAAAAATAACCACAAAACTTTTCTTGGCCTCGGCGAACTACAAAATTAAAATTAAAAATTATTGCACGCCATTCAGTTTCTGTTTTTTTTTTTTTTTTCATCCCAAAATTACGGTGACAAGGTATCCGGAAGGGTCCTTAAACAAAGGCCAAAGGCAACCCTTGAGCAAATAATACTTAAACCCTCATTTAAGTAAAACAAAAAAGAAATGTCACCCTTGCTCAGTTAATATAAACAAAGAACAACAACAACAAACTCAAATGCAAACCTGCTAGAAAGTCAAGCAAATTTGGCCAATTTGTTTCCCCCACCCACCACCCCACCGCGTCCACAAAGTAATTAAGTTTTGTTTGAAAATTTTCTTATGCTTTTGTGCCGGACACTACTTGCCGGAGAGTTTTTCTTTTGGGTACATTTTACATTTCCGTCATTTCCTGTAAAAATTATTTGAACTGAAATACAAACAAAAGGAGTAAAGCGGACAGAGTCGTAAATAGTGGCTCTCTTCCTTTTGGCTCCTTAATGAGCTGAACTCTTTAACGCATTAGCCGGCGAGGAATGCGGAGAAGGAAATGCGCTTAAATTTAATATCGTTTCTTGTTTCAACCCTACCGCCCCCCCGCCGCACTACTACTACAAAGCCGACAATAATGTGACACGAATGGGCGTGAAAATACCCCCAAAATAAAGGGTTAAAGTCAATGGTTTTCCTTGTGTTTGTTGTAATGCCTCCTGTCGCGTTGGAATGCGAATGCATGTCGTTAATAATTCGCATATTTTCTGGTATTTATTTAAAAAACATGAAAGAACTTACAAAAAGTAAACCCAACTGAACGAAGCTTTAATGCCCTACTTTCTGCATTTTAGACAGGTAAAAGCTTTAGACTTCATTTCACATAAAAGTGTCGTATAAGCTGTATTTTGAGTTGTCTGATATCTCAAAAAAGCTTATCAAATAAGATATATTAGACAAGTGTAATAGTCAGTATGAGAAGCACAAAAATATTTTATATGAAAAGCTTCAAGAGAAGTAGGCTCTTTGAGTTCTCTAACGAGTTTTTTGCAAGCCATCTCAAAATAAACTGAGATCATATGAGATCCAAACTAGTGCAAATACAGCTATAACTTTTGACTCGGAATGGGTCCCAAAAATCTATCGCTAAGGTCGCAATCTCTATTCTAAAACTTAGTAGGGACCTCAGCTAAACTTTAGTTTATTTCCTTAAGTGCAGTGTGACCCTTTTACAACAAAATACCACTGTCACACTGTTTTTTTTTTAGCTGTGTTGTGGTTTACATTTGAATTGATTTAAAATGTTTTAATGGCACTTACACAAATTGTAAAAGTTGAAAAGTTTGTGTAAGACTGTTTCTTTGGCTACCTTAGTTTTATGTTAATGGATGTAGATAATGAATGGAGTATGATGTGGTGAAGGGTAACCTAATTGTTGTACAAGTTAATAGCCAGGGCTGCTATGCAAAGTGCCGAAGTTTTAATACGCTTGCAAGTGCTCGCTTAAAAATTTTCAAAACAAATTCTTTTTCCCATTTTCCGACCGATCGTTCGTATGGGAGCTATATGATATAGTCATCCGATTTGGCCAAATTTTTGTAAAATTATGTGAAACAAACAAATACAAAATTGCAGGATGCTACCTTAAAAAACAAAAAA
The DNA here is from genome assembly GCA_035044965.1 of Lordiphosa andalusiaca. Lineage (NCBI taxonomy): Eukaryota > Metazoa > Arthropoda > Insecta > Diptera > Drosophilidae > Lordiphosa > Lordiphosa andalusiaca. The sequence continues at coordinate 936,627 of JAWNNM010002509.1, forward strand.
GTTTTTCTAACTAAGACTGTTTTTCAGACTCATCTTTTGTATGGCAGCTATACCATATAGTTGTCCGATTTTAATGAAACTTGGTAGAATCATAAAAAAACATAGAAAACTTACGATTACTAAGTTTGGAGACGTTTCCTTTGAAAAGAAAAAAGTTTTTTTCATTAAAACTGGTTTTCCGACCGATTGTTCCTATGGAAGCTGTGAGATATAGTCAACCGATCCGGTCGGTTCCGATATATTAGTGGTGTGCAGCAAAAAGAAGACTCTATGCAAAATTTCAGCTCGATAGCTTTCAAACTGAGAGACTACTTTGAGTACAAAGCTCAATCGACTCAGCTCGTCACCCTGATCAAGAATATATATAGTTTATGGGGTCGTAAATGAATTTTTCTATGCGTTGCAAACTTCTGGGCAAAATTACAATACCCTTTGCAAGGGTATAAAAATATTCATTGGATGATTTTTTATACTCTGTACCGTAGGTACATAGAGTATTATAAGTTTGTGCAAAAGTATGTAACATCCAGAAGGAAGCATCTCCGACCCCATAAAGTATATATATTCTTGATCAGCATCAACAGCCGAGTCGATATAGCCATGTCCGTCTGTCCGTCTGTCTGTCCGTATGAACGCACAGATCTCAGAGATGGTAAGAGATAGAGGTTTGACATGTATGGGATATATGCTTCTAATGTCTGCAGGCAGATCAAGTTTATTTTCCATTTTGGCCACGCCCCCTCCCGCCCCCGCAATTTAGAAAAAACGTCATATCTCCCACAGTTTTGAAGATAGATGGCTTGTTCCTTCTGGACATATTTAGTTATTAGGATAACTTATCGATCCGCCATTGAAGAAGATCGGATGAACGGTTTTCGAGTTATGATCAAAAGAATGAATTTCTTGGTACAGAGTATGTTATAGTCGGGCTTGACCGACTTTCTTTTTTGTTTCGGTATGCATTTGGGAAGGATATGTCTTAAATATCCTTTTAATCATCCAACGGAGCTAAAATTATACATAAAATGCTGATCATTTGGATGATGTTACAGCTCCGCTGGATGATTAGGAGGATATTTAAGACATATTCTTTCCAAATGGATCTTTTTTTTTTCTGCATACCCATCGGTACGACCTTGCATTACCACTCGTTAGTGTGGTGATGCGTGCTCCCTATAGTTCATGTATTTTTGAACCACAATTCTATAGATAGAAGGTTCGTACCTTCCAAATATATTTGGTAATCAGTATTATTAATCAAAGAATGGGGAAGATCGGATGTGTGACAGTCGAGTTATAGGTAAACCCAACATTTATAATGGGCAGCACTGGCAGGTACAGCGATGGGTAGCATCCAACAAGTTTTAGAAGATAACAAGAATGTTTTAGTCTGGCTTAACAGACTTTCTTACTTCTTTTATGGCAGAGTTTGTCAAGAAGAGCGTTGCCCACAAAATGAGAGTGTATATTGATGTGAAAATAAAGCGATGCAAACTAGCTCTGACCTGCCCTCATCGACCGCTGGTCTGAGAATAAAAGCATACTAAGCCAAGTTGGCTCTCTTGGACCAATCCTAGGCATGCGCTTGGCTTCTGTAGAAGTGAAAACCGGAATATGCTCGGCTCTTGCGGGTCAAATAACAACTGGTCACACTTAAATTTAGTCATACTCTCATTTGTGTAAATCTTGGTGTTCTCCATCTTTTGTCTCCCATTTTTTTTTATCATCAAATCAATTACTATTAATTAATAAATCGATTACCCCATTATCAATTCATCGTAGCGCACTCAAGTTGCCATTTTTGCTCAACAATTTGGTCCATGGTTTTCATATTTTCGCTTTTGTCATCATGTATTTAATTACTCAGACAGTTTTCATTAAATGTTCTGGTCCACTTCACTTCACTGCTTCGCCATCCACTCCCCGCTTCTTCCTTCCGCTAACCATAAAGCATGAAAAAAAGTATCTTGCAATTATATTTGCATGTGAGCTCAAAGTGTTTGCGCCTCATGGAGAGAGCACAAAAATAAAAACCAAAAAAAATAAAAAGGAGTAAACGAAAGGAGCGAAATGCGCAGGAAAGGCAACGCAAATAAAAATGCCATGCGGCATTGCCCAGAATCGTTTCTCTGCACCTGCCATTGTAAATTTGAGTTGGAAAATGCATTTTTCATGCGTTAATTTTTCATTTTTAATTATTCGATTATAAAGACCTTACATAATTGAAAGGCTGCCAGCGGGCCGAAACGTGCTGTGGGCCAATAAAGCATTACATTCACAGCAAAGCCCAGACAGAGAGAGCGAGAGAGTGGGCGGGGCTTTAAGTAAACTCCAAATTGAAGACAAGAAATGCTTTAAATTTTAAGCCAAAATCACACACACAGTGTGTGTGTGTGTGTGTGTGTGTGGCTTGGCATTTTATTTGGCACTCGACTAACTAACCAGGGTACATATATAACAACCTTAACTATTTGCTCACTAAATAAGTTTGCTAAAAAATCACCAAGCCATGGACCATGGCCAACTATTTGTTAACATTTATATAAACTAAACTTTATATTTAACTTAAGCGCAAAGCAAAGCAAAGCAAAAATGTAGCTGTAAACATTATTTTTATAAAAATGTTGCTGAAAATGCACCGCCAACAGCAGCAGCAGCAGCAGCGGCAGCGGCAGTGAAAGGCAAACAATTCGTGCCACATATTTTTGTTGGCCTTCTGATGAAGAACTAAACTATGTTGCAGCCGACGGCACTTCCACACACACACACACACACACACAGTGACACACACGTGTATGCCAAGCTACAGACGCCAGGGGAAATCTTGTGCCAATAACTTGCAACTGCTTATGAGACGAGGAGACAAGAAACATCGTCGCGAATTTTGTGCAAAATACACAAAAAAATAACCAAAAGCAAAAGCAAAATTCTGGCCACTTTATCGCATATGTGGGAGTGTCTTCCTGGGACCTTCTAAAAAATGTTGTGAAAAATGTGCAAGTTTTTATGCGCATTTTTATGGCTCTCTACTTTCAGATGCATAACACCCCATTGGGGTCTGTGCGGAGTGCACGGCTGAAGCTTAAGCAGTGGCTGCCGGTTGTCACTTGAATGGCTCAGTCAGATTGACTGACCTGGAGAGATTGGGATTTCAGTGCAAGTGAAAGATTGGAAATAGTTTGGTTGTTTCAACTTTTCGAATGTGGCTCTAAGAAAAACTCAATTTTCAGCATTATTGAGGAGTTTCATACATGGACAAATCAAGAGCAAGGTTTCACTCCATTCTAATCATTGCCACGCTACATAAATCCACACAGAGCCAAACCCCAGTCGAGTACAAACATTATGCGCTTTCAGCAGGACCTGAAGGTAAACATCTATCTGACCATGAAGATCCAGTCTTTAGAGATCATATATCAAAACAAGATAGAAAGTCGGTCAAGCCCGACTATAACATACTCTGCACCAAGGAAATTTTAAGCTCAGCATAAATTTTGATGCTGCAGTAGCAGCCCTGCTACTGCACTTCAGCAGCGAACAGTCTTTTGATCATGACTCGAAAACCGTTCATCCGATCTTCTCCATTGCTTTGGCGGATCGATAAGTTATTCTCATAACTAACTATGTTTAGAAGAAACAAGCCACCTATCTTTAAAACTGTGGGAGATATGACGTTTTTTCTACATTGCGGGGGCGTGGCCAAAATTGAAAATAATCTTGATCTGCCTGCTGACATAAGAAGTATATGTCCCATACATGTCAAACCTCTATCTCTTACCATCTCTGAGATCTGTGCGTTCATACTTCATGACTCGGCTGTTGATGCTGATCAAGAATATATATACTTTATAGGGTCGGAGATGCTTCCTTCGGGATGTTACATACTTTTGCACAAACTTATAATACTCTATGAGTATCAGAGTATAAAAAGAGGAGAGTTTTCGTTTGTCTACCTTGCAGCAAGTATTTTCCAAGTAAGACTACTTTTCGGGCCTTACTTTTCTATGGAAGCTACACCATATAGATGTCCGATCTCGACCAAATTTAAAGAAATACTGCAAAAGTATAACAAATGAACATGTACAAAATTTGGAGTCGATGCCATTTGAAACAAAAAAGTTTTTCTCAATAGAACTTCTTTTTCGAACGATCATTCATACTGCAGCTATATGCTATGGTCATCCGATTTGGACAAAACTTAGTAGAATTGTGTGAAAGCGTTTCAAATAAATAAATGCCAATTTTGAAGACATTTCCATTTTAAACAAAAAAGTTTTTCTCACTAGGACTACTTTTCGGACTCGACTTTTGTATGATAGCTATACTATATAGATGAGCGATTTCAACCAAACTTGGTGGAATCATGGCAAAATATAGCAAAATAAGAAATGTTAAGTTTGGAGGCGTTACCATTGAAAACAATATAGTTTTTCTCACTAAAACTAGTATTTCGACCAATCGTTCCTATGACAGCTTTATGTTATGGTCAACCAATCCGGCCGGTTCCGATAATTATGCAGCGTGTTTGTACTACAAGACGTCGTGCAAAGTTTCGTGAAGATAGCTTTCAAACTGATGGCGGAAATCAGAGGGACTGGACTATATCGACTTGGCTGGCCATGCAGATCAAGAATATATATGGTTTTTGTGGTCGGAGATGCTTTATTCTTTGCGTTACAAACATAAGAATAATTTTAAAAAATTCTCTTATTTTTCGTTCCTTTTCCCTTTTCCTTTTTATATCAAGTGAATATGCTGAAGCTTCATGGAGACCAAGTGTCCCATGTTCTAGCGCAAACACTGTTTTTAAGAGAAGTTGGTTATAGAAGGAAATTTCGGTTCACAGAGGTTCGAGCTGGTGTGGTTAAAATCGACTTAAAGATCAGGCAAAAAGTTTGGAGCAACTGTTTTCAGTTTCTATAAAAACATTGCCTACTTTTTTGGGCAAAACAAAAAATTATATCCGAATTGAAAAATTCTACAATCTCTTTCCTTAAAATTGTATTAAACGTCATGTTTCTTGAATTTTCTAATTCTATGCCAATTACTTAAATGTTAAATGTCTTAAAGCACAAAGTATCCGCCCAAATGTCTTACCACTTTGACAGATGTCATATTTTCACATACAAAAGCAGCAGGAACCGCCGCCGTGGCTCATTCATTTGACCATTCGTCTGCGGCTAAAGCTGTCAGCATTTCCTTAACAGAACTCTGAACTTGGCAATGACAAGGCCAAGAACCAACATGGCACTGAGAAGCAAAACAAATCAATTAAAAGAACACACACATACACACACACACACAATCACAATGTAGGCAGCTTAGGCCAAAGTCTGCCCTAAGTCCACTTCAATCAAACTATTACATAATTAAATCACAGCACACACACACACACACACACACAGCGCACACACCCAAACTCGTAATAAATGGTGGATTATGTTAATCAAGCAGAAAAAACGCAGACACGCAATCTGTGAAGAGAGCGCAAAATAAATGAATGAAACATTTTATTAATGGTTCTATTTTGTATTCTTTCTGCTAGCACAACAACTTTCTACAAAAATACTTAAAACAAGAAAAAAAAAAATACAAAAAAATTGAAACAAAAGTTATAAGCATTTAGCATTCTTGTTTTGTTTTTTGCTTAAATAATTCATTAAATTAAGTACACAAAACAATCAATCACAGCGAATGAAATGATAATGAAACTCTGAGATTTTCTTTTGATATTGTTTTCTTTCTTTTTTTTTTGTTTGTTTGTTTATTTGTTTGTTTTCCAACTGCTCATTATTAAGGGAAATTCGTGAAAACTTCCACATTTGCGAGCAAGACACGTCAAGCTCCAGGCAATTATGACAAAACGCTGCAAATTTCAAGGACACACAATCTGAAATTTAACTCAATAATGAGAAAAGGTATGAAGTTCCGTAATTGGTTACAGAAACTGCAAGCTGGTTGGGTTGGACAGGCAGTTTCGCAGTTATATGGTCTGTGGCTGGTTTATTAATAACCTCGCTCACTTTAGTGACTTGAAGGTTTTCTTCGACTTTTCTCGTCCTTCATTAAGCCCCGGGTTATAAGTCTTAGAATATATGCCTCTTTCTATGCTATAGTTTGCCTTTGTCGGGCTTGACCGCCTTTTTTTCTTATCGGATTTGGTTACTGTGTGGGGTTCGGCGAAGCGTACTATCAAAAACTTTAGAAAATGATGAAATAGGTAAGCGACTGGACAAGTTTGTGACCTTAGAGACATGTGTATCATGATGATCTGAGCATTTTTTTATCCAAGGCTCTGCAAAATGTTAATTTTTCAGTACAGCATTATATTAAAGTTCCTTAAGGGGGGGAGGGTCCCAGAATTTTCTAGATTTCTAAGGTTCTGTAAGGTTCTGTTATCGAGCAAGTCCTCACCAGGAATTGTGGAGTTTTTCAATAATTTGACAATTTCTGTAATTTCCTGGAATGTTATAGGCAGGGTTTAGATATGCTCGAGAGCAAGCCGGGCACTCAGCTTCTTTCCGCTTAAAGCTGGCTCAAAGCTGAGAGTCACAGCTCAAGAGCCGGGAGCCATCAACCCAATGGACGCATACTATATAGATGTCCAATTTCCAACAAACTTAGTGGAATCAAGCAAAAGTCCATCAAATGAACATGTAAGAAATTTAAAGTCGATTCCATTTAAAACAAAAAAGTTTTTCTCAATAAAACTTCTTTTTCGACCGATCATTCGTACTGCAGCTATATGCTATAGTCATCCGATTTTGACCAAACTTTGTGGAATTGTGTGAAAGCAAATCAAATAAGTAAATGCTAATTTTGAGAACATTTTCAATGAAAACAAAAAAGTTTTTCTCACTAAGACTACTTTTCAGACTCTAATTTTGTATGACAGCTATACTATATAGATGTCTGATTTCGACCAAACTTAGTGGAATCATGGCAAAGTATAGCAAACTAAGAAATACAAAGTTTGAAGGCGTTACCATTAAAAACAAATTAGATTTTTTTCACTAAAACTAGTTTTTCGACCAATCGTTAATATGACAGCTATATGCTATAGTCATCGGATGCTGACAAAACTTTTTAGAACTGTGTGACAGCATATTAAATAAGCAAATGCTAATTTTGAGGACATTTTCATTGAAAACAAAAAAGTTTTTCCCACTAAGACTACTTTTCAGACCCTACTTTTGTATGACAGCTGTACTATATAGATGTACGATTTCGACCAAATTTTTCAGAATTATGGAGAAGCATTGAAAACTAGTAAATACGGAGTTTGAAGTCATTTCCATTGAAATAAAAAAAAGTTTTTCTCACTAAAACTAGTTTTTCGACCAATCATTCCTATGACAGCTATATGCTATGGTCATCCAAATCAGCCGGTTCCGACAAATGTGCAGCGTGTTTGTATTTTAAGAATTTGTGCCAAGTTTGGTGAAGATAGCTTTCAAACGGAGGGAGGAGATAGCATAAAAATAGACGTTATCAGCTCAGCTCTTCGTGCTGATCAAGAATATATATATACTTTAAGGGGTCGGAGTTGCTTCCTTCTATGCGTTACAAACATCTGGAAAATTTTATAATACAAAACAAGAAAGAAAGTCGGTCAAGCCCGACTATAACATACTCTGTACCAAGAAAATGTTTCTTTTGATCATAACTCGAAAACCGTTCATCCGATATTCTTCATTCCTTTGGCTGATCGATAAGTTATCCTAATAACTAAATATGTCCAGAAGGAACAAGCCATCTATCTTCAAAACTGTGGGAGATATGACGTTTTTTCTAAATTGCGGGGGCGGGAGGGGGCGTGGCCAAAATTGAAAATAAACTTGATCTGCCTGCAGACATTAGAAGCATATGTCCCTTACATGTCAAGCCTCTATCTCTTACCATCTCTGAGATCTGTGCGTTCATACGGACAGACAGACGGACAGACGGACATGGCTATATCGACTCGGCTGTTGATGCTGATCAAGAATATATATACTTTATGGGGTCGGAGATGCTTCCTTCTGGATGTTACATACTTTAGCACAAACTTATAATACTCTATGTACCTTTGGTGCAGAGTATAAAAATAACAGAATAAGCTCCAAATGTTTCTGACAAATAGCAACTGTTTCAAAGATGGTAAATATACTTTAAAATTTAACAAAGATTAAAGTTAAAAATTCTTTGTAGTTTGAGTCAACCAACTAGAAGTGCATTCAAATGAACCAGTGGCATATCTAATTGTGTAGAACGCGAATATAATGAAATCATGCCATAGAGTTCGTTGGAAAAGTTTCAGCAAAACAGTTACAACAAAAAAACATGACACAACCGAAAGCTACGTAAAACGAGTTTGTATTTTTAAATCCGATAACACATCAAAAAATTAAATTAAAACTTTTTTTCTGACACAAACAAAAACCTTATTTGGCCATCTGAGGGAGAGGAAGAGGCAATGCCTTGGCCCCGGATGTAAATAAATGTATTAAATCAATACAAGTTTCTCGGCTTGGGTCGAAAATTGAAGTCCAACTCGAAGTTGGAATGCTCGAAATCAAAAGTGATAAATCTAAACCGGACGTGAGCGTATGTGTTTGTGTGTGTTTGTGTGTGTGTGTGTGCGTGTGTTTGTATGCTCTGCCACTCAACACTTACAGAAATTGAAAAGCAAAGAGAAAGGGACAACAGCCAAGGCACAAGCGTAGCCCTGCCGAAACTATAAATTTTATTTTCGTTGAGGGGATGCCAATTTCAATGACACTTTAATTTAAATTCGCTCAAACGCAATTGCTGGGCACACGCATTTGCCATTTGCCGTCGCGCGATGACAATCAATGGTAGAGGAGAGCCAGTTGCCAGTTGCCTGTGACCCCCCAACCCCCATCCTCATACAATTTGGGATACCATTGAGCAAGTTGTCAAATTGTTTGAATTTATTTATTGACTTTGCCGGGGAGTGGCATTTGCATTCCAACTGAAAAGACTTTGACTTATACCGCCGCCCGGCCAGTCCCTTGCAGCGGAGGCGGCGGCAGCTGAACCGGATGTGTAAACTCTCTTGCCTTTGGCCTGCATAATGAAAGGCAAGTGCTACAAGTTTTAGTACAGTGGGAAATTGCATTAAGATAAAGGATGAAATTGTATGTTCTAAATGAATTTCTTTGGTTTAATAAACGGTGTCGGAAATAGAATTGTGTCTTTTAAGTTGCTGAAATCTTGTCAAAGATTGTTTGATTATTTTGTGTGTTTCACAAGCAAATTTGTCAAAATTTTGTTAATATTTACCACTGTCTGTCTGTGTGTAATTGAATGGCAAGCGGAAAACTGAACGCAGCTACAGTCACTCACACACACACGGACACGCCAACACAGCGAAAGGAAGGGTCAGGAGTGTCATGGTAGCATTGATGTAACTGTAACTGAATTCCCTATACGTACAGATTACTCTATATGCTCCCTCTGCATATTTGTGTGTGTGTGTGTGTGTCACGCACGTCTCACTTTACCACACACACACAGCTGCCCTTTTGTTGGTGCGAGTTTCAGTTGACTATTTAATAAATCCCAGTTTTGTGGTCAGCATACCAAATTAATGCGATTTACTCAACGCACACACAAGGCACAAAATTTCATTTCATTTATTCTAAAGATTAGCAATTCATTTCACCGAAAGAAAGAATTGTTCCAGGTGAAGAATTTAAATTTTAGTCGATGTGTTTTCTGTGTGTGTGTGTGTGTGTGTGTGGTTTCACCTGTTCAAAAGAAAAGGCAAAAACTTTACCAACTTCTCTCTCTCTCCCTCTCTCTGTGCAGGCGGCACGTGCTTGACTTATGCGAGAAAGAAGGGCACAGCGCAAAAAGTTTAAACTTTTGCCAAACACCAGAAAACCAAACAAACAATGAAATGAAATTTGAAAGGGTTCGACTAAGCCATTTGCTGTAAATGAACTACAATATGTTTTCCTTTAGCTGTACAGTTTTTCAGTCTACGCTAAGCTTTTGCTTTTGAAGAGCTTTTCAACGGAAATACACTTAAGCTAAAGCAAGCTTAGAGCTGCAATCAAGCTTTAAGCTTAAAAAATATAAAATTTTAAGGAGTTTTTTCTTAATATTATAAGAATTGGGTAGTCTGAATAAGAACATGAATGTTTACTGTCAGAATTTCAATAAGAATGGAAATTCTTATTACCAAGATATCAATTTTCGATTCATTTTACAAGGATTGGATAGGCTAAACTGTTGTCCCACCATACTAAGAGAAAACACAGAGAATTTGAAACTTGCATTCTAAATGTTTGATGCCAGTAGCGCAATAAGAATGAAAATTCTAGATTCAAGAGCGAAGTTCTTAATATAAGTAGGAATTTTTTTATCCCTAGACAAAAATTTCAAATCAATATTACAAGAATTTGTATGTTTAATGTCCAAAATTTCAATAAGCATGCAAATTCTTAATTTAAGAGAGAAATTTTCGATGTATAATATAAGTATAGGGTAGGCTAAATTCTTGCCCAACTACACTAAAAGAAAAAAACAGAGAGTTTCATACTTGTATCATGAAAGTTTAATATCAGAAGCTCGATAAGAATTCGAATTCTAAATCCAAGAGCAAAATTATTCATGCAAATAAGAATTTGTGATACTGTTTCTCTTGTTAGAAGAGCATCAACATCTAAATCAAATACAAAACATAACTAAATCAAGTAGAAAAATTCTTAAATCAAGTGCTAAACGTAGTCAAATCGAAGATAGCTCATTCTTGAATCACCTCGGAATATACGTTGTTGTGTCAAAAGATCATTAGGTTAAAGAGTGGGATCGTTCTCTGTCGAATCAAAAGCTCCACAGGTTCAAAAGTAATCAATCAGAGAGAAATCGGTGTATATTTTCCTTTATGTTTCAATTTATTTAATAGAAAACTAATTGTGAAACTATGTAGCAAGTTTTTGCCGTCTTGGGGAATATACCACACCGCAAAGCAGCATCAGACGTTGCAGCCGTCTCTCCATGGCAGCAATGCCATAACTGCTTGGGAATTTCAAAGCAACATAAGTGAAAAATTTTCGGGTTTTGTTCTATAGTGTCCACAAACACCTCTCTTCCATAAAAAACGAAACTGTGAGAGCGTTCTCTCAAATTAGCTTGCTCTTCTCTCTAAGTTTCTTGACCTTACTCCACTCACCTAATAACAGCAAACTGAGAACGAATTTAGCTTAATATCAAGAGGGAAGTTCTTGAATATTCAAGAATGCATAGATTTTTTTCAAAGCCTTTCTTGCTTTAACTATTTGTTCTGCTTTTTGTACACAATTTTTTCATTTATCAAGAATATCAAACATTTTTTTTTCATAAAATCTAGACAGAATCTCCAACCAATCTACCCCCGCACCTTAATAGTTACCAGGTATTCCCACAACGAAAAAGGAAAGTTAAAATATAAAAAATTGTCTTCCTAAACATATTTAGATTTCAAAACGCACAATGGTACACCAAAAAAAAAAAAAGTTTTAAGCACAATGCCAACACCGGACATTAATGCCCCTGCAAGTACTTAAGATCAGGTCAGAAACTTTTGGTCTCGAGGCTAAATGCTGCTACGAAACAACAAAAATATGCAAATTGTATTTTTTTGTTTTTTTTTTTTTTTTGTATTTCGAATTGTTTTGCATATTTATATTATTTATTGTTTTCCTGCCGTTGCTTTTACTGTTCAAGTGTTGGTAAAGAAGTATACAAAAGTATTTAGAGTCTTGACAGTTGTTTCGGGTTGTCATTGTGGGTGGCGAATGGAAACGATGCTTTAGCAATTGTCTTGTGACTTTCATTTATACTTTGCACGTTTGGTTTCTATTTTTTTCGTAGGTTTCAATAAAGCTTAGATTTTTTCTTTCAATAAATAAAAGTTAGTTCGCAATTTTCTTTTATTTTGTTTAATCAAACCAATCACTTGCACTTAAACCCAATGATGCGCTGCTTATTATGTCGCTTAGCAATTTTGGACAGCTCAAAGTGTCATTCAACTTTAAGTACTCTAATATATTTGCAATATGCACTTAATACCATAAACATTGTCACAAGCTCTCCGCTTGGGTAGGGTATATTGAATTTTATGTGGAACTTGGGAATAAAAAAGTATAAAGGGGTAGGAAACTCTAGATTAGCTTGGGTTTTTTTATGTTTGTCTTTCTTCAATGATGAATTATTTAATTAAGTATTATCATTTGCCATTTAGCATTCATAATCTATCATTTATCATTATCATCTTATTTATTTTATATATTATATGTAGTCTTTCGTTTAACATATTTCATCTTTCATTAGTCATACATCGTCTATCATATATCTTCTATGGGCCGATTAGCTCCTATGTGTGAGATAATCATAGATTTTGCTCTGTTATTTGTAGGTTTATGTGACAGATAGCTCTATGTAGAAGTTTAGAAAACGGCCCTTATATATATATAAATATATTAATTTATATTTCTATCTGTCATCAATCATCTATCATTTATCATCATCTTTAATCTCTCACCAAAAAAAACTGGTATGACCGCCTACTGCGCCACGCTTTGAACTGTTATCGAATTGAACTCTCATTAAAGTTTGCACTTGCGAAGACCATAAACAAGCTACAAGAAATCTTATGCTTTCCCAAGGAAAGCTATATGTAGCATGTTCCCGAGAAGCGAAAGTAAGGTATAGAAAGGGAGTTAGGGATAAAAGACATCTCTTATATATACTTTATATACTTCAATCCCAAAAACCTCAACTTTGCTTAATCCGAAAGGGCATTCAAGCTTCGTCAGCGACCTTACAGCACTCTTCTTTTCTTATACGAGTTGACCATCAGTGAAAAGGAATATCCAGAAAAGCCAACAGCTCGGAAAATAAGCGCAGACAATGCACACAATGAGCAAAGCATACCTGCACACACTTTCAGACACACTCACACACACGCAGTTGTTAGAGAATTTCGGTCTAATCCCAAATGATGTGTCTGACTTTTCGTCCGCTGGGTAAGAGAGAGAGAGGGAGGGGGACAACTAAAACTGCAATGCAATGACCGACTAAACATTCATTTCACCTTCAAAAAAACTGAGAAAAAAAATGTTCTCTTAGTACGTTTTGCATTTTGTCTATAAAAAAAAAGGAAAAATAATGTTTTTAAACTTTTTTTTAGCTTGCCGGAAATCGTATTTTTCATTTATGAACGAGAATAGCGGAAATGAAAATATAAAAGCATAAAACAGGCACACATATCCCTATTGTGTGCCCCGTGTATTCGTATTTCTTTTCTACCTCTGGCTGTCTATGGTTCGCTTGAATGGCTTTCAATAAGTTGCTGTTGCCCTGTCTTCTCCAGCAAACAGTGCAATTTTCTTATAAAATTATTATGTCCAGGAGAAAAAAAAAGTAGATTTCTGTCTTCTTGTGCAACGAAAATTGAATGAGTTTTTCTGTTGTGTCCATAATGTGGAATGTTAACATGATTTTCCAGCTCTTTACTTTGCATACACATGTATGTATGTAGTTGGGTATATGCCACTCTTGCCTATTGTGGCCCCCCCAAGGCATGTTCACAAAATTAGAAAAACATTCTTTACTCTCCTCTGCGGCCGTCTGCTTGCCAATCAAATCAATGGCCATTGGCCAAGGTGAGGGCGTGGCAGCGTAGGGGTGGGGAGTGGAAGGGGGGTGGTTTGTGTGGTCAGTCCATTAATTTGTTTGCTTATTAAATTATGATAAAAAAAAAAAGATTCCCTCCCGCATAGACAAGACTTTGTCGTAGGTATTTTGTAATTTTATGCAAGTAATCTAATTAAACTCGTTTGGAATTTGCTGCCAGGCCAAAGCAGAAATAAATTCAATTTTAAAATTATCCACATGAGACTTTTTATATTTAAAAAAAAAAAAATAAAAAAAACAACAATTTGTTTAATGTTTTGTTAAATTGTTGGTAAACTGACCAACTAAATGAATGGCTACACGCACTTTGAACTGAGAGTTTGCCCCCGGTAATTCATAATAACTGATTGCATACATTTATTTAACTTTAGTTTAGACAAAAAAAAAAAGTGCATTTAAATAATATCATTTTATTTTTTGTAATTTTTGTTGCTGTGGTTGGGGAAAGAGGTTTTAACGAGAAAGCTAAGCTAAGCTAAGCTCTTTTGTGCCGAAGTTTTTATACCCTTGCAAGTGCTCGCTTAAATATTTTCAAAAAAATGCATTTTTTCCCATTTTCCGATCGATCGTTCGTATGGGAGCTATAAGATATAGTCATCCGATTTGGTAAAAATTTGTAAAATTATGTGAAAGCTTGTGGAACCAACAAATACAAAATTGCAGGATGCTACCATTAAAAACAAAAAAGTTTTTCTAACTAAGACTGTTTTTCAGACTTATCTTTTGTATGACAGCTATACCATATAGTTGTCCGATTTTAATAAAAATTGGTAGAATTATAAAAAAACATAGAAAACTTACGACTACAAAGTTTGGAGACGTTTCAATTGAAAACAAAAAAGTTTTTCTCACCGAAACTAGTTTAACGACCGATTGTTCCTATGGGAGCTATGAGATATAGTCATCCGATCCGGTCGGTTCCGCCATATAAGTAGTTTGCAGCAAAAAGAAGACTCTGTGCAAAATTTCAGCTCGATAGCTTTAAAACTGAGAGACAGACGGACGAACAAAGCTCAATCGTCTCAGCTCGTCACCCTGATCAAGAATATATATAGTTTATGGGTCGGAAATTAATATTTCTATGCGTTGCACACTTCGGGGCAAAATTATAATACCCTTTGCAAGGGTATAAAAAAGACCACGGAGTTTTAAAAAACAAAACTTGACGCCTTCTTGACTATCTCTTATGAATTGATACAATGAATTGCTTTAATGAATTCTTATAACTAAACTCAGTAGCCTCTTCATTACCCCATTAAGAGATCAGCACGACTTCAAAATTCATGTCAAAAGGATTGAAGTATAGGACAACACTCTGCAGTATTAACAGTCTTCACACTCGCTCTCACTTTTAAACTAACACTGAAACAATGAGCAAGCTTAAGAGCAGGGGTGCCCGCAACCTATGCGCATCAGCCGCATTTGTTGTTGCTTTTAGCAGAATAATTCCAGAGCATGTGTGTCTTTCTTATCTTGCTCTCATTTGACTCTTGCAAAATGCAACACTACTACAAATTACTAAGCATTTGTTTTTACAACAGATGTTGTTGTGCGTCGAATGATTGCATTTGCATCAGCCTGCTACATGCTAACACACACCGCAAAATGGCAATAACCGGTCTTCACATTCGTATTCTTGCGATTTTGAACCGAACCGGTTCGAACTTGATCTTCAGATTACTGAGAACCGAACCTTGAATCAAACCTCTCAAGTTATTAAAGGTCAACCTAATGCTGTTTCGAACCTAAAATTTCAGTAGGATAGAAAAAATGTTTTGAAAAAGTTAATGTGACTGGTGTTTTTGTGACCTTTAAACAGAGTAAACCTGCTGTTTTCAGCTGGCTCGAGGTCATGATTTGCTTTCGCACAACTTTAAACAAAGACACAACACCACAAAGAAGGCTGATAGATCGTACAGCTGTTTCAAGAGGAACCACCCTGTATCATCTGCGACCAATGCCTACCAACTAAACGTTTCCCAACAGTCTCTCTACTCTAGCGGTGGCATAACCATTTGGGAATCTAAAAAAAAAGGATATACGAGTACCTAAAGGCCCATGAAGATGATGAAGACTTTTACCTCTATCATATATCAGAATTCCTTGTCTACGTTGTGAAATATAGTTTAAGATTTAAGATCAGAGCATCTGAC
Source organism: Lordiphosa andalusiaca (assembly GCA_035044965.1). Classification (NCBI taxonomy): domain Eukaryota; kingdom Metazoa; phylum Arthropoda; class Insecta; order Diptera; family Drosophilidae; genus Lordiphosa; species Lordiphosa andalusiaca. The sequence continues at coordinate 952,466 of JAWNNM010002509.1, forward strand.
GAAGGGGTTCGAAGTTAATTTTTAATATTTTGTTAGATTTTTAACAAATTTTGGTCGATGTCTCATATAACATCCCCCATAAACTAATTGTACGAGCGCACGCAAGAGTATGCAATATTGTAACGAGTTTTCTAAATACAAGATTAAAATATTCTATCATTCTGAAAATGAAAATAAAATCTACAATTTGGTTTCCAAAAAAAAAACAACAATGTTTGCGAGCCTTTTATCTTTATAAAAGACGTTCAAAGCTAGTCAAAGGTAGGCCTCAAATCACTTCACATAATTCAACATTCTGCAATAATTTTGATTTCTCTTTCTATTAAAGCGACATTCTCTAGAGCTCTCTCTCTCTCTCTTTCAATTAGAATTCTAGCAAAACATTTATGTTTAAGCAGCCTTCACACAGACACACATACAAAAAAAAAAAGGGGGGAAATCAAATGTTTTACAGCCCCAGAGAATGCAGAGAATACGTGGCTTTCCACACGACGCGACACACTAATGCCATTAACTAGTTGGTAGCGACAACTTTTCGCATTGTAGCCGCCGGGCGCGCACACCTCAGCAACAACATAACGAGCCAACCAACATGTATACAATAAACACCACACCCAGCCAGTGAGAGAGCCCGCCCGCCCGGGCACCAACATTGTGAGCATCGTCAGTAGCAGCGGGAGCTGGAGCATCCTCGCGCCATTATCAGCATCATCAGCTATTGTCAAAGTTTGGCGCATTTATTTGGTTGCTCAATCAGCGCCCAAAGCGCTGTCGCTTTTTGCCATCGTTTTTATCACAAACTCCGCTGCCACCTGCGCCCGCCCATTTACAATAATTACCATCAAATGAACAAACAAAGTTTTGTGCCTAGGCGAAGGCAACAACGTTGACCCCTCGAAAATGCCCTTCCCCCCCACCCCCCTAGAGAATGCTGCTCTCGACTTTGGAATTTACTCACTTCCCTGAAGAGTAATAACACAGGACAACAAAATGTGGAAACAAAATATTGAGAAGCAATGATTTGCTTATTGTTTAAGGAGCTAGAATGTTAGAGAGATTTGTTGTTAAACAATAAAACTTAGTGTGAGAGTGGCTAACACTCACGAGGCAGCGGTATGATACATTGTTGTGTATGATGTGCACTTTGTCTTTTACATACTCTCCATACGCGGCACTCTAAGCTCGGATTCTCAATAGTCGATTCTCAGCTTTCGATAGACAGTATCTGAGGACCAAGTACTCTATACGCAGTACTTTATATTTATTCGATACACCGTATTTTACTAGGGTTAGGTCGGCTCTAGGCTGAGTTCTAGGGTCAGCTCTAAAGTAAGCTGCTGTGTCAGCTCTGGGGTAAACTCTAGGGTAAGCTCTAGGGTTAGCTTAAGGGTAAGGCTTGAGAGTAAGCTCCTAAGGTCAGCTTTACGGTCAGCTCTAGGGTAGGCATTAGGGTAAGCTCTAGGGTCAGCTCTGAAGTTAACTCTGGAGTAAGCTCTACGGTCAGCTCTAGAGTAAGCTGTAGGGTTAGCTCAGAAGTTAACTCTAGGGTAAGCTCTACTGTCAGCTCTAGGGTAAGCTTTAGGGTCAGCTCAGAAATTATCTCTTAGGTCAGCAGCAGGCGCAGCTCTAAGGTCAGCTCTAAGTAAGCTCTAAGGTAAGCTCTGGGATCAGCTGGGGTAAAGATCCAGGGCAAGCTGTAGGGTCAGCTGTTGCAAAAGTCTAGGGTCAGCTTCAGGGTAATATCTAGAGTAAGCTCTAAGGTCTCTTGATGAAGTTTGGTGTCAGTTTTAGAGTGAGGTCTAGAGTTTGCTCTGGGGTCAGCTTTTCGGTAAGCCCCAGCTTTTGGGACAGCTCCAGGGTGAGCTCTTAGGTTTTCTATGGGGTCAGCTTCCGGGAAAGCTCCAGAGTCAGCTCCAGGGTCAGCTCTAAAAAAAGCTCTATGGCCAGCTCTGGTTAAAATCTAGGGTAAGCTGTAGGTTCAGCTCTTGGTGAAGTCTAGGGTCAGCTCTAGGGTATAGAAAAGTCAGCTGTGGGTGTTGTCTAAGGCAACTCTAGGGCAAACTCTGGTTAAAGTCTGAGGCCAGCTCTATAATATACTCTAGGGTCATCTCTGTGGGTTACTGTGGGGTTAGCTCTAGGGTTAGATCGTGGTAAAATCTAGGCTAAGCTGCAAGTTCAGCTGTGGGGTAAGCTGAAGGGTCAGCTCAGGGTGAATTGTACGGTCAGATCTAGGGTAAGGTCTAGGGTCAGTTCCAGGGTTACCGCTGAAGTCAGCTCAAGGATAAGTGTCCGCTCCATAGTAAGCTCTAGGGTTTAAGGATAAGGTATAAGGCCAGCTCTTGGATAAATTCTGGCGTCAGCTCTAGGGTCTTCTCTGGGGTTTACTGTAGGGTTAGCTCTAGGGTCACATAATGGTAAAATTTAAGGTAAGTTCTAAGTTCAGCTCTGGGGTAAGCTTAAGGGTCAGCTCAAGACTCAGCTCTGGGTAAAGTGTACGGTCAGATCTAGGGTCAGTTCCAGAGTTAGCTCTAAAGTCAGTTCAAAGACAAGGGTCTGCTCCAGGCTTAGCTTTAGCTATTGGTTGAGCTTTGGGTGAAGTCTAGGGCAGCTCTAGGGTCTGTTCCAGGATTAGTTCTTAAGTCAGTTCAGAGATAAGGGTCAGCTCCAGGATTAGCTTTAGCTATAGGTTGAGCTCTGGGTGAAGTCTAGGGCAGCTCTAGGGTCAGTTCCAGGATTAATTCTTAAGTCAGTTCAAAGATAATGGTCCGCTCCAGGCTTCGCTTTAGCTATAGGTTGAGCTCTGGGTGAAGTCTAGGGCAGCTCTAGGGTCAGTTCCAGGATTAGTTTTTAAGTCAGTTCAAAGATAAGGGTCCGCTCCAGGCTTAGCTTTAGCTATAGGTTGAGCTCTGGGTAAAGTGTACGGTCAGATCTAGGATCAGTTCCAGGATTAGCTCTAAAGTCAGTTCAAAGACAAGGGTCAGCTCCAGGCTTAGCTTTAGCTATAGGTTGAGCTCTGGGTGAAGTCTAGGGCAGCTCTAGGGTCAGTTCCAGGATTAGTTCTTAAGTCAGTTCAAAGATAAGGGTCCGCTCCAGGCTTCGCTTTAGCTATAGGTTGAGCTCTGGGTGAAGTCTAGGGCAGCTCTAGGGTCAGTTCCGGGATTAATTCTTAAGTCAGTTCAAAGATAAGGGTCCGCTCCAGGCTTAGCTTTAGCTATAGGTTGAGCTGTGGGTGAAGTCTAGGGCAGCTCTAGGGTCAGTTCCAGGATTAGTTCTTAAGTCAGTTCAAAGATAAGGGTCCGCTCCAGGCTTAGCTTTAGCTCTGGGGTCAGCTCTTCTATCAGCTTCAGGGTCAGCTCCTTTGTCAACTCTAGGCTAAGCTATGGGTTACCAAAATGCATTTGCAACATTTATGAGTTCACTTTTAACCTGCTGACCAGTGTAGGCCATGTTTGAGGCAAAGGCGCTGCACCCTCCGGTTGAAGCGGAAAACTCGGTGTTTCTGGGCCTGCTTATCGCACAGCGAGCATCACTCAAAAGTTTTCCCACTCTCTCACTCTCTCTCTCTCTGCGGCACTCTCTCTTTTTCCCAAGGCTGTCGGCTCAATTTTCCAACATTTGAACATTAGGCCTCCCAGGATTAACAATAAGTGGACGCGGTTAAGACGGGTGGTGGTGGGCCTGGCCTGGCTTATGCTTCGGGCCAACTGAAGTTAATGAGAGGTTTGGGTTGGTGGCTGATGAGCGAGCGGGTAGGACGGTAAATGTTGCAGCCTGTCTGTCAACTCTCGCTAAGCCACTTTAAGTTTGAGCAAAAATTTCCCACACACTTGAGCCGTAAATAACTGTAAAACATTTTCGCACGCCGCGAAATTAATTAATAAATTCAATTGCCGCACTGCAATTAAAATCCAACCGCAAAGTCAACAACAAGGCCTCATTTTCTAATTACGCCACGAAATAGACAGTCGAATTTGCAATTAAACGAAGTCGAGCTGCCAAGGTAACAAGTTGTTTAATTAACGCGATTTAATCTGATGAGAATTAAAATCTCACAGCCGTAACTCTGGGTATGGATGTCAACGCCAGTTTGTGTTTGTGTTTGGGCAACGCCTTGCCACTCGCACTCAATTTATGAGCCAACGAAATGTTTGCCTTTGCCCCAATGCGATGCACACTAACACTTGCCGCCAGGTAGACATGTGCTTGTGTACTCCATGTACCTTGTAAATATTTATGCAAGCGAGGTAATGACGAGGCTGCACCAACTGCCAAGTGGCTGCTTGAAGGTCGCAAATTGCAGCCAGCCAGCAAAAACCCAAAACGCGAACTGCTGTTTGCCATTTTAAATAGGCGAGTGTTTATTTGGAGAATCTTCAGGGCGTTTACAGTGTGTACTGACCGTACCGGGGGGAGGGGGAGGGGGAGGGGGTTAGAAGCGGAGGCATATGTGAAGTATGTTTCAAATGTTTAAGGCTAAATATTAGATGTAATCAATTGAGCTGGAGTTGTGTATACAGCAACCCTTGACAGTCATAAAGCTTTGGAACTTTTTGGAAGAAGTTAAGAAGAATTAAATGAACGCTTGTCGAGTTATAAGCAAGCAACTGATAGAAAAATCCATAAATTGTTTACTTGGATCGAACAGTTACAGTTTTACATCTTAACTGAATCAGGAAATTCTTGATTTAAGTACGAAAATCATGATTTAGGAGCGTTTAGTTATAGTTCCTAAGAAAGAATTGAATTTGTTGATTATGTTTTGGGAATGTTTTCCCATCTATGTAAGATAAAAGAAAGCTTATATCAAACTGATATAAGTCCCTTTGTACTTAGTTTGAGAGCAAATCATGCTTGAAAACGTGAGTTAGAAAGTCGGTCAAGAGAAGTGTTTGAATTGCTTACTATATAGCTAAATTAAGAACTACCAAATAGCATAGCATTTTCAAATACTGGTCAAGAGCGACTCTATACTAAAGAAAGTGTATGCACAGTATAATTTTTTGACCTGCCAAGAGTAGAGCTGCTTCTGCACTGTTGCAGAGAACATTATTATGCTCATAACTTGCCAGTAGGGTCAATAAATAAACTATTTATCAAATATGCTTGCTTTTAACTGCTACTGCGGCAGTAAAAAATCCCACTGCGCATTTACTTTCGCTGTTACAAACTAAATTACATTCGAACTTGAAAAGGATTCCAAAAAATAAAGAAAAGTTTTGTATAACCGTGAAGCATGTGAACTTATTTGAAGGACACAAACAAGTTTTCTCACTTAGACTACTTTTCTGACTCTAATTTTCTATGGCAGCTATACTATATAGATGTCCGATTTTGACAAAACTTAGTAGAATCATGGGAAAGCATAGCAAACTAAGAAATACAAAGATTGGAGACGTTTTCTTTGAAAACAAAAAAGTTTTTCTCACAAAAACTAGTTTTTCGACCGATCATTCCTATGGCAGCTATAACATATGGTCATCCGATTTTGACAAAACTTTGAAGAATTGTGTGTAAGCCTATAAAATGAATATATGCCAATTTTAAAGAGGTTTACATTGAAAACAAAAAAGTTTTTCCTACTAAGACACCTTTTCTGACTCTACTTTTCTATGACAGCTATACTATATAGATGTCCGATTTCGACCAAATTTTGTAGAACTATGGAGAAATATAGAAAACTAGTAAAAAAGGAAATTGGAGACGTTTGCATTAAAAACAAAAAAGTTTTTCTCACTAGAACTGGTTTTTCGACCGATTGTTCCTATGGCAGCTATATGTTATAGTCATCCGATCCGGCCGATTCTATCAAACGGCTAGCGTAATTGTACCAGATGAATTCAAGCAAAGTTTGGTGAAGATAGCTTTGAAAGTGACGGAGGAGATGGCTTAGAAACAGACGGATATGTCTAAATCAACTCAGTTCGTCATGCTGATCAAGAATATATATACTTAATGTGGTAGGAAATGCTTCCTTCTATGCGTTACTTATAAAAATTGTAAATCAGAATTCTGAATCTGATCTTGATAGCTCTGAGCTCTGATTCCGATTTGCCAACGAATTCGGAAATGCTCTTTGATTTTGGGAAACATGAATTATGTTTCCAGTTAAGTAACCCATCAATTTCCTGTTCAATATGATTATGCCATATAATAAACATTATATATTATCCGTATGACCTCGATTCCTGTTCTCTTGCTCTTCCTCTTCTTGGCACTCACAGGTGCCACTGAGCGTATACTTAATATGCCATTTATTTTCTGCAGAACTCAAGGCTAAGCTAAGCGAAGCTCACTACGAAAATTCCCCCATTCACACCCAGCTGCTACCCGCACACACTCACACACAACACAAAGGCGCCCAGCCAGAGAGATATATCTGCAGTAGCTTCCTACATTTGTGTTTGCCACTCGATAGTTGATTTCATTGTCGAGAATCAATTTGGCACAAGTCATTGCATTCAGTTGTCAGTTGACAAACGGCAAACGGTGTTGATGCGGCCCAGTCGGCGATTATTTATTTTGGACACATGTATGTGTTTCCAAGTTTTGACTTTGCACTAAATTGTTTGCCAAAAAGCGTTTAAAAAGTTATTGGCCAAGGCGCTTGCTCTCTGGGGTTGAAACAAGTTTTCAATTGCTTTGCCAAAAAAAAAAAAAAGAAGGCCCAGACAGTCGGTGGACCCTTCGTTTCGAACATAAATTTGTAAAGTGGCAGCATCGGTTAGTGCATAACTTTTGTGGCATGCCAAAAGCCACAAAAAGCAAAAGCATTGCAGTCATGAATAAGGCTCATACACACACACACACACACACGCACTCACTGACTCACTCACTAACCGAGGCACTTCAAAGGCATTTCAGGGCGCGCACTGTGTGGCATACTTTTGTGCGCATTCTGAACAAAAAAATCAGGCGTCACCAGTTTTTACATGTGTCTGGGCAGTTGGCTGGTTTGAGTGTGAGTGACATTTTTAAACATACATTTGTTTGGCTGCTGTGGTTCATTGAACTCTGCTTCACTAACTAATTAAAAGTCCATTCCACAAACACAACCACAAAAGCCACAACGTGCAAAAATATGTCAAGCAGGGGACTTTTGCTATCAAACAATGGTGTTTTTTTTTTTTTTTAGAGATTTTCCAAATTTGATGTGTTTTTTGCAACTTGAACTGCTTGCCTTGAGCCGCGGAATGCAGGCAGTAAGAAATTATTGCTTTGATTACTAAACCAAACTCTCTTGATACTTCCCACCAACCTCATTTAAAAGCATTTCCCAATAAAACAAATAAACGCGAAAGCCAAGCTAACTTCGTGTGTGCCGACGTTTTTATACCCTTGCAGGTGCTCGCTTAAACATTTTCAAAAAAATACTCTTTTTCCCCATTTTCCGACCGATCGTTCGTATGGGAGCTATATGATATAGTCATTCGATTTGGCCAAAAATTTGTCAAATTATGTAAAAGCATGTGAAACAAACAAATACAAAATTGCAGGATGCTACCATTAAAAATAGAAAAGTTTTTCTAACTAAAACTGTTTTTCAGACCTATCTTTTGTATGGCAGCTGTATCAAATAGTTGTCCGATTTTGATAAAACTTGGTAGAATTATGAAAAAGCATAGAAAACCTACGATTATAAAGTTTGGAGACGTTTCCAATGAAAAGAAAAAAGTTTTTCATACTAAAACTAGTTTTCCGACCGATTGTTTCTATGGGAGCTATGAGATATAGTCATCCGATCCGGTCGGTTCCGTCATAGAAGTAGTGTTCAGCAAAAAGAAGACTCTGTGCAAAATTTCAGCTCGATAGCTTTAAAACTGAGAGACAAGTTCGCGTAGAAACAGACAGACGGACGGACAAAGCTCAATCGACTCAGCTCATCACCTTGATCAAGAATATATATACTTATTGTTATACTCTGTACCAAAGGTACATAGAGTATAATAAGTTTGTGCAAAAGTATGTAACATCCTGAAGAAAGCATCTCCGACCCCATAAAGTATATATATTCTTGATCAGCATCAACAGCCGAGTCGATATAGCAACGTCCGTCCGTCCGTCTGTCTGTCCGTTTGAACGCACAGATCTCAGAGATGGTAAGAGATAGAGGTTTGACATGTATGGGGCATATGCTTCTTATGTCTGCAGGCAGATCAAGTTTATTTTCAATTTTGGCCACGCCCCCTTCCGCCTCCGCAATTTAGAAAAAACGTCATATCTCCTACAGTTTTAAATATAGGTGGGTTGTTCCTTCTAGATATATTTAGTAATAAGGATAACTTATCGATCAGCCAAAGGAATGGTGAAGATTGGATGAACGGTTTTCGAGCAGCGCTGCTTTCAGCTACTACTGCAGCATCAAAATTTATGCCTATAATTTCGTTGGTACAGGGTATGCTATAGTCAGGCTTGAGCGACTTTCTTTCTTGTTTATATATAGTATATATATATATAAATTATATATACCCTTTGCAAGGGTATAAAAAATAGATATTTTCCTAAGCGAAACACAAACCACAGTTAAAATGCCTCAAGTGACTGGCAGACAACGTGTGACATCTGTCAGCAACCGGGGGGGAGGTTGGAAAACTGGCAACCAAACTGCATTTTGCAGCAGCTCCCTCTGGTATGTACAGGGAATGGGGAAATCCCTCCAAGGCACTCCACATACGGTTAATGAAATTGTGCACTCAATCGAGCGTAACGATGAACGAAAAGTCAGCAAAAATTGAGGACGCTGTGCAATGGTTATGATGTTGATGATGACGATGATGATGATGATGATGTTTGTTTGTTTGTTTGTTGGTTGGTGTCGGTTTACTTTTTGGCTAGCGTTAGAAATTAACATCAGTAACATGAAACTGGGTATCGCTGAGAGCACATAAAGTGCACCAGGTGGGATGGATGTGCCAGACAACATAAAACTGAGCCCCGCCCTCACAGCGTAGTCCAATGTGATTTTGAATATTTAGCGTATTAGCTAAATGGCGCGCTTTTTTACTTGAAGCATCCGCTGCAGCAACACACGGTTTTTGGCCTGCACCACCCACCAGGGACTAGGATGGCGACGGCGACGAGGACGACGACGACGTCGTGCTGTTTTTTTAAATGGCATTTTGAATTTTAACGACCATAAATGCAAGCTTATCTTAAATGCTCTTTTATGGCTGAATTTATGTTTTGGCTTGGTGAAGGTTTCTTTTTTGTGAACTGACTCCCCATTCCGCTCTTCCTTTTTTGCGATTATGAGTTTCAATTACCTTGTGTAGTGCTATTTTGTATGTACTATATACTTGTGTGTGTGTGTGTGTGCATCTAATTTTATGTCTTGCTTGGGGCAACAGAAACAAGCTTAATTTGCCACTTGTAGCAAAAAACAAAAATATGTACAGGTTCTCAAGGGGATAAAAGGAAGAGACCAAAGTTTTTTTCTTGTGCGAATAAGAAACTGTTTCTGTTATATCAGCAAATAAACGAGCAAATGTGCATAAGTACTTTAATTTTGTCATTGCCAATTATTGCAGTAGTTTGGTAGGGTAGCAGACCAACGTCGAACCGCTTACCGTGGAGCGCGGAATGCTATTGACGGTTGACAATATATAAGGAATGTTGAGTTTGTTGAATTTTGGAACCAGAAAGCAGCACTGAGGTACTTCAGCTAAGTTGAATTCAATGGTCGACTCAGTAGAGTTGCCACAGTTGACCTGAGATATATAGTATCGGTAGCCCTTAAGACCACTAATACGTTTATCATAACGATCAGCGGATCTGTTATAAAATTCTAAGAGATTGCTTCATTCATTCAACATTGCCAAATGGATTTGCACTGAAAACAAACAAGTTTTTCTCACTAAAACTACTATTCTGACTCTATTTTTGTATGACAGCTATACCATATGGATTTCCGATTTTGACCAAACTTAGTGGAATCATGGAGAAGCATAGCAAACTAAGATATACAAAGTTTGGAGGCGTTTCTATTGAAAACAAAAAAGTTTTTCCCACTAAAACTAGTTTTCCGACCGATCATTCCTATGGCAGCTATAACCTATAGTCATCCGATTTGGACAAAACTTTGAAGAATTGTGGGAAAGCTTATTAAATAAATATATGCCAATTTTAAAGAGGTTTACATTGAAAACAAAAAAGTTGTTCTTACCAAAACTATTTTTCTAACCTTACTTTTCTATGGCAGCTATACTATATAGACATCCGATTTCGACTAAACTTGGCAGAATTATAGAAAAGCATAGAAAACTAGTAAATACGGAGTTTGGAGACGTTTGCCTTGAAAACAAAAAAGATTTTCTCACTAGAACTAGTTTTTCGACCAATCGTTCGTATGGCAGCTATTTGATATAGTCATCCGATTTGGACAAAAATGTGTAGAGTTGGAAAAAAGCATCTGAAACAAGCAAATACTAAATTGCAGGATGTTACCATTAACAACAAACATATTTTTCTAACTAAGACTGTTTTTCAGACCTATCTTTTGTATGGCAGCTATATCATATAGTTGTTCGATTTTGATAACAACTTGGTAGAATTATAAAAAAGCATAGAAAACCTACGATTACAAAGTTTGGAAACGTTTCCATTGAAAAGAAAAAAAGTTTTTCTTACTACAACTAGTTTTCCGAACGATTGTTCCTATGGGACCTATGAGATATAGTCAAAATAGTCAGAAAAAAAGACTCTGCAAAATTTCAGCTCGATAGCTTTAAAACTGAAAGACTAGTTCGCGTAGAAACAGACAGACAGACGGACGGACAGAACTCAATCTACTCAGCTCGTCACCCTGATCAAGAATATATATGGTTTATGGGGTTGGAAATGAATATTTTTAGGCGTTGGTATAAAAATAAGAAGATCATGACTTCATACTTCTACAACCTAACAGTTTGAATTGTACTTAGAATTTCCCAAAACAATCTTAAACTATGAATTTAAGGACTTAAAAATCTAATAAAATATGTGTCAGTTCTGTGTGTTGAATCAAGTATAATTGTACTTACCATACATTTGACATAGTTGTTGGCAGGTTGGTTGTATGGAACTTCCATATGTCATCAACCTAAAAGAAGAATATTGAACGAAATGCATTTAATAAACTGGTTCAGATATGCTCCCTCTCTAGATCCCTCGAAAAATGTCATTGAAAATGTCTATTATTAACACAAATACATTTGGCCCAGAACCCATTTATCGCACATGTTAAATGCCCCTCCCCCCAAATGGCACTCAAGGGATCTATCTGCGGCACACAAAAAAGTGCTCAAGGACTCTATTTGATCTGAAAATTATGTAACTGTCAACGGTTTGGCGTCTGTTTAGTTAATTAATTGTGTCAGCCAGCATTTTGGACAAACAAAAACCAAATAGAATTTATGTTTTAATGCATTAGCAGCACATATTATGGGGCTGGTTTGTTTCGCAATTGGTGGGCACAAATCACTCCCCAAGGTCTCTTTAGATGTGATGTGAGATGATGGAATTAATGGTTAATCGGTTTCTATTTTCTTTTTGTTGGGTCTCATTTTAAGCTCTACATTTCCTTTACAAGCGTTTTTCAATTAAATTCATTACACCTTCTTCCGTTGGTGTCCGTCCACGTAAATTTCAACAAGCACTAAGTCATTTCCGGCCAAATGGCTCGGCCATTTTCTAGATTATCATTTCAAGTTTGAGAAAAGGCATGGTAATAATTTTTTTCTGTTGCTCTCAAGTTTCTACCCAGGGTGGGCGGGGCACACGTGCCCATTCACCAGGATGTAAATAAATATAAATATTTGTTAGATTAAGGTTCGACTTGTGGATGACTAGTGAGGGTTCATTTGGAAATAAAAATTATAATTTGAAGATAAAATAGGTTAGGGGGGTTGTGACTGATTTAAGGGGAGAGTTTATGGGAACCAAGTTGTTTTGGCAGGGGTCTGATATACCCTTTACGCTGCTAAAGTAATGCTCTTTTTTTTTCTAAGATTGACTGGCATTATTCCAAACAAAAAAAGTTGACAAAACAGCGCACCCAAAAAGGTGAAATGTTCTCACAGGAAGCAGCCAGCCAGCAGGCAGCAGGTGGACAAGGTGTGTGGGAGGAGCAGCTGCTGTTTTGTTGTGCCCAGTGAATTATTTTTTACGTAAATTGGGTGTGTTTTTCTATTATTGCCCCCAGACTTCCGGCATGACACAGCAGCGCCTGTCAGCAGGGCAGCAACAACAACCGGCGCTTGTTTCAAGTCGTTTAAGTTATTTTTTTAAATTTGAAACGTGGCTGACCCAAAACCACGTTGGACTATGAAGAAACCAACTTTTTGGCTACTTCACTTTTTGTCAATTCATTTTCATCTGACAGCAAAATTATGATACCTACTCTAAATTAGAGGCAGAGGAAGTGCTTACACAAGTTTTGGGGGAAATGTGTAGGAAATTAAACTCATTTCGGTTGTGGGCATCTCTGGATTAGCAAATTGAATTCCCAGAAATTGTCATAATTAAGTGGTCATTATCGAGGCACGTGGCACTTGGCCTTGTCAACCGGAGTTCGCCTAATTAGTATTAAAAAAAAAAAAAAACTCAAACAAACTGCCTGCAAATCTGCCAACTGTTTCAAGCTGTCACAACTTGTGCAATTTATATTAAAATACGATTCAAGTAGAAAATCAATTAGTAAACATTCCATGAAAGCGGCTTGCCGCATTTTATCCAGAGGTCGTCGTGGCGGTAAATTATTGTGTATTGTTTGCCTCCGCAAGGTGCAAAGAAGTATTTTTCAAATTTTATTTATTATTATTTTTTTTTTATATATATTTGGAAATTTTTTTATAATTTACACTTGGCAGGCTGCAACAACAACAGCAACAATGAGTGGCGAAAAATATTTCAAAGACGTTAGCGTCGACGGCGCTGCCAACAAAATAAATAGTTGTGCAGGTGGTGTTAATTGAAAAACTTTTCCAACACTAATTAAAAGTTTCTAAACAAAATGGCAATGGCTGGCTATGGCGAGCTGCTCTTTGTGGGCTATATGAGTTGATGTAAGTGCGCTACCTAACACCACACCATCCAAAAGGAGATCATTTACCCAGAGCGATATTGTGAGCCATTTTATTGGTAAATGTTGTTGTTGCTGTTGCTTTTTGTTAAGCAAACACACAAATGTGATCGAACTTGTGTGAAATGTCAAAAGGTGACAAATGGGAATTGATTGCTGAGTGGGAGGGGAGAAAGTGGAAAGTTTGCAGCTAATTAACGGAGAAATCTCATGCTTGATTGATGAGGCCCGATGAGCCACAAATGGCTATCCAATTTAGATTTTTAAATGAATTTTGAACAATTGTAAAAACTAAAAAATAATTAGCAAATAAATTGAGAGTTTATATCTTCCGAAAATGAAAGCGAATGACTGTTTTTCCACACTTTTTCTTCTCTTCTTCTTCTCTGTCTCTCTTTGGCTGAAATTGTAGACTCTGTATTTAATTTTCGAGGAGAGCAAGCCATAACCTTGAGAACGGACCACAGTTTCTGGTACTATGCCTGAGTCCATAGGCCAATCATCTATAAAAACGAGAAAGCTAAGCTAACGTCGTCTCTGCCGAAGTTTTTTATCCCTTGCAAGTGCTCGCTTAAATATTTTAAAAAAATACTCTTCTTCCCATTTTCCGACCGATCGGTCGTATGGGTTCTATATCATATAGTCATCCAAAATTGGTAAAAAATTGGTCAAATTATGTAAAAGCATGTAAAACAAACAAATACAAAATTGCAGGATGCTACCATAAAAAACCAAAAAGTTTTTCTAACTATGACTGTTTTTCAGAAGTATCTTTTGTATGGCAGCTATACCATATATGTGGGTTCAAATTTTATTAAAAGTGATCTTAGTAATTAAGCATTGGTGATATTATAGTAAACTTAAACAATTCAACTTTACACAACTTTTCTTGGCTACTTCGCTCTGCAAATTTATGTGTGTTATGCGTTTTAACTTAAATCGACGAATGTCTTTCTCTCTCTTGTTGTTCCCTTCACTTGCCTAGATCTCAGTGTGACCAGCTTGTTTAAGGGTGACCGCTTCTGGTTCTTTTAGCAATAGGTTCCTCACAACTGGTTCCCACATATAGTAGTCCGATTTTAATAAAACTTGGTAGACTTATAAAAAAAACAAAGAAAATCTACGATTACAAAGTTTGGAGACGTTTCCATTGAAAAGAAAAATGTTTTTCATACTAAAACAAGTTTTCCGACCGATTGTTCCTATGGGAGCTATGAGATATAGTCATCCGATCCAATCGGTTTCGACATATTAGTAGTGTGTAGCAAAAAGAAGACTCTGTGCAAAATTTCAGCTCGATAGCTTCCAAACTGAGAAACTAGTTCGCGTAGAAACAGACAGACAGACGGATTTCAAAATTTTATTGTTGTTGTAGTTGCAGTGGTTGTTGTTGTAGCCCGCTTCAAAGTTGACCCATTTTTAAAAACATAGATGCATGGTGGCATTGATTCCCAGAGAACTCGTCATTGGAAACAAAAATTTTAAATGAGGTTTTGTTGGGAATTGATGTGGCTATGGCCTGAACTAGGATATCTGGGATCGGTCTATATGTAGGGGAGAAAGGGGTTCTCAAAGTCAAAATTTCGAAAATTTACCTATTTTTAACCCTCCGCTATTTATGGACCGATCAAAAATATCCTAGTTCAGGCCATAGCGGCGGGTATTACGAGCAATTACAAAAAAAAGTATAAGAAAATCGGTCAACAAATGGCCTCGCAATCCGTGCCACCAGGTTGAAAAAAGTGGTTCCGAGATAATCGCACTTAAAGTTTCGACAACATTTGTGATATTTCGATTTTACGCCCGACTTACCTGTACAAAACTCAAAATATATCAAATAATATTTTTTTTTTTTGCTTGAAAATTTCAGGGGATGTTATTAACATTGTAACGCATGATATAAGCCCAAAAAAAAAAATATCGAAATTTTGAAAATGTTTAATTTTAGGGAAATGTCTCTCGGCTCATGGTTCATGCAAGTCTTAAGTAGACGTTCCGAAACATCACGCACAATAAAAATGCATCTCCACATTACTCGTGCAAGTACGATTTCGATTGGTTCTTGTTGGATGCACCGGTGTCACAGACCACTGCCTGCGCCACTTCACTGGCGCTGCATAACTATTGATAGTGACGCTAGGTGAGGTTTTGCAATGGTTTATGCACAATTGTTTGTTAGTCTATCAACAAAAGCAGCCAGAGAGAGTTTTATCAATAGATGGAAGTATGTTTTCTGGGCAAATTGAAAAATTACAATGCTTTTTTTTCTATATAATTCGACGTTCAGGGACGCCCAGGTATCATAATAGCAATACGGTTTACGAGCTACCGCATCGAAGCAGGTTTCGAGCTCTGAGCCCATTGGTTACTTAGACAAAAACTGGCTATGTCTTCTTCTTTTCACCAAGCGGTTGACCAAATTCGTGTCTGGTTTCTTAGCTTTAATGCAATCAACATTGCAAAGAAGCAAACTAAACTATTGTTATCCAGACATTCATTGAAGCAATTGGAACAATCGGCGAATTGATTCTGGGCTTTGGCCTCCCACAACAATTCCACTTGCTTAGCAATTTTTATTGTGTACTTAATGAAATTTCTGCTTATGCGTATTCGCTTGTTGTTGACACATAAACAACATGAAGACATCAATAATATAAAGAAAATCCCATTTAGGTTCGCCCCCAAGATGAAGTCATTGAACCGGCCAATGTGTTGACTTCCCAGAAACAAGCCCCAAACGCAAGCCGAAAAAAAAAAAGGAAAAGGGACAATGTGGGGCAGCCGGATTAATAATAATAATAAATATTAAATGCCATTACGGCTGCTTTGAATTTATCTCAAGGAAATTATCTAAACGACGTAATCTCGAATTCAATTGCTGCTTGGGAGGAACAAACTAATCCCTGGTACCCGACGGCACACGTAAAGCGTAAAACTGTTTTGCGAAAGCTTTATTTATGTTTAGACATAAATTAAAGACTAACCAGCAGACGCGCATCCGCCAAAAGGTGCAAGTGAAATTTATTTGGCTGATTTCGTGCATTTTCCCCGCTGCACTTGACGAAATGCTGTTTTTGCCAGGGCGTTGCAGGCAGCATTGGCCAAGGGTATAAAATTAAATTTCAACTTTTAACGAATATTTACGCGTTGCCAGATAAAAATGGTGTAAAAAAGTTTGGAGCAAAGTGCAAAATAGTTGGCAAATGCCCCCTCCAACCTCTTCAACCAGGCGGCAGCAGCTAGATGTGCGCCTCAAGTCTGGAAACTTAAAAATAAAGAGAAGACCTAAAAAAAAATAAAAAAAATTGCAACAAAATGTGTGCGTTAAGTATAATTTATTGTATGGCCCCGTGCTAGGTGTTTAAGAACAATACGTTTCAACTCAACCCCAAAAGTGTAGACCACCAAGTGCAAGTGCATGCGCTGTATATTAATAAAAAAATGGGAGAAAACTTGAAAAACGGAAATATTTGTAAGGTTCTACGATTACAATTGGGAAGTTGTGTGGAATCATAACAACTACCGAAACGCTATCATGTCGAGCAGTGCAAAATCGGCACAAAAAACCAGCGGGATTATGCTCTAATGATAAAGCATTCTTAATTCTAACTTGGTTTGTTGGTTTTTATACTCTGTACCAAAGGTACATAGAGTATAATAAGTTTGTGCAAAAGTATGTAACATCCAAAAGCATCTCCGACCCCATAAAGTATATATATTCTTGATCAGCATCAACAGCCGAGTCGATATAGCCATGTCCGTCTGTCTGTCTGTCCGTATGAACGCACAGATCTCAGAGATGGTAAGAGATAGAGGTTTGACATGTATGGGACATATGCTTCTTATGTCTGCAGGCAGATCAAGTTTATTTTCAATTTTGGCCACGCCCCCTGCCACCCCCGCAATTTAGAAAAAACGTCATATCTCCTACAGTTTTAAAGATAGGTGGGTTGTTCCCTCTAGATATATTTAGTAATAAGGATAACTTATCGATCAACCAAAGGAATGGTGAAGATTGGATGAACGGTTTTCGAGTTATGGTCAAAAGACTGTGCGCTGCTGCAGCGCAGAAGCAGCGCTGCTTTCAGCTACTACTGCAGCATCAAAATATATGCTGAGCATATAATTTCGTTGGTACAGAGTATGCTATAGTCGGGCTTGACCGACTTTCCTTCTTGTTACAATTTGAATTCTAAGCTTGCAGAGTTATGGCTGAGAGCGCGAGAGAGTAAGCGAGTGGATCGCTTGACTCTAGTAAGTAAATAAGATAAAAGATTTTTACTTAATTGAAGTGAATGAGCACATCGTCTTGAGTCAATGTACTTTGGATCTTTGAGTTTGTATGAATATGATAAACTTCTTGCAGTAATTTGATCTACTTCAAAGTGTGAGCAGTTAGTAAAATCAGAGTAGAACTCTGATAGATTCGTGAGGCCACTCGTTTTAAGTACTTCCAAATAGCAAACAGTTGTGGAAAAATCTGGTAATTACTCTAACCCTTTAAACCCCAAGTTAAAATGGGTGGACCTAAAAAATATTTCACTTCATATTTTTAGTGGTACGGCCACAAAGGCTAACTGATATGAATTTTAAAGATCCACGAATCCTAGATCGTCCTTACGAAAACGATTACTAAAAGCCTTTCAAAAATTCCTGAAATTCAGCTAATCAATTTTCTCTCGTAAAGTAGCTTTTTATATATTTTTTTAACTATTCTGAACTATCACGGTTTTGTTTTTTGCAAATCAAACCAATGGATTTCATGGAAATGATTAAAATGTAGATTAATAAGAAACTGCGGGAAACTAACTACACTTTTAATATAAAAAAGGAATGTTGCTGAGCTGCATCAAATTCATGTTTGACAATTTTATAATCCACACTGGAAAAAAATTGTATTAATTCGGTATAATGCAGATCTGCATCACCACCATGTAAAGGGTTAAGGATTATCGCTAGTTTTCTTAACATAATTCCAAAAATATTTAAATTGGATAAACATTTTTTTTTGAATTGAAAGCTATATCTAAGGTCGAACTTAAGCACATTTAGCAAACAAAGTAAGCCTTGAGTTAAAAAATTTGTGGCTCATATTTAGTTAATATGTTATTTTTACTTAAGAAAATATTTGTTTTTAAAAATTTGGGAAAACTTTGTCCTTCTCTAATAGTTTTGTTCTAATGTTCAGACAGTTACTCAGCGTTCCTTGCTACGACCTCTTTAACTGTGAAAACTTAAAACGAAGAGGCACACCGTGTGGTTTACAATTGCCATCCATCAAATCTTCTGTATTACTCACTGTTAAGTTTGACCTCAGCCACCCTAAATCTCTTTCATAATCAAAACTTTAATGAAAATTGGGCAATTTTCGCGATTTTCCAGACCGTTTGATTTACCCCATCTGTTTGTTTACCCGTCTGCTTGATATACAAATATATTTTGTGGCAATTTGTTTGCAATTTCTCGGACAGTTTGGTGCTATTATGGCACCCTTTCAGATTCTGCTTCCTCTTGTGACTTCGCAGCTTTCTGGACTGCGTTTATTATTTTAGGGTGGCTGGTGTCGATTGCTAGCCTGCTCCTGCGTTTCTGCAGTTATTTTCTGGTCTATCACTCCACTTGTTTATAGCGCCGCAATTGGGAATGTTGCATAGTCTCAGCATTTCTATGGTATGTGATTTGTATAACAAATTGTGGGTGTCGATTACTCGCCTGCTTTTGCGTTTCTGCGGGTAAAAACCTGGCTTGCCGCTCTACTTGCTCATCGCTCCACAATTGACATTTTTGCACAGTATCAGCAGCTCATTGGGATGCAATGTGTAAAGCAAACTGCTGTAGTCGATAATGTTTGCGCGCAAAACTATTTGGTATTCCCTTTACAAATTTGTGCAAATTATTATTGATTCCTTGACAGAGTTTGCCACTATTGTTAGGGTACGACCCCTTCTCGAAGGAGATACTAAGATAGATCAACCTTCCCCTTCCTTGGCTATGAGCCTCAACTTCCAGATAGTAGCAATTAAAAATGTTCCCTTTTTCTTTAAAAATAATTCCATTTCCATAATTATAAAATAATTCAGCCAAGAGAAAGGAAAATAGCTCAACTTTGATACTGCAAGACAAATATTTCATTCTCTTTAATAAAAGTTGGTCGTGTTGAGTGCAAGAAGTTATGTTTTCGTATATTAATTAAGAATCAACTTATTTAAATTTAACACCATAAAGCGAAAACTTCCCATGATACGTTTTCTCATCGACTTTACGATTGTGAGCATTTGGCCAAAATATAGAGTTGTTTAAGCCGTCTTTTCTAATTTGTGTTCAATGGCTTCACCAAATTGTCGCACAGCATGAGTTTATTGTGGTGTTTTTTTTTTTTTGCCGCATTTGCATATGCATTTAAAGGTAACGAAAAAGTAATTGTGTTTGTGTGGAAACTGTGACTATAACTGTGACTGCTGCAGGCCAACAACAAGCCTTGCCAGCCAAGCAGAATTTTTCAATTTTCTTGGCAGCCAGCACAAATGTAATTTATTCCTGCAGAGAAATATATATATACACACACATATATACGCACACACGCTGACATACTCAGATGCAGATGCAGATGCCTTGGGCTTTAGTGCAATGCAATTAACCTTCATGTCTTTTTGGCAGTTGTGGCCCACTTGTGAACATCTTCAAATTATATTTCAGCTCAAGTGTCTGCCGTAGATGTGTCTGTATGCAGTTTTTCTACTACTTTGCTGGCTGCATTCATTGTTAAAGCTTAAACCTGGCAATTAGCTACAATTCTGATATTTCACTTGAGCATTTATACTTTTACCTTCTCGGCAGCTAAAAAGGGCTGCTAATTGCGTACTTCAAGTGGTATTTTGAGTTCATAAATTAGCTCAAGTTTTATACATGCTGATGGTTGGTTTTTTTTTTTTTTTTTTTCTCCATTTCCATGTTTCATTTCACAAGAGGTCCTTGTGGCATGCATGAATGACTGAATGAATGAACGAGTGACTGAGTGAAGAAAACTGCATACGAGTTTTGTGGACTTTCTCAAGTATTTAAGCATTTTATGTAAGTTTTAATGGCCAGGTAAAAACCCTCACTTATCAATGGCATTTTTTATGTGCAAAACTGCAATCCCTAGTATTCTGGCTGTGCACATTTACTATGCCATTCGTGCCAAAAACAAAAGTTCAGAGAAGTAAAATAAAAATAAAGAAAAAGGAAAAGGGAAGCACATTCAAGCGTACATTTTTCCCATTTGGCAGGCAACGTAGTCAGACAAATCCCAGTCAGACAACGCAAAGCATTTTAAGTATTAATCAGAAGTAGGCATTCTGGGTAGAACTAAACGAATTTCAAATACTCTACACAAGGACAAGGTTTATGAGTTAGCTTGTATCATTGTCAGGGATGTCGGATCGATTGGATATAAGAAATGGTTCGCTTCAGAGATTTTGAGACGCAGATGCGGTTTGTTATGTGTGGTTCGGTTCGGTTGATTTTCTCTGGCCTGTTTCTGATTAAGGCAGTCCAGCCTGGGATCTTTTAAATTTAAACTAACTATAATGAAAAACGATTCGATTTATGTATGATTTCGTATTACGCAGAAAGTCACGATTTTGCCCTTAACCAAGACCAAGACCAAGAATATGACCATTCCAAGACTGGACTGCCTGAATATGAACTCTTAAAGTCCACACTTAGGTTTTACAATCCAATATTTGTAAGAATCAGCCCTACAATTTAGTTTTGGGATGTTAAAAAACTCTCTTTTGTTTTAGGATCGCACCTAATTTCGCCGAATCTTGAACCCTTAAAGACTTAACTTGAGGATAACATACCGAATTTCGTTCAAATCTGTTTTGAAAGTTCTTTTTTCTAAACTTTCAAAGACAAGGCAGTCCGAACACTCGCATTTCGGTTCAAGGATTGCTTTTAATATCGTGGCATCACAAGCCTTAAACCCTTCTAAAGTGTAAGGTCCGGATTTCCCCTTAATAGCTGGCGCCCATAGCCTGCAGAGGTGACCGGGCGTGCAAGTTTTTAAAGAAAGAAATTGTATTATTAGAGGTCGCGAGGCGTTATCAAACGCAGGACCTTTTCTACAACAGACACACACACACACACTACCTACTGCACCACACTCGGAAATAAAAGGAACGATATGGACGGACATTTTAAAATACAGTTTCTATTTGTGTTAAAAGCAAGCAATAATACGTGGGTTTTGGAACATTCCACCCCCGAAAAGCGCCCAAAAATTTGTTTGGGAAACTATGTTTTTGTCCTTTGAATTTGAAACTCGGTTTGAAAACGAGTATGCAATATATTTGGCCACATATTTCCTTGAACTTGCAAAGAAAATGCACATAAATTCGGCATTCAAGCTTGTATTTTTCATTCGATTGCCTTGAAACTCGATTTGTAAGGAAAGTATAAGAAATAATTTCTGATAAACTAAATTTGTCCGTAGGGTGGGAAAATTCCCGAAAAATTCTGCATGAAGTAAACAAGTTCTTAACCGGATTCACTTTAAAATTGATTTGTTAGAATAGTTAGGGAAATAATGTGAGATGTCGTCTTCCACCATTCTAAAACTCGAAATTAAGGTGTGAAAATGGAAGATTTTTTCTGATCCGATTGATTTGAAACTCGGCTTAGAAGGTTGGTATAAGAAATAGTTTGTGATGTGATTTTGCGAATTTGAAAAAATCGTTCACAGATTGAAGAGACTGATGGATAATTGTGCTTGCAGAAAACTCTATTTCATATATTTTCATGCAAAATATTTGAGAGAGGAAATGTCTCCCGCAGGGTGGGGAAACTGCCGAGAAATGTTGTTATATTTTGCAGAGTTTGTGATTTAAGTGTAAGTGGATTCCTAAGATAGGCAGTTTAAAGGTAAAGAATTATTTTTAGACTCAATCTGCTGACAGTCTCTAAACTGAATGATCCAAAAAAGGCAAAACAGTTCTTCAACTATGGAAAACACACTTAAAAATAAAATACCATTGGTGTTCCCTGTGGACTTACAACGAAAAAAAAAAACCCTCTAGCAATGTCGGAAAACGAAGGGCGGGGCCGATCTTCTGTGAGAAATTTATTAAAATAAAACCGTTAAATTTGGGAAATATTTAAAATTAATTTAAATTTTTTGCTAAAACAAAGCAATCCAATTTGTGAATAAATTACATGCAAACTTCAAACTTTTGACCATTTATTTTTGGTTTTAGCTGTATTTATTTCACCCCTTCCCTTTACATATTCAATGTTTACATATTTAGCTGAAATTGATATTCCATTCCCTTGATCCATTTTCACATGTATTTATATAGAGTGCATTGGAAAGTTTTTGGTAATAGAAATCTATTCGTCTGCAAATCGAAACAAAAGCTGCGAAAACAAATGGGCAAAAAGAAAAAAAAAACGACAAGCTTTTGGGCCATGGCCCTATGCCAACGGTTCGTGTGTGGGTGGGGGTGGGGGGTCTCTGTCTGTGTGGGAGCCTAAAAATTCCCCTGGATATTTGTGTGAAAGGCGTAAAATATTTTTACACACAAAACAGTTGTACAACAATAGCGTTAACAAATATTTGAAGTGCATTGAACGGTTGAATGCGCCTCAACAAATTGTGAAAAAACAATTGCCAAACTATTCGAATATGAATATTTTGCAAACTTTTTCGATTAGTTGTACTTTGACAAGGTCAACTTGTTTTTTTTTTTCAGTTTTAAACTGTCAAACATAATTACAAGAAGAAGAAGGAGAAGTTTTGGGGGGAAGGGATTGGCCACGTGCGACACGCGTTTTCCGGAAATTAAAATTCCAGTTGCGTCAAAATGGCAGACAGACATCTAATAAACTTTTGTCTTCGCTTCGAGCGAGAAAATAGAACAACAGAAAGATTTTACAATTGGAGCCATGCGCGCTGTGCTCTCTTCGGGTCTAGACGCAAATCAAAGAGCTGCGCCAAAAGGTATGCTACACTTTGTGCATGCCGAAAAGCAAGGCCCAAGGCATTCAGAGTGTCTCTCGGTGTGTGTGTGTGTGTGTGTGTGTGCGGCAGTTCAACGAGTGCTCATAGCTACGGGGGACTTTAATTAACACAGTTTGCTGTTTTGGGGCAGCTTAGCTGCTGGTCAGTTGCTCTATGTTGATTCAACTCTGTTTTGTTTTGATTTAAAACGGTTCAAAAACTCTACAATAAATAATTCACATCATGTCCTCTGTCCATTAGGTAACTACAAAAATTCTGTTATCACTTGGACATATTTAGTTTTTGTCCGCACATTCTTAAGAACGAACTTCCCTCTGGCTGTGGCAATCCATTTAAGTCTGCCAAATGTTTATCAACATTTCACACTTACGTCGCGATATGCAAGCCAGCCACCAAAACAATTTCCCAAAGCCACGTTTTTCCCTCTATCTGTCGGGGGAAACGTAAACCGAGCGAAGAGCAAACGAACGAGAGCTTTTCTCATTGTGGCGTGCGTGCGTGAACGCTGAGGCAACCTTTGGCCGATTAAACATAAATCCCTATAAAGCAACAAAGTAAAAAATTGCCAACGAGCCAAGTAAAAACTTTGGCAAAGTGCTCAACCATCTTCGTCTTGGTCTTGGTCTCGGTAGGGGCTGTGCTGCCTTCTCTTGCCTCATCTTCCCATTGTTGGGTTGGGTTAGTTGACGGGGCACGACGTGCGGAAGTGAGGCCTTTGAAGTTGCACTTCAGTAATTTATATGCCAAGCACAAGATCAACGCTGTTAGGGCATTAAAAACTTAAATAGTTTTAATGCGACACAAAAACGCGTAAAGAAGTAGAATTTGTTGCCGACAAGTAGCACAAGGTGCGTATACTTAATCTAAGAATAATTGGGTGGGGGAAATAAAATGACAAAATGTATAAAACGTGGAATAAGACATGAATCTAACATTAAAGATTGTGTGTTGGATGTTAAAAACTTTTAGTTTGTTTCATAATTGAATTGCCTTTGAGATAACTGGATTGCTAGCTCAGATTCAAACTTATATTCTTTGATTTTTGGAGATTTTTGGTAAGAGGAAAGGAAATATACAAAAAAAAATGTCCCAAAAATTTGTCATTTCCTCGAGCCGTCTAAAACTTGGAAAAATAATGATAAATTTAAACAAAATTGTTGTCCGTGGAGCTCTTGATTCAAGAGTAAACGCCCTTAGTCTTGTACTTGACGAGCTTTTGATTTAAGAAAGAACATTCTCGGTTTGTGCTCTTGATTCAAGAATGAGCAATCTTGCATTCAAGTATTCAAAGCACTTGATTTAAGAATTTTTCTACTCGACTTGAGCATGTTTTATGCTTGGTTCAAGTATGGAAGCTCTTGGATCAAGAAAAACGGGATCATAAGTTCATACTTGGATGAAGAATTTCAGTCTTGGATCAAGAATATACATTCTTATCGAATTTTTGACATTAAACATTCTTGAACCAAGCATGAAATTCTGTATATTTTCTCTGAGTGTAGGAAAGTCGAAAGTCGCATTCTCTTGCTCATAACTTGTCTATCCTTCAGGCGATCTTTACCGAATCGATAAATAATTTTGATTACTCAACAAAACAGTCAAAGATTTAATACAAAATATATTCAAAGTATAAGAGAGGAAAGGTAGTGAGGGGAGCGGAGGGAAAGGACAATACCAAGACGCGTATAACGTCTTAAGTGAAGTGATCGAAGTATATTTCCTTATTCTCTTAATGTTCGAACAATAAAGTTTTCTTTCTGAAATCAGTAATAAATGTTTTTCAAACTCAGCATCTCGAAGACACTTCATTACGTCAGTCATCTTAGCGCAGTCGACTATCAAGCCCTCGCGTGAGTCACAGTAAAGAACGCAGTTCTCTTATGTTTTTGATTTTGGAAATTTAGGTGGATTTTCGCCTTTGAACTTGAAAAAAAGGACGTATGAAGATCCTATGAAGCAGCTGTTAATGAGATACTGATATGCTTGTAGGATTTTTATAATATATTTACATTGTAGGACATTACAAAAATATCCATTGGGAAAGATAGGTCTTAAATATTCGATAAATCATCAAAAGTATACGAATAATAACGATTTCGCAGCTCCGCTGCATGTTTAAAATGATATCTAAGACATATCCTCACCAAATGGATCATTTTTGCATCTATTTATTTTCTGTGTAGTGTAGAATTTTCCATTTCGGGCCTCTCAATCAATCTGGACTAAACCTGTTCATAAGTGTACGTCCTCTACTGGTTTTGTTCAAAACTGTTGTCAAGTATGACACATGTAGTGTCTTGACAGCACTAGATGACTATAAACAGAGCAGCCCAAACTACAAAACTTAGAGCAAACATTTCCATTCAAGTTAAATATAATATGAAACTTATTCATATGGCAAACACAGAGAAAGTTTTTAATGTATTGCCAGACTTTATATCAATTTGAATGTGAGTAAGGCTCGGCGTTTCTCTTTCCTTTGCATGAGGAATTCATTAAATTGTGTTTATGCTGGAACTTCAATCAAAGATATTAAACGATCTCTCTTTTTACATTCACATGTTGGTTTTCCTGGGCTAAAAACTAACTTCCTGGTCCTATTTCTCTCTCAGACACATTTCGCATTAACAATATGCAATGCTTCGTTTATTCAGTGACAGTCTTGACTATGTCAAAATGAAGAGAGAGGAAAAAAAATTGAAAATAAAAAAAAAAAATTTAAATAAAAATACAAAATAGAAGACGTTTTTTGCCTACAGAATTGATTTGAATGGCCCCGAGGGGTGGCGATGAAATGGAATGAGAACGACCAAAGAATAACAATAAACATTGCTATCTGCTTCATTGGTTATTTACTTATTTCGAGCTGCCCGAAAGAATCGAAACTGAAGGCAGCAAACAAGAAAAACAGCGTTTTTTTATTTTAAATACAAAAAAACAAAAAAAAAAAACGAAGCGGGAAAAGAAATTCACTGCTGCTAAACTAAAGCAGCCAAATAACCAACCACAGGGTGGTGGTAGGCCAGGGGAGCAGGCAGGCAGGCACAGAAGACAGACGCTGCTTATAAAGCCATATACAATTCGCTCTGGGCGACTCCAAACAACAACAACAACAATTGAACTGAATCGATATTTTTCGCTGGTTTCCCGATTTGTTTTTTGTCTTGACATTTTCTATGTTGACCAAATGGGTTTTGGTGGGCGCTTTGACTGGCCCCAGGGCACTGCTCAAGCAGTTGATGACTTTAGACATTTGGCGGGGCTGCCTGGTTCAAGACAAGGCTCATCGTCCACCCGTTGTTCCTGTTCCTGCACTTTCCGGACGCAAGAGCCTTTAGTTCTAAACAAAAAAAAAACAAAACAAGACAAAAATTATGCCCATCATCCGCTTGGGTTTGTGGTAAAGTTTCTCCTTCAATTTTTGAAGCTAGCTGTGTCGTGTTGAGGTTGGGTTTGAGTTTAATCCAGCGCCGACTCACTGGGAGAGATGAACCCACAGACAGAGACAAAGACAGAGAGAGAGAGAGAGAGAGAGTAGTACAGTTCTCAGCTTTTAGTTTCCCATTATTAATGGGAAATTTCTCTTGCCAACTGGGAACAGTTTAAAAGCTCTTATACTTTCAGTCGTGGAAAGTGAAAGTAACTGTCAACAAGAACTTATTAATCAACAGAAATATTTAATTATTTACATCAAAATATAACGGGTGTGTGACAATATAAGCGTGCGTGCATTAAGCAAGAAGAAAATATTTATGTTTAAAGTCCATTTTATTTCCAAATTATTCAATGAGGACACTGATTGTATCTAAGTATACTGCAAGCATTCAATGGTCTTGAATTATTTAAAGACCAAGTTGGATTTACAGTAAGTCAGTGTATTAGAAAAGTGTTAGATCTAGTTGGGAATTTCAAGAACAAATTCTGTTAAAAACATCTCGCAGGAGCTGAGGCATTGTAAATGCATTTTGTATTAAATGCAAGTCCATTTGTACTTAAATTAGGAAGGCCTTTAACCTAAGTTATTGGGGGTTTATTGTGGATTCAAAATGTTATTGAGACAAGAACGTATGTTCTTATGTCAGTGCTATTAAGGGTCAGTGGCCAGCGCAGAGTATGAACAGGATTTAAGGGAACTGGCCAGCATAAAGATGCCAAAAATTAGAAAGAAAAACAAGAGGAAAGTTAACTTAAGCTCGGCCGAAGTTTGTATACCCTTGCAGGACGATTTTCCCAACTTAGACTTCTTTTCGGAACTTACTTTTCCATGGAAGTTACTATATAGTTGTCCGATTTCGACGAAACTAAATGGAATTATGCAAAAAACCTTAGAAACTAACATTAAAGAAATTTGAAGTCGATGCCATTTAAAACAAACAAGTTTTTCTCAATAGAACTTGTTTTTCGAACGATCTTTCATACTGCAACTATATGATATAGTCTTCCGATTTCGACAAAACTTTGTGGCATTTTGTGAAAGCATATCAAATTAATAAATGCCAATTTTAAGGACATTTCCATGGAAAGCAAAAAAGTTTTGCTCACTAAGACTACTTTTCGGACTCTACTTTTGTATGACATCTATCCCATATAGATGTCCGTTTTTGACCAAACTTAGTTAAATCATGGGCGAGCATGGCAAACTAAGAAATACAAAGTTTGGAAACGTTTTCTTTGAAAACAAAAAAGTTTTTCTCACTAAAACTAGTTTCTCGACCGATCATTCCTATGGCAGCTATAACCTATTGTCAGCCGATTTTGACTGAACTTTGAAGAATTGTATAAAAGCATATAAATTAGATGTTTCCCAGTTTTGAAGAGGTTCACATGAAAAACAAAAAAGTTTTTCTTACTAAAACAATTTTTCTAACCTTAATTCTCTATGACAGCTGTACTATATAGATGACTGATTTCGACCAAACTTAGAGGAATCATGGTAAAGCATAGAAAACTAAAAAATACAAAGTTTGGAGACGTTTCCATTGAAAACAAAAAAGTTTTTCTTACTAGAACTAGTTTTTCGAACGATCGTTCCAATGGCAACCGATCCGGTCGGTTCCGACAAATGTGTAGCGTATTTGTAACAGAAAACTTTGTGCAAAGTTTGGTAAAGATAGCTTTTCAAGTGAGAAGGAGTTAGCACAGAAACAGACGGACTTGCCTAAATCAACTTAGCTAGTGGTGCTGATCATGAATATATATACTTTATGTGGTCGGAGATGCTTCCTTCTATGCGGACAATCTTATTATACTCTCGTTTAGGGTAAAGAAATATTCATTGACTGTTTCCACGTATTCATTTGGTCTTAAATATATTTTTCATCGACCAACGTAGCTAAAAATCATCCCAATTTTTTCAACTTACAAAAATTCACTCAATACCACAAAGAAGATTGAGCCTGTTTGCTTTCGGGTATAGAAAACAGTGTCCCGACAGTTCGATTGTTGGCGAAACTGCGTCTTTTCCATTGCAAAACAAATCAAGAATCGTCAAATAGTTCAGTTGCCTTGATATATTACCAACATGCATAACAGA
Source organism: Lordiphosa andalusiaca (assembly GCA_035044965.1). Classification (NCBI taxonomy): domain Eukaryota; kingdom Metazoa; phylum Arthropoda; class Insecta; order Diptera; family Drosophilidae; genus Lordiphosa; species Lordiphosa andalusiaca. The sequence continues at coordinate 981,053 of JAWNNM010002509.1, forward strand.
ATTTCCCTTTTTATTTTGTATATTTTTTGGTTATTGATATTTATTTAATTTTTAATTTGATAACCCACATTTATGATGCATTTTACAGACGCTCAAATAAATCACACTAAAAATAAAACAAAAAAAAAGGAGGCGGAGGCCGTCACCTCGGAGAGCAGCTCGCGTCTGATACTCTCTCTCGCATAACACCCGGTGAAAGTTGACGGCTCTCGCGCGTATAACAGTTTCCAAGTGCCGAAGACATGTCGGGCAGGCAGACTAAAGGAAACGAAGTACGGGTCTAGCGTCTGCTGCTGTCTGAAAGTCGCCCGAGCATAGCGGGCCAGCCAGTCTCAAAGCGTACGCCGTAAACGACAGACATCACGGTATATCGAAAACACCAACCGCGCACTTCGAAGGAGTCGGCAAAATCGGAGGAGTGTGCGTTGGCGTCGTGCGCGATAAAAAAAAAAAAAAAATATAAAGCAAGCAAGTGAACCAAATTCAATGGTAAAAGGAAAGAAAAAAAATAAATGTTAAGGCAGTGCTCGAAATATAAAACAAAAAGTCCAACAACACAAATGCCAGGCCAGTAGGTCAACCTTTTTGAAAAGGAAAAAGTCCTTTGCCGGTTAACCGTGCGACGTGCAAAAAAAAAAAAATAGTGGCCAGAAAATGTGCCGCGCTCAAAGAACATGTGTAACTTGCGTAAAATGCTAACGAGCGTGTCAAAGTAAAGTGCAACCCCTTCACACTCAACACATACAAAAAAGGCAACGACAACAACAACAACAACAAAACACATGTCAGCAAGTGTAAGGAGATGAATTTTTGTGTTGATTGATTTTGATTGACAGGCCACTCAGTTAAGAGGGGACCACCCAAACACTTGGGCCGGGGCGACAAACAGTTCTAAAGAAATGATGTAAAAGCTGAAACAGCTATAATAATACACGAAATTTTAAACAAAAAGTTTTTTTAAAACTTCACAAAATATGTCAACCTTTAAAGGCGAAAAAAATAACGTAAATGCATAAAATATATTTCCCGCGCTCACCAGCAAATACCATCAATTCAGTGGCCCATAAAAACCCCGCACAACAAAAAATTGCAAATAATAAAAGTGAACAGCCTTCGAGCTTGAGGAGCTAATCAACTACAACAAAATAAAACGAAACCAAACCACAGAATACAACAACAGCAACAACAACAACAGCAACAACAAAAAAGAATTGCCCGTGTAAGCAACTTTTTTTTGCTGTGCTTTCACTCAGTTTTTCATTGCCGGCCATCATTCTTCATGTTTAAGTGTATTAGTGTATTTATGTATGTACAAGTGTGCGTCGAATAAAAACGGATAAATATATTCCAGCATTGATTTTTCCCCTCTCCCGTTACGTGTGACAACAACACCAACAACAACAACAACAAATCGACCAACAAAAGTTCAACGCATCGAGGAAAAACTTTTGCTGTTTTCCCCTGCCTTCCTCCATGGTTTTTGATGACATTTTCGGTATGTTTACTTCTAATTTCTGCACTATTTTAGTTGTACATAAAACTTAACTATATTGCTGTCAAAGTTTTGACAGCTTGAACTTTTTATGTTCAAAAATAATGTGCAAGTTTTGATGGTTCGATGTTGTGTGACGCGGAAGGATAATGACAATAAAGCGACAGTGAGTTTTGGGAAGTTTCCAAATTTTAGCTAGATGCTTTTAAAAGTTGGTAGAATAGTGAAAAAAAGACCTTGGAGTTCTCTCGAGTTTATCATCAGTAGACTTTGCTTTTAATAACTTAATTCACACTTCTAAATATTAAATATTCTTATAATCGAAAGCTTGAACAAATGTTTAATAAAATCATACAAAAAAAAAAATTTTATTTTAAAACTGATTTCAATTGATACTTTTAGTACTTGAAAATGTTCTTACTAAGCACTAGAACCTGGTATTTTGATTAAAATCCAACAGACTGCTTTATTTTGTGTATATAATTAATTAATTCGAAAGAATTGCCAGACTAGTTCAAATTTATTCAATGTTGAATATGATATCCAAGTCTTCAAAATAATTATTTGTAAATTATCTTTTTTAGATCTAAGTTGATTTCATTTTTATGTATGTTGATTTGCAATAAATCCAACAATTTCGGCAAGGTAGAATGTTTAAATAATGTTAAAGAATCTAAAAGGTAGCATCGTCTTTTAAGTTAATCATAACTAAGGTCAGAAATATTATTGTAGTTTTGGAACAATGGTTAAAAAACATAAAAATGTCTTCCTATTTTCTACCTATTCGATATTTCTCAAAATATCAATATCGATCGATATCAAGAATATAAGTTCCTATATCGATATTTGGTATATCGAGTCTTAGAAAACCTCGATATGTCGATAATATTGTTGTTTTCTTAATGTTACACAAAAAACGGAAAAGTTATTAAAGAACGTCTACACATCATAAGACTCTATCTGATCTATCCAATAGCATAACTTGAGGGGAGATTTGCACCCAAAAAAATTGTAGTTTTTAGAGATTTTTTTTGTAGGAAAACTATATTAAATTTCGGATCGGAGTTTCAACTAAATCGAACTATACACATTTAAAAAATATGTTTATTAAAACATATCGAAAATATTTCGACGGCCGATTTCACATCTTCACATCACATAAACTAACAAATAACAGAGGAAATTTGAAGTTTATCTGACACATAGTAGATATCTAGGAGATGAGTAATCGTCCTTGTTTTTAATTTAAAGAAGAAATCAAGTGGTCGTTCAGATAGATCTTTCCAATAGCATAATCTTTACGTATAATTTCTTACTAAGGGTCGTTTTCTAATGTGCTACATAGAGCTATCTGCCACATAAACCTACAAATAGCAGAGCAAAGTGTGAGTTTATCAGACACATACTAGCTATCTGCCCGATGAGAAATCGCCCCTTAGTCTTACTTCTTTACTCGTCATTACAAGCTACAATTACGATTACTCTTATATAATCGCGATTACTGTATTGAAAACAGCACAACACATTACATCTCAGGTGTGCACTACCTTTGTTTCGAAATATGATATTTATTTCTCATTTCGGCCAAAAATACCATATACAAATGGAATTTCCCTTCTTATTCGATGAAACATCGGCATTGAGTGCACCAGACTGATACTGATACGGTTTATACCAATTTTTCGAAACGATTAGTCTTGAAATATCCTTTATAGCTGCAGTTTCAATGCTCTTCTACGCAATGTGCTGACTTTTTTGACTATGGCAAGAGCTGCTAATTTGCGTTTCTCTGTACGCTTGTCAATTGCTGAGATTTTTGGGGTTTCGATTTTGTTGTGGCGCTGATTTTGCTGCAATATTTTCCCACCCGCGTGTTCCTAAAATTCTGCCAAATTTTGTCAGCTTTTGATCAGGAATAGTTGAAAATTGAAAACATGTACAAACCAACTATGCCATTGTTTCTATAAAGTCTTTGTCATTATAGAAAACTAACAGAGTGACCAGAATATAGGAGAATTTCGGTAATTAATATCATATTTCGGAACAGAGTTAGTATATATGTACAATACTTATATATGTCTAAGAACAAGCAGATCTCACAGGTAGTAAAAGTTAGAAGTTCGACATGTATGGGACAAAAGCTTCTTATACATGGGGACAGTTCAAGTTTATTGTCAGAGCATGTTCTGACCTCTTTTAGGCTCATTTTATGGGAAATATTTCATTAATTTTGGATCACTTTGGTATTATTGTTAAGTACTATTCTTTAGCTTTTAAATCAGCTATTACATATATTTCTGCGAATTTTTTTTCAATCGAAGATATACTAACTTAAGTAAACGAATTCAAAAATTACCATGTTTTGTGCAGCCCGTTGGTATGCAACGAATGTGGCTGAAAATTTTCATGGGAATTCAACACAAATCTCTAACAAATTTTCGTGATTTTGCATAGCCAATTTTTGGGCAGTATACAATTGAATAGTTGGCTTATAAAAATCGTAGAAATGTTTTGAATAGTTTCTTGTAAAGCTGAGAGGTAAAAGTTTACAATGAATTCAAAGGGAGTTAAAATAATGGTACAGGTTGCCTCAAAAAAGAGGTGAATAGAGGCATTTTAAGTAAATTTAAGCTTAAATTAATACAAATCAAAACATTTTCCAAAACAGATTTGTGTTCAGCCTACGAAAATCTTATAGAAACGCTACCAACTTATTGCTGAAATTCAAATTTCATTGCCTTGTTTCATGTCTTTAAAAATCGAATGGTGTTCAACTAATGTTGCAAAGTTGAAACACATATTCGAATCCTAAAATATAATATTACAATTTTTTTTTTTTTGCACCATTTATAGTTGGGTGTTGTTGGCTAATGTTGTTGCCGTTTGCTGCTGCTGCTGCTGCGATACATTTCCTGTTTGTGTTTTGCCTGCCTTCTCTTTGCTTAGAGGGCGTAGAATTATGAACAAGTTTCTGTTTTTAAGGGTGCTGTGAGGGTTGGAAGTAAAAGTTACAGCTTATGTGGCGGCTGATAGTGGTTGTCCACCCACGCACACACACACACAGACAGAAACAGTCTCTCTGACTTGTGTTTACCTTTTACAGGTGACGCTGACTGACATTTAATGCGGTTAGCATATGTGTGAGTGTGTTGCGTATGCGTGTGTGTGAGTCTGCTGTGTTGATAATGTGCATAATAAGCCTTAATTAATGTTAAATAATGAATTTTCTCATTTACACGCCGTCAGCGCTGGTAAAAAGGTAAAATGCCTGAAGCTTGTGGCATATTCTCTGTCGCCTTTTCTGGTTTTAATTTGCTTTTGCCATTGCCAGCCGAAAGCAAACATACAATTTCCTGTGGGTTGCCAAATATTTACAGGCGAACTAACCTGACAGACGTCACAAGTGTAACCCTTCTTTGTTGTGGTTGGGGCTGATTTTTGGGGCAGTTTTATTTTCAACCTGACAAGTTTTTGGTGTTTGTTTGTTGTGTACACTCGTTAAATATCGAAGAAGAAAAAATGAAGAAGTAGTCTTAGTTTAAGCAATATCAAAGAAATGGGAAAGATGAAAGATGGGCGCCGCTTTTAATCTAGATGGAGTTAAAATATCCAAGAGATGATTAGCTTTATGAAATATTAAGTCCAAGTTTTACTTTACTTTGAAGAATAAAGACAATATCCAAAATAATGCTTTAAAGTTGGGTAAGCAACACTTAAGTTGGGTGCCGCATTTACTTACAAGTTAATGAAAATATAAGTTTTCAAGAAACATCATTTCGGTTCAATGTTTAGGTATCAAAAATTTAAGGTTCGAGATTTTTTGGCGAAGGTTTTGGTTCAAAAATTGGCTGGGGCAAATTTTACATAAAAAAAACCAATTAATTTCTAAATATTACTCAATTTTAGTAATTCAAAATCAACTCAAATCTTAAGGGGATCGGTTCGTTTTTCGGTGGAAAACGGTTTGTGGAACACTTGGGAATATTCAACATTTCCTTAACTATTAGGAAAAATATCATTACATATTACCAAGATTACCTTAAGCTCTTGCTTGGAGAATTGTAAAAACAAATTCTACTCTGGGTGGTGACTTTTTAAATAATTCTAAATGATATTCTAGGTTTTTATACCCTTGCAAAGGCTGTTATAATATTGCCCAGAAGTTTGCAACGCATAGGAGCATTCATTTCCGACCCCATAAACTATATATATTCTTGATCAGGGTAAAGAGCTGAGTCGATTGAGTTTTGTTCGTCCGTCTGTCTGTCTGTTTCTACGCGAACTAGTCTCTCAGTGTTGAAGCTTTCAAGCTGAAATTTAGCACAGAGTCTTCGTTTTGCTGCACACTGCTAATATGTCAAAGCCGACCGGATGGGATGAATATATCCCATAGCTCCCATAAGAATAATCGGTCGGAAAACAAGTTTTAGTAAGAAAAACTTTTTTCTTTTCAATGGAAACGTTTCCAAACTTTGTATTTCTAGGTTTTCTATGCTCTTTAATAATTCTGCCAAGTTTGATGAAAATCGGACAACTATATGGTATAGCTGTCATACAAAAAATAGGTCTGAAAAACAGTTTTAGTTAGAAAAACTTTTTGTTTTTAATGGTAGCATTCTGCAATTTTGTATTTGTTTGTTTTACATGCTTTCACATAATTAAACAAATTTTTGGCCAAATTGGATGACTATATCATATAGCTCCCATACGAACGACTGGTCGGAAAATGAGAAAAAGAGTTTTTTTGAAATTATTCAAGGGAGCACTTGCAAGGGTATAAAAACATCGGCACAGACGAAGTTAGCTTAGCTTTTTCGTTTTTATTACATTTTTATCCTGCCCCCTTTTTAAGTCCCAATCAGATAACAGATGAAATCGGTAGAGCAAAGGTAAAATTTTCGTAGGACAACCAATTTTCCTGAATTTTAGGTTCGGGTTCATCTTTTATTTCTTATGACGTTCGATTCACAGTAATATAACACCGGTAAACCGGCTTGTAGCCTTGCTTCAATCAAATATTCTTAATTTAAGTACAAAGTGCTCATCTTAAATCTATAAATTCTTGATCTTAGATCATGCTTGGATTATTTGAGTACTTAATGGTCTATTAAAAGTTATAGATTCATTTGTCAAAACAATATATGAAATATTTATTATTTCAGCACAGTTAATTCTTAATTTGAGTACTTTATAATGCTCGTATCAGGATTGAGATACATTTTTTTTTCTACATTTTCAACTTAATTTCCCCAATTTCAATCCTTATTTTCACTTATAGTCTGCTTAATCCAATTCATATAGCTACTGACCCTGGTGAAAATTGCTGGTAAATTATCTACACCGAAAGTCTTTTTGCCATAAGTCTCAATTCCCACCTGAAAGTTCACCAATTTTTCTTCAATTTCTTCCGCCACAGCGAGTGGCCCTCCCGAATCACTTTCAAAGGGCTGCTCAACGCTGCTCGTGGTACAGAGTTGTGTTTCACCCACCAGAAAGTGGTGCTTCTTATAGACCTCTTCACATATCTCTGTCGAGATTACCTGCAATTCGGCCTTTTGTCTGATATGCGACGAATCATCACCATTTCCAGTTCGTCCCCAGCCTGTAACAGTTACCTTTCGCCCCACAAGATTATCCAAATTTGGCTTGTCGTCTGGGGTTAGCGGCAAACATACAGGTGCTAGATATGATTCGTTTTGCCAATTCACTGGATTCGCCAGACGCAGCAGAGCGATGTCATGGGTAAAATTTGATGTATCGAATTGAGGATGCACCAAGATGCGATCGATGGTCACTGGTATGGCTGGATGTAAACATGCCATCTTAGTCCCTGGGATTTTACAATCGTCCTCACTTGTCAGATTCCATTCACGCAGACGAGCTCCCGTCAGTTTGTATTCCTTTCCGATAAAATGGTCATGGGCACAGTGTGCGGCCGTTAGAAGCCAACGCTTGGCAATGTATGACGACCCACAGAAAAGGCTCTTGCTTCCATTCAAGTTTGTGTACTCCAGCAGTGTGGTGGTGGTGAATTCCTTAGAGTCAGTGTCTTGACCACCGGCTGCTGATTCAACTGGTTTAGTCAAAAATCCGCAATATGGATAACTGGGAAGCTCATCAATGCCAAACGTTTTAGATACACCGACATTGGTATAGCAAAGGAGCAGCAGTGCAACGGCAAACTCTGGTCGAGACATACTGATTGTTCAATTGCATTTGGAACCAGAGTAAAGTAAGTATATATAGCTGATTTGCTGGTGTGCCACACGAGTAGCAACCGGTTTATGGACCATTAAAATATATAAATAATTGATGAGTTTTTCCACTACATTTAATGAATTCATTAAACTATCCACTGCCATAATAGCTAGAATTTCAAACTTGAAGCTGGAACAGGTTTTTCATAGATATTAAAAATCAAAGTCAACTATATTCCTTTAGGCTGTTTGTTATGTATACTTATGGTAGATACTGTACACCAAGTTTGTTCAAAAACACATGCATTACTTGCAACGAACTTTAGTCGTACTTATGTAAATACGATGCTTATTCTTGATTTTTTGTTTCATTTCTAATCAAAGCACATTAATTAGTTAAATATTCAAGAATATTAATTCCAATTGGATTTTTTTTATCATGGGAAAAATGTAAACAGTTACAATTGTGTGTGTCATGTTCAATTTACCGCTTGTTGGACTTATTATCAAGGCTCGATTCTCTAACGTCGCGACCTTTGTAATTTGATAAATAGAGGAAAGTGAAAAGAAAGTTGTATGCCCCTTGCAGCACGTTTGTTTAACTAATTTGAAGTACATTTCCACTGAAAACTAACATGTTTTTCTCACTTAGACTACCTTTCTGACTCTACTTTTCTATGGCAGCTATACTATATAGATGTCCGATTTCGACCAAAGTTGGTGGAATCATGGAGAAGCATAGAAAACTAAGAAACACAACGTTTCGAGGCATTTTCTTTGAAAACAAACAAATTTTTCTGACTATAACTAGTTTTGCGACCGATCATTTCTATGGCAGCTGTAACCTATAGTCATCCGATTTTAACAAAACTTTAAAAAATAGTGTGAAAGCTTATAAAATAAATATGTAAAAATTTTAAAGAGGTTTACACTGACAACAAAAAAGTTTTTCTCACTAAGACAATTTTTCTAACCTTACTTTTCTATGGCAGCTATACTATATAGATGTCCGATTTCCACCAAACTTGGTGGAATCATGGAGAAGCATAGAAATCTTGTAATTGAGGAGTTTGCAGAAGTTTACATTGAAAACCAAAAAGTTTTTCTCACTAGAACTAGTTTTTCGACCGATCGTTCCTATGGCAGCTATATGCTATAGTCATCCGATTTTAATAAAACTTGGTAGAGTTGTGTGAAAGCTAATAAAAAAAATATTTGCCAATTTAATGGAGGTTTACATTGAAAACAAAAAAGTTTTTCTCACTAAGACTATTTTTCTAACCTCACTTTTCTATGGCAGCTATACTATATAGATGTCCGATTTCCGCCAAACTTGGTTGAATCATGGAGAAGCATTGAAAACTCGTAAATGCGGAGTTTGGAGACGTTTGCATTGAAATCAAAAAAGTTTTTTGCACTAGAACTAGTTTTTCGACCAATCGTTTCTATGGCAGCTATATGCTATAGTCATCCGATATTAATAAAACTTGGTAGAGTTGTGTAAAAGCTAATAAAATAAATATATGTCAATTTAAGGGAGGTTTACATTGAAAACAAAAAAGTTTTTCTCACTAAGACTATTTTTCTAACCTCACTTTTCTATGGCAGCTATACTATATAGATGTTCGATTTAGACCTAACTTGGCAGAATCATGGAAGAGCATAGATAACTTGTGAACATGGAGTTTGCAGAAAAGTTTGCATTGAAAACAAAAAAGTTTTTCGCACTAAAACTAGTTTTTCGACCAATCGTTCCTATGGCAGCTATATGCTATAGTCATCCGATATTAATACAACTTGGTAGAGTTGTGTAAAAGCTAATAAAATAAATATACGCCAATTTTAAAGAGGTTTACATTGAAAACAAAAAAGTTTTTTGCACTAGAACTAGTTTTTCGACCGATCGTTGCTAAGGCAGTTATATGTTATAGTCAACCGATCCGGCCGGTTCGGAAATCCGTTGAAAGTCTCTAAATCAAGTTTCACCGTGTCTCAACTCACTTATTATCCCTTCTTCAGTTTTTTATGAAGCTTCCAAGTGAAGTTTTCAGCAACGATTTCAGCATCGTTAACATCGGGGTGAGAGTTTTTACTCAGTTAAATAAATAATTAATGTTAAATAATGAATTTTCTCATTTACACGCCGTCAGCGCTGGTAAAAAGGTAAAATGCCTGAAGCTTGTGGCATATTCTCTGTCGCCTTTTCTGGTTTTAATTTGGTTTTGCCATTCCCAGCCGAAAGCAAACATACAATTTCCTGTGGGTTGCCAAATATTTACAGGTGAACTAACCTGACAGACGTCACAAGTGTAACCCTTCTTTGTTGTGGTTGGGGCTGATTTTTGGGGCAGTTTTATTTTCAACCTGACAAGTTTTTGGTGTTTGTTTGTTGTGTACACTCGTTAAATATCGCAAAAAAAAAAAGATGAAGGAGTCTTAGTTTAAGCAATATCAAAGAAATGGGAAGAATGAAAGATGGGCGCCGCGTTTAATCTAGATGGAGTTAAAATATCCAAGAGATGATTAGCTTTATGAAGTATTAAGTCAAAGTTTTACTTTACTTTGAAGAATAAAGACAATATCCAAAATAATGCTTTTAAGTTGGGTAAGCAACACTTAAATTGGGTGCCGCATTTACTTACAAGTTTATGAAAATTTAATTTTTCAAGAAACATCATTTCGGTTCAATGTTTAGGTATTGAACATTTTAGGTTCGAGGTTTTTTGGCGAAGGTTTTGGTTTAAAACTTTGTTGAGGCAAATTTTACATAAAAAAAAAAAAATTAATTTCTAAATATTACTAAATTTTAGTAATTCAAAAATAACTCAAATCTTAAGGGAATCGGTTCGTTTTTCGATGGAAAACGGTTTGTGGAACACTTGGGAATATTCAAAAATTCGTTAATTATTAGGAAAAATATCATATTACCAAGATTACCTTAAGCTCTTGCTTGGAGAATTGTAAAAACAAATTCTACTCTGGGTGGGGACTTTATAAATAATTCTAAATGATATTCTAGGTTTTTATACCCTTGCAAAGGCTGTTATAATATTGCCCAGAAGTTTGCAACGCATAGAAATTTTCATTTCCGACCCCATAAACTATATATATTCTTGATCAGGGTAAAGAGCTGAGTCGATTGAGTTTTGTCCGTCCGTCTGTCTGTCTGTTTCTACGCGAACTAGTCTCTCAGTGTTGAAGCTTTCGAGCTGAAATTTAGCACAGAGTCTTCGTTTTGCTGCACACTGCTAATATGTCGGAACGTACCGGATGGGATGAATATATCCCATAGCTCCCATAAGAATAATCGGTCGGAAAACAAGTTTTAGTAAGAAAAACTTTTTTCTTTTCAATGGAAACGTTTCCAAACTTTGTATTTCTAGGTTTTCTATGCTCTTTAATAATTCTGCCAAGTTTGATGTAAATCGGACAACTATATGGTATAGCTGTCATACAAAAGATAGGTCTGAAAAACAGTTTTAGTTAGAAAAACTTTTTTGTTTTTAATGGTAGCATTCTGCAATTTTGTATTTGTTTGTTTTACATGCTTTTACATAATTTAGCAAATTTTTGGCCAAATTGGATGACTATATCATATAGCTCCCATACGAACGACTGGTCGGAAAATGAGAAAAAGAGTATTTTTTGAAATTATTCAAGGGAGCACTTGCAAGGGTATAAAAAGATCGGCACAGACGAAGTTAGCTTAGCTGTCTCGTTTTTATTACAATTTCCTGCCCCCTTTTTAAGTCCTAGTCGCCCTAAGCCAACCAGATAACAGATGAAATCGGTAGAGCAAAGGTAAAATTTTCGTAGGACAACCAATTTTCCTGAACCGCACCATAATTTTAGGTTCGGGTTCATCTTTAATTTCTTATGACGTTCGATTCACAGTAATATAACACCGGTAAACCGGCTTGTAGCCTTGCTTCACTCAAATATTCTTAATTTAAGTACAAAGTGCTCATCTTAAATCTATAAATTCTTGATCTTAGATCATGCTTGGATTATTTGAGTACTTTATGGTCTATTAAAAGTTATAGATTCATTTGTCAAAACAATATATACAATATTTATTATTTCAGCACAGTTAATTCTTAATTTGAGTACTTTATAATGCTCGTATCAGGATTGAGATACTTTTTTTTTTCTACATTTTCAACTTAATTTCCCCAATTTCAATCCTTATTTTCACTTATAGTCTGCTTAATCCAATTCATATAGCTACTGACCCTGGTGAAAATTGCTGGCAAATTATCTACACCGAAAGTCTTTTTGCCATAAGTCTCAATTCCCACCTGAAAGTTCACCAATTTTTCTTCAATTTCTTCCGCCACAGTGAGTGGCCCTCCCGAATCACTTTCAAAGGGCTGCTCAACGCTGCTCGTGGTACAGAGTTGTGTTTCACCCACCAGAAAGTGGTGCTTCTTATAGACCTCTTCACATATCTCTGTCGAGATTACCTGCAATTCGGCCTTTTGTCTGATATGCGACGAATCATCACCATTTCCAGTTCGTCCCCAGCCTGTAACAGTTACCTTTCGCCCCACAAGATTATCCAAATTTGGCTTGTCGTCTGGGGTTAGCGGCAAACATACAGGTGCTAGATATGATTCGTTTTGCCAATTCACTGGATTCGCCAGACGCAGCAGAGCGATGTCATGGGTAAAATTTGATGTATCGAATTGAGGATGCACCAAGATGCGATCGATGGTCACTGGTATGGCTGGATGTAAACATGCCATCTTAGTCACTGGGATTTTACAATCGTCCTCACTTGTCAGATTCCATTCACGCAGACGAGCTCCCGTCAGTTTGTATTTCTTTCCGATAAAATGGTCATGGGCACAGTGTGCGGCCGTTAGAAGCCAACGCTTGGCAATGTATGACGACCCACAGAAAAGGCTCTTGCTTCCATTCAAGTTTGTGTACTCCAGCAGTGTGGTGGTGGTGAATTCCTTAGAGTCAGTGTCTTGACCACCGGCTGCTGATTCAACTGGTTTAGTCAAAAATCCGCAATATGGATAACTGGGAAGCTCATCAATGCCAAACGTTTTAGATACACCGACATTGGTATAGCAAAGGAGCAGCAGTGCAACGGCAAACTCTGGTCGAGACATACTGATTGTTCAATTGCATTTGGAACCAGAGTAAAGTAAGTATATATAGCTGATTTGCTGGTGTGCCACACGAGTAGCAACCGGTTTATGGACCATTAAAATATATAAATAATTGATGAGTTTTTCCACTACATTTAATGAATTCATTAAACTATCCACTGCCATAATAGCTAGAATTTCAAACTTGAAGCTGGAACAGGTTTTTCATAGATATTAAAAATCAAAGTCAACTATATTCCTTTAGGCTGTTTGTTATGTATACTTATGGTAGATACTGTACACCAAGTTTGTTCAAAAACACATGCATTACTTGCAACGAACTTTAGTCGTACTTATGTAAATACGATGCTTATTCTTGATTTTTTGTTTCATTTCTAATCAAAGCACATTAATTAGTTAAATATTCAAGAATATTAATTCCAATTGGATTTTTTTTATCATGGGAAAAATGTAAACAGTTACAATTGTGTGTGTCATGTTCAATTTACCGCTTGTTGGACTTATTATCAAGGCTCGATTCTCTAACGTCGCGACCTTTGTAATTTGATAAATAGAGGAAAGTGAAAAGAAAGTTGTATGCCCCTTGCAGCACGTTTGTTTAACTAATTTGAAGTACATTTCCACTGAAAACTAACATGTTTTTCTCACTTAGACTACCTTTCTGACTCTACTTTTCTATGGCAGCTATACTATATAGATGTCCGATTTCGACCAAAGTTGGTGGAATCATGGAGAAGCATAGAAAACTAAGAAACACAACGTTTCGAGGCATTTTCTTTGAAAACAAACAAATTTTTCTGACTATAACTAGTTTTGCGACCGATCATTTCTATGGCAGCTGTAACCTATAGTCATCCGATTTTAACAAAACTTTAAAAAATAGTGTGAAAGCTTATAAAATAAATATGTAAAAATTTTAAAGAGGTTTACACTGACAACAAAAAAGTTTTTCTCACTAAGACAATTTTTCTAACCTTACTTTTCTATGGCAGCTATACTATATAGATGTCCGATTTCCACCAAACTTGGTGGAATCATGGAGAAGCATAGAAATCTTGTAATTGAGGAGTTTGCAGAAGTTTACATTGAAAACCAAAAAGTTTTTCTCACTAGAACTAGTTTTTCGACCGATCGTTCCTATGGCAGCTATATGCTATAGTCATCCGATTTTAATAAAACTTGGTAGAGTTGTGTGAAAGCTAATAAAAAAAATATTTGCCAATTTAATGGAGGTTTACATTGAAAACAAAAAAGTTTTTCTCACTAAGACTATTTTTCTAACCTCACTTTTCTATGGCAGCTATACTATATAGATGTCCGATTTCCGCCAAACTTGGTTGAATCATGGAGAAGCATTGAAAACTCGTAAATGCGGAGTTTGGAGACGTTTGCATTGAAATCAAAAAAGTTTTTTGCACTAGAACTAGTTTTTCGACCAATCGTTTCTATGGCAGCTATATGCTATAGTCATCCGATATTAATAAAACTTGGTAGAGTTGTGTAAAAGCTAATAAAATAAATATATGTCAATTTAAGGGAGGTTTACATTGAAAACAAAAAAGTTTTTCTCACTAAGACTATTTTTCTAACCTCACTTTTCTATGGCAGCTATACTATATAGATGTTCGATTTAGACCTAACTTGGCAGAATCATGGAAGAGCATAGATAACTTGTGAACATGGAGTTTGCAGAAAAGTTTGCATTGAAAACAAAAAAGTTTTTCGCACTAAAACTAGTTTTTCGACCAATCGTTCCTATGGCAGCTATATGCTATAGTCATCCGATATTAATACAACTTGGTAGAGTTGTGTAAAAGCTAATAAAATAAATATACGCCAATTTTAAAGAGGTTTACATTGAAAACAAAAAAGTTTTTTGCACTAGAACTAGTTTTTCGACCGATCGTTGCTAAGGCAGTTATATGTTATAGTCAACCGATCCGGCCGGTTCGGAAATCCGTTGAAAGTCTCTAAATCAAGTTTCACCGTGTCTCAACTCACTTATTATCCCTTCTTCAGTTTTTTATGAAGCTTCCAAGTGAAGTTTTCAGCAACGATTTCAGCATCGTTAACATCGGGGTGAGAGTTTTTACTCAGTTTAGTCGCTGCTTCACGGTTTTTGGCTAAAAGCTCAGCGGGTTAAGTATGGACAACTTGGAGAAGTTTAACACCTGATGACATAAACTGATCCAGGTGATAATCCTCAACCGGCTAAAATTGGTTCAATTTCATTACCCTAATAAAAATCACAATTTTTAATGTTCCTCACAATTCCACAAATTTTCATGCTTAACTCTTATCAAAAACTCATTTCCCTCTGGCTACCTACAAATGCAACAAATGTTGTACATACAAAAGGTGTTGTAAATTATTCAGTAAATTGTTAAGTAAATAACATGAAGAGCACACACACACATACACACATTAAAAAGCAACAACAATAACAACAAGAATCGCATCAACACCAAAAATGACTGTTCACCGGGTTCGCACAGTCTCGTCGTGTAAATTTAGCCTCTCATACGGATGTGTGTATATGGTACGATGGTATGATGGTGATGATGGTGATTGGGATGCTGATGATGACACGCCACACTCCATTCACGGCTCAGCGGTGCTGCCGGCAAATGTACAATAAAATAAACACCAAATGTGAGAAGCGGGAACCTGGGCTAGCCCCGAGGTGTTCGAATGGAGGGGAAAGTGGAGTGGGGTGGAAAGTGGAGGGGTGTTGTAGCCTCATCCTGCAGCCAAGTGGTCGCCTGTGCGGAAACTGTGTGTGTGTGTGTATGAAAAAGGGGCGAACGAAAACAATGCCGGAAACGGAAGAAGCTATAAGAGTTCAGGCGGCTGGAACGACGTACTATGAACCAAGTAAACAATAGCGAAATTTGTTGTTACAAAAGGCAGTTGTAAGGTGCAACATAAATGCTGAAGTGTGGGGCGGGGAAAAAGATATATATGTAAATACGTTGTTAACCAATGCTATCTTGTTTCTATTTAAGAAATATATTCCTTTTTTAATTGGAAATTGTACCTTTACTTTAAAATATTGTTTCTGGACCAAGAATGCAGTTTGTCAGCGTTTGCCCTTACTTTTCAGTACCTCGAGGCGCCGAAACGCACACGCAGACGTCGCTAGAAATCAAACTAATCCATACAAGACTTCTTCAATCCAACAATTCATCCGGCTCGAAGGACCAAAAGTAGATAAATGCTTTATGGTTTGCTGTTTTTTTTTGCTAATGATTGCTATTTCTCACCACGTAAACAAAATTTGGTCTCTATATAAAAAAACCATAAATATTGTGAAAAAAGAGAAGATGAAAAAATTGTAACAAATCCCAAAGATTTATGTGTCCCTTCGACAAAAAAAAAAAAAAAAACAACTCCCTGAAAAAACAAAACCGACTCCTTCACTCGGTTACTAACATCGCAGTATCCTGGTGGCAAGTCAAGTTCTCAGCTCGAATGACATGCAAAATAAGCAACAGCAACCGGGGCCACTTACTTTGGCCAGCTTCAGAGCAACCTCCATTTGGCCGATACGGTTTATTAGGGCACAAAACCGAAGGCAGTGCAAAAGTGTTGAACGCCATAATTTATGCGGGTTTTCCGAGTAAAAATGTTTGCATAAACTTTTTATGCAAAAATATGCCAGGGACCAGCAGCCAAACGCTTGCAGGGAGAAGGGTGTGTGGAAAAGTGTGTGTGCATAAGTGTGTGGTGTGTGTGTGTGTGAGGCAACAGACATTAACAGAAATTGATTTTCAAGCTTCGCATAATATTTGGAAAAAAATAAAGCAATTTGTTTGGAGTATTTTTTCCGAGTTGCTGGTGTCCTACAAAAAGTTTGATTAGTTTCCTATTTGGGTATGGGGGTGGCGGGGGAGGGAGGGGGGTTTTGACTAATGTTATTAATGTTTAAATATTCGTGTAGATGCTGCTGGCTGCGCTGCAGCAACATATTTGCCAAAAGTTTTGAACAACTTTTCTGATTTTCAGCTGGGCCCGAAATGTTCCCATAAGCCATTCTGTCTATGTGTATTCGTTAAGCCTTAAATATGCCACTTTTTGCATTGAGCACATGTTTCACATGGCTTCTGGCCTTTTTGTATTAGACCCACACACAAAAAAAATTTGTTGCCCGGCTGCACTTTGGCAGTGCGCGGTTTTCGTGTGTAGCAGAGCCGGAAGGAGGGGCAATGGTTAAGCTGCTTAATGACTGGAAAGTTCAGGGCCTAACCTTGGCAGTTAGTTTGCCCTGTGTGTTTGTGTGGTAGGATAAGTTAGCCGTTTAGCCAACTCCTTTGTGCATATTAGTTTAAATTTGACATTAGGTGGTGACTGCACTTTGTGAACTATTCTGTTTGTATGCTTCTTAAATATGTTTTGGGTGCTGCTGAAATTGGTATATTCTCATATTTATTTGCCAATAACCTAACACCTCACATTTGATGAGTAACTCCATGGCAGTTTCCTCTTAAACGAGCAGTTTCGGGCTAATTTTGATTCCACTAACCGATTACTGAACCTCCTTCTAAACTAATGAACCCATTTGTAAAGAAATTTGAATTTATCCATAATAATACTTTGGCTGATATCCTTGTTTTGTTTTAGATGAATATTTAAATATAACCTTTCTTTATGCCAGGGATGCAAACCGGTTTTGAACCGAACCGAACCGCTTATTCCCGCTGGTGAAATCGAACCTCAAACCGAACCGGCTTCCTTTTAGAATTGCTGAACCGTACCGAAATCCACAAATAAAAACGGTTCGGTTCGGTTCAGTTCTCTGACTAAAATCATGCCTAAAATCAACGTAGGTCATGACGTAGTAGGACATGTCAGAGTAAAATCCATGGCTAAAATTCATAAAAATTATGTTATGAATTCAGGACCAACCCTATCATTATACTCTGTACCGTAGGTACATAGAGTATTATAAGTTTGTGCAAAAGTATGTAACATCCAGAAGAAAGCGTCTCCGACCCCATAAAGTATATATATTCTTGATCAGCATCAACAGCCGAGTCGATATAGCCATGTCCGTCTGTCCGTCTGTCTGTCACAGATCTCAGAGATGGTAAGAGATAGAGGTTTGACATGTATGGGACATATGCTTCTAATGTCTGCAGGCAGATCACCCGCCCCGCAATTTAGAAAAAACGTCATATCTCCCACAGTTTTGAAGATAGATGGCTTGTTCCTTCTGGACATATTTAGTTATTAGGATAACTTATCGATCCGCCAAAGGAATGAAGAAGATCGGATGAACGGTTTTCAAGTTATGATCAAAAATTTTCTTGGTACAGAGTATGTTATAGTCGGGCTTGACCGACTTTCTTTCTTGTTTTAGAGCTGATTCAGCCATGATTCAGTTTTGAGCCTAACTTAAAGTATATAAATAGAATAATTAAGATGAATAGTACGTATTCTTTTCTAGCAGACATTCTCAATTTTCTAGGAACTTATTGACGACTCCTGGAAATCCGACACAATAAGCATTGCACATTCTTCTAAGGATTTTAAAAATGTTTAAAGAATTTAATTTCAAAAGTGTTCGACAAGTCACATTACTACAACAATCATAATATTTCATAATGTGCCTTTGTGAACCACTGAACCGATCCGAAACCGCGGTGCAGTTAGCTCCAAAAACCATGGAATGAACGGTTCAGAAACTGTATGAACCACTGAACCGAACAAGTACTTAGTTTCGAGTGGTTTGCATACCTGATTTTTGTTTTTATAATATTTTGGCTGATATCCTTGATTTGTTTTAGATTAATATTTAAATTTAAACTTTCCTTATACACACCTAAAAGGTCTTCGAATCACGTATGCTTTCCTATAAAGTAGTTCTTAGTTTTATCAAAATTGAGTGAAACTCAATTTTAAAACAGTTCAGCGGTTTTTTGGTGTAGGAGCAAGTCAGAAAGGATCAACTTGATAAGCTTTGCACTCGAAAGACTTATCAAGGCACTGGCCGGCTTTAGCAAAAAAAAAGCGAGAGAGAGACCAGAAAGAGATCTTCTTAAGAAAATTTAAGCTCAGCTAGAATTCTGATGCAATAGTAGCAACTGAAAGAAGTTTAACTGAACTGAAATTTATGAAATGACAAGTGTAAATAAGGCTACTTGAATAAAAAAAATGAATTTTAACAATATATATAAAGAAAAATTTAAAGACACCACTTAAGAGCACGCCACATCCCAAACCGCATCCGCCCTCAAGTCTGACCATAAGCAAAAACAAATTGCCTGGCCAAGTGCTTTCCAAAAAAACAAATCAAGTGCAATTATGTGACTAAAACCAGGCCAGGCACCAGGCGTGGGAGTACTTTGCCAACGAACAGAAATCCTTAAATAATTTCAATTTTTTGCTCTTCCTGTTCTGAGCCAAAAGCTCAATCAGAAAGTTAAGTAAACAAATGGCCAAATGAGAAATCTGGGTGGTTTTTTTTTTTTGGATGCTTGGGTGTAAAATACTAAGAATAATAACAACAACAACAACAGCAACCGCTTACTCCAGTTTTTATTTTCTATGCCAGCGAAAGCAATTTCCGTTCGTTAAACCTACATTTCGAAATTAAATTTCTTACACTTGAAAAGTTCGCCAGCTTCAAATATTGCCGCGCGTTTTTCATTTACCTGCGTAGCAAAGCGCAATTATGCCTGCCCTGTGTGTGTGTGTGTGTGTGTGTAACCTCTCAACCGCGCAACCCCAAGTTACTCTCCTTCCGTTTTACAACAGGAAAGTGAGTTGTAATATGCCAAGATTGGACCAAAACGGGGGAGTTTCGCGCCCGCTAAAAAGTTTCTCTTTTTGTTAACAATATAGACTAACTGTTACCCCTTAAATGGTTTGAGGTAATAAAAAATAGAGGTTATTTTGTGTAAAATTTACATTTTATATCTAAAAATAACTCTTATTTTTTGTAAAATTGAAATTGAAAACTAAAATGATTTTTAGACATATTTTTTTGTAATTTATGCGCTATGCCAACACGCCCCGCCCCTGGCTGTTTTTGCAGGGTATAAAAAATCATTAAAAAATATGTAAAAGCTGCAAAATCTACATGAACATATTATGTAAACAAATGTTGAGCCTGACCCGCTACCATCCATCCATCCATCCATTCTTCTAACCATCCTGGCCCACCCCCGCCTCTATACTATCCACTCATTACGACCTTCGCGTTTGGCGGGGGAAGGGGGGGCAGACAAAAAAAAGCAAGAAGAAAAACTTCGAACGCTGTTTGCCAGTGCTGCGGCACTGAGTATTAAATATCTATTGAGCTGAATATTGTGGCATAAATTGAAGCTTGGTTTGGCCTCTTGTCTTGCCGCTGTCTTGTTTCAAAAAACATTCTTGTGGTCAGCTTAATTGAGGCATTATTTGTGTCATCGATTTTAGGGAAAATTTAAAAAGACATCACTTTAAGATGCCATCTGATCGCACACAAAAGATAATATCTAATTTAAACGAAACAACCAAATTGCTTTAGCCTAAAACAAAAGCAAACAAAGGGAAACAAGATAAGCTTACCCACAAAACAGAAAGGGCGAGGCCAAAATTAGTCCACAAAAAAAAAAAGGATGTAAAATCTTTTTTATTTCTATGCTCTTGGCGAGGACAAGGACTTTGTGTTTTTTTTTTTTTTTTTCTGCGGGGAAATTTGTTTCTGGCGGCATAAAACTGACAATAAAATTGATAAAATGTGAATGCAATTTACTTTCTGATTGTTTGGATAGTCCAAAAAGGGGAGGCTTATGGAGTTAAAGTGTTGTGAGTGCAACAGCCCACGCAAGAAAGGAACTTCAAGTAACTGCGACGCGTCTGGCATACAACGACGCCATTAAATAGAATATTTAATTTTATTGTTTGGACCTAAGCAAAAAAAAAACCAAAAATACGTCACATAAAAGGGTCGACCCAAAATGAAGCAACGCGCATTTCTTGAGGCTTAGCTACAAATTTAAATTCCAAGCAGGCAAAATGCCTGTCCCGGCTACCAAAAGCATCCAGCGCCCTACTATTTACATATTGTTTGCTTTCCCTTTTTTTTATTTCTCACTCTTTCAGTGCACTGCCAAATTTTAAGTCCAAAGCCATTTTTTATTAAAAGAAGAGAAAAAATAAGAAAACTTTTATACATTTCTAATATGGAAACCCTTTAACGTTTTGCATTTTCTCTTCTCTCTCTCTCTCTCTCTTTGCAGGACAACTGAGCTGTGTGGCTGGCTGATTAAAACGATAAAGGTATGTTGAGACCTTGGACAAAAATTAACATTTATGGGCTAAGGAACATTTTGTGGAGAAAGTGGAGAAAAAGTGTTGAAGTGAGGACTATAGGCAAAATTAACCATCAACGGTACCGATTTTGTACATTTTGGAAGATCCTTTGAAGGAGAACCATTATGCTTGGAAATCAATCATTTTATGATACTTTTTTGACAGAGGTTCGGTTAAGAGATCTTCCAGGTTTTGTTCCTTGAAAACATTCATAAGCATTTAGGGTTAACTGACAGGTTTCTCTGCCTCTATTTATGGCTTCAGTCAGCTTATAATACTCTGGCAGTTGTTCACACTTGTATGCCAGCAACTGACACCCAAAACTATGACAGCCTGCCAGAGTGTCTGAACGCACTCTTATACATGATTATAATATTACTTTACCTGCAAATAGTAAGTGAAAGTCCTACCTGTCAGTAATGGAAATAACTTTGCTTAAGTAGAAAAATCTGAGATTTAAAGCAAAACTCCTCTAGAAAAAGGACAGTTGTCTGAATATAACAGCAGCAGCAGCTAAGCAGCAGTCACCAAGTCCCACAATTTTTGGATCGAAATCCTTTAACGAACTTTCAACTGAGTGACTGAAAGTAGACATTTTGTGCTTGCTACTGATTTTTATATCCTTGCAAAGGGTATTATAATTTTGCCGAGAAGTTTGCAGCGACCCCATAAACTATATATATTCTTGATCAGGGTGACGAGCTGAGTCGATTGAGCTTTGTCCGTCCGTCTGTCTGTCTGTTTCTTCGCCAATTTGTCTCTCAGTTTTGAAGCAATCGAGCTGAAATTTAGCACAGAGTCTTCTTTTTGCTGCACACTACTAACTATGTCGGAACCGACCGGATTGGATGACCATATCTCATAGCTCCCATAGGAACAATCGGTCGGAAAACTACATTTAGTATGAAAAACTTTTTTCCTTTCAATGGAAACGCCTCCTAACTTTGTACTCGTAGGTTTTCTATGTTTTTTTATAATTCTATCAAGTTTTATTAAAATCGGAAAACTATATGATATAGCTGCCATACAAAAGATAGGTCTGAAAAACAGTCTTAGTTAGAAAAACTTTTTTGTTTTTAATGGTAGCATCCTGCAATTTTGTATTTGTTTGTTTCACATGCTTTCACATATTTTTACAAATTTTTGGCCAAATCGGATGACTATATCATATAGCTCCCATTCCAACGATCGGTCGGAAAAAGAGTTTGTTTTGAAAACATTTAAGCGAGCACAGACGAAGTTAGCTTAGCTTTTTCGTTTTCCGACTACTGTGTAGCTAGTAGTGAGAAAAGAGTACTAAGTATCGAGTACTAATTACTATATATGAAAGAGAATTGATATTGGAATTCATAGTATTAGGCTCTGAGAGACAAGTTTTGAATTTTGAGTATTCAGTATAAAGTTCTGATTAAGAGTACTAAGTATTGAGCTCTGAGTATAGAGTTCTGAGCATCGAGTACTGAGTATCGAGCTCTGACTATAGCATACTAAAATCATACTAATTCCTAATGATAAGTTTCTCATAACTTGTAGCACTAGGAAGTAAGTAAGTAATAAATAATAAAATCGAGTACTGAGTTTCGAGCATTGAGTATATATATAATACTAAGTATCGAGTTCTACATACCATAGGGTAACGAGTTTCAAGTTCTTAGTATTAAGATCTAAATGACGAGTTCCGATTATAGAGTAGAACTAAGTATGAATTTCTGAGAATGGTGTACTTGCTATCGAGTTCTTAGTATAGAGTTCTGAGCATCGAATACTGAGTATTGAGTTCTTTATAGACTGTAGAGTACCTACATCAAAATCTGAGTATCGAAAACTGAGCATATGGTACTAAGTATTAAGTTCCGAGTATCGAGTACTTAGTTTAGCGTAATATATCATGTTCTGAGTATCTATTCCTTTTTATATGGTACTGAGTATCAAGTTCTGCTTATCGAGTACTAAGTTTCGAGTACTATATACTATAGAGTACTGAGTAACGAGATCTGCTTATCGAGTACTTAGTTTCGGGTACTATACACTAAAGAATATCGAGATCTGCTTATGGAGTACTTAGTTTCGGGTACTATACACTAAAGAATATCATCATCAGCAATATCAGAAGAATTAGTTAGGAGCACTGAATATCAAGAACAGAATATCGAGTGCTGAATATTGAATAAGGAGTAATTAACGAGTTCTAAGTGACGAGATCTGATAGTTCAGCATGATACAGCCAAAAAAAAAGCTTCTTCGACTTCATGAAGTATATATTCTCGATCAGCCTTAACCGATCCAAGACACCCACTTTTTTTTGATATGCTGCATGAGGACATAAAATCACATTACAACAAAAGCCGCTGAGTTGCTGCTGCCTTATTTAAAACTTTACATTTGCTTTTACTTTATATTCGACAAACTCAAAGGCCAGCTAAAATTATTTCAAATAGAGTTAAGTCAGCATTGCAGCTGAACTTTAAATGAAATATTCCAAATTATTCGGTTCTTAAATAAAGCTAAGTTCAATAAAATGTCTAGGTTTGTAAATATCTGATTTCCCCTCCCATAACACACAAAAAAAAACCTTTTCTACCCTCCTTCACCTGCCTGATTAAGGGTTTCATTGTTATGCAAATAGCATTTAATATGCAAATCAAAGGTAGCTTTGAAATAACTTTTAATTTTGTGCGTTTCGGTTGTTGTCCCCCTCCCCCCACCCGCCGCATTTCGATATATATATATAAATGCCTGGCCTCAGTATTTATTTATATGTTTCCCTTACACATATTCGTCAAAAAATGGTGCGCCATATTTCATTGAGGTTTAAAATAATATTTATGTGTATTTGTTGTCGTTTTTTGGTTTATTAACTCAACGACATAAAAATTGTCGGCAATGGCCCATCATGTAAAAGTTGGCACTGCAGACACAAACGGCATACGCAATAAAAATGAAATTGATTTATGGGTAGGACTGGCAAATGCCTGCCATGATTGTGGACACTCTCATCCAGCACTCGTATGAGCGAAAGAGAGAGATGGAGAGAGAGAGAGAGAGTGAGAAGGAGAGAGAGCAAATGAAGCACAATTTTTGTCAACGCTCTTGACAAGTGTCGAGTGTAGACCAGGTGCGTGTGGTCAACCCATCAACCGACAATAAAAGCCGCAGCTTGAAGTGATTTCCACACAAATTTATAAAACTTTAACTCACTTTAAGCCTCGGGCGGGTTCTAGTCTAAATATCTGGTGGGATCAGACAGTGGCGACTGAAACTAACTTCGTCTGTGCCGAAGTTTTTATACCCTTGCAAGTGCTCGCTTAAATAATTTGAAAAATAACCCTTTTTTTAATTTTCCGACCGATCGTTTGTATGGGAGCTATATGATATAGTCATCCGATTTGGCCAAAAATTTCCAAAAATATGTGAAAGCATGTGAAACAAACATATACAAAGTTGCAGGATGCTACCATTGAAAACGAAAAAGTTTTTCTAACTAAGACTGTTTTTCAGACCCATCTTTTGCATGACAGCTATACCATATAGTTGTCCGATTTTAATAAAACTCTGTAGAATTATAAAGAAACATAGAAAACCTACGAAAACAGTTTTGGCGATGTTTCTATTAAAAACAAAAAAGTTTTTCATCCTAAAACTAGTTTTCTGACCAATTGTTCCTAGGGTAGCTATGAGATATAGTCATCCGATCCGGTCGGTTCCGACATATTAGTGGTGTGTAGCAAAAAGAATACTCTGTGCAAAATGTCAGCTCGAAAGCTTCAAAACTGAAAGACTAGTTCGCGTAGAAACAGACAGACAGACGAACAGACGGACGGACAAAGCTCAATCGACTCAGCCTGACACCCTGATCAAGAATATATATATTTTCTGGGGTCGGAAATGAATAATTCTATGCGTTGCAAATTTCTGGGCAAAATTAAAATACCCTCTGCAAGGGTATAGCAGGGGTATAACTTCGATATACCCGTTACTCAGTGGAATTAAGTTTAATCTAATGTTAATTAACAGAGCATTAATGTTAACATAACACCATTACGTTAGCAAACAGCGCTTGTGGCTCAGAAAAGTATGCTAAGTTTTTGAAAACCATTTATTATCCAATCTTTACTAAGATTTCAGAGATCATTGATATTGGGAAAATAAGCATACAAATGGATTAAATAAAAAATACTACAACACACAAATACACAAAACGGCCGCATTATAAATTGACAAGAAAAGACAAACAGGTCTGTTCTCGTTTCCGAATTCGATCGATCGGAATAGGCAAGAGATCTGATATTCAAGAATTGATTAGAGAAATCGGTTAAAGCTGTCAGCCATCAAAACTGTTGTTTGGAGAGGATTCGAAATTATAAGTTAAAAGCCGAGTCAAACAATCGGCTTTTCGAAAAGGGAAGAGTTTCCAATTCCGATTTTACCTAATATAATACAATGTGTAAGTCCGATACTCCATATTTCGTGTAGAATGCACCGGTGTCACACTTATCTACTTGTACACAACTATTTTGCTCTATGTTAAGTAACAGAGACTGAAAACTACTATTCAAGAATTTCTCTCCATTTACTAAATTTTATTTCCAACTAAAACTGCATCAATGATTTATGAACGGAAATATATTTCCAAAAAAACTTTGCTTTATTCACTGCATAAAAGAAATATTGGACAACAATTATTGTATTTCCTCCGCATACTTTCAATATCCACCAAATCGGAACTGTCGCTCAATCATAAGCGCTTAAAACAATTGATATTTATGGCTCCCAGTTTGCAGCGACTGCATCCGCAGTGGGTGAATCAAAAAAAAAAACATAAAAATAAAAATATGTTGGTAAATAAATGCGCAAAAAAGAGATATAAATCCCCATTCGTGTTGACTTGCAGGCCAAGTGAAGCCACAAAAAAACAACAAAAAGTAGTGTGGTCACACACACACACATCAATCAAAAAGTAAGACACCGGCCACAACAAGCACAAAAGTGTACAAAAGGCTTAACCCCGCCGCCAAGGATTTATATATTTAATTAAAAAAGTTGAGCAAATGTGATTGGGTTATATCTCTGGGCTTTGGTGAACTTTGGCCAAATTAAATGACAGGGATTGAGGCCAAGTGGGTGATATGGTTAGCAAATTGTCTTCAAACGACTTTAAACGAAAAGCAATAAATGCCAAAAGGGACAAGTGGTGGGAGGGGGGGTTCGTGGCAAAGCGGCAAGAAATTTACATATTTTAAATAACTTGTGGGGCTCACCAGGCGACGCCTTTGGGGTGGTGGCTGAAGCCAAGACAACTCCAATTTATTTGTAATTTGTTCGAAATTTATATCAAAAGGAACTTGAACTCACGCCAATTCCCAGCCGCACACACACACACACACACACACACAATTGCACCCATAAAATGCCAAAGAGCTGTGACAATAGAGAGAAGAGTTTGCTCTTAGTCGATCCTTTGGCATAACTTACATACAGCAAACAAACAAATTATTTGCTCATTTGAATAAGCATTCTAATGCGAATCACGTTGACAAAAATTCATTGAAGCGTGCGGTAAAATACTGACTGGATATGCTGGCCAGAGCCAGGATACTACCTTGACTTTTGAACTGCTGCTCTGTGCCATCCAATCAGCCATGGAGGCAAATTGTCTGCACCTCGGACGCTGACAAGGACATATTTATAAAGCGCACATGGCACAGCAGGAAGCAGAACCTCCCGCCCCCCGCCCTCGATACCCAGTTAATCTATCAGGACATGAAGCAATGTGTAGAAAATTAAATGTGCGAGAATGAAACCATGTGTGCTGATGTCTGTGTAATGTAAATGCAAACTAAATATACGCAGAGAAACGCCAGAGTCACGCATTAAGTCGATTGCTTCAAGGACTCGCACACACACACACACACACACACACCGAAGCGCACGGCATTGTCTACTCCTGGCTTCGGCTCTGACTCTCACTCACTTAATTCACGCTTTTGCTGCCTCTTGAAGTGTAAATGAGTGGCCCCGGCCCTTACCCCACCCCAACCCCTGTCGTCGTGTGCTTGGGGATGCTTTTTAATAAGCAATTTATTTTTAGCTTAACAAGGCTCGAGTGTCGTGCTCATATAATGAAAAACTCCAGGCCTAAGGAGCGGCTTACAATTTTACTTGCCATGATTTGCCGCTCGCTCTCTGGCTGATTGTTTGTCTACGATAATTAATTTTTTTTTTTTTGTGTGTGGAGTAAAAAGTTAAGACTTTGAGTGGCTGCTGCATTAAAAAGAAATTAAAATGTTGCCATGTTTATGCCTGCCTCATAGAGTTGGTGGGGTTAATGAGTTTTAAAGGTGCAATTTCTTGGGATTGGAAATCGGTTTACCACAATTTCTCTATGTAACTAATAACTTGCGGCCGGTTGGGGGCGTGTTTCCAGCCTTCCCCCCCTTCCTTCCGTTTGGCAGGCCATTTTAGTTTCGCGCATTTGCTGTTTATATAAAACAATAATAATAAATTTTGCGGCAATTTGGTAGACGCCCTTGTGTTACTTTTGTGACTTTTTGCCCCCCCCTCCCGCTACCCCTAAGCTTTCACTATTTGTATTTGTATTTATATTTGGAGGGTAAAACTTTTTGCTCCTTTGCATTGAATTTATTTGTTTGTTTTGTGCCTTGAGAAAATTATTTAAGCCCATTGAACCTGTTTGCTTTTGTTGTTATTGTCGGTAATTGCGTAACCCCACATAATTGCTGGCTTTCTGATTTGGCCCCAAAAGCTTTATTAAATTTACAATGGGGTACAACTTGTCGTATGCGTAATGCGCCAAACATTATTAAACTTGTGCCAAAAGGCGAAGCATGAGATTCAAGTTTCTTTGTTTTTCGTCTGATAGACATTTCCGACGATTGAGATTGAGGCAAGAGCAGAAAAAGCAAACTGGCGCCATTTTGTATGCCAAACACACACACACACGCACACACATAGAAATGGCTGTGTGTGTGTGTGTGTGTGTGTGTAGTAAAGTGACGATAAAACATTTGCCTCGATTGCTTAAGTAAGCCAGGGGTTTGGGTTGAATGGGAAGTGTGCAGAATGTGCTGAAGCAATCCAGGCGGTATTCAACTTATTTCTTTACCCTAGCCAGTTGGGTATTAGGATGACATTATGTTGTTGAATTGTTGGGTTGTGCTTTCACCAGAAAAGTCAGAGAAAAAACCATAGTAAATTAGTTGTTCGTACTCTTTAAATTTTTTTTTAGATGTTTCCTTAAAGAAAAGCTGTCAGATTGTTGGTAAAATTAGAAAGTTTCATTCAATACTAGCTAAAAATATGCATCTAGCTCAATGTGAGTCAAAGCTAGGTCAAAAATTTGTAGTAGGATAGAGAGGATACATTCAAAGACTCATGGTCAACCTAACTGCTATTCCCTTTAACATTAACATAGTCATAACATTAGTGGACATAGTCGTCTCTTTCTCGCATACACCTAGATATAAGACTACACTGTAAAAGAACTGTAAAGAGTATGCTAAAAGAGACGCGACGAGATCATTCGAATATAAGTCGTTGTCGAGAGTGGAAGTAAAAACTAAACCAAGAAGATTAGAAGTGAATAAACCTAAAGAAACTAAACCTAAATATAACTGGACTCGTCTTTCCTCTCACAAAATCAGAAGTGGGCCTAACTCATAATGAACGCAGTAGAAATTAATCAGTTTTCGTGTATCCAATTAAAAAATTGGTTAGCAGTCCTTGGGTTGCCGACTAAGGGCTCAAAAGCAGAACTAGTGGCGCGATTAAATGCAATATCGCCAAATTGCCGTGGTGTTCCCTCCAGAGCATCAGCCGGGTGCAGAAGTGGACAACGAAGATGCACAACAACAACCGCAGCCAGTTCTGGAGTTGAGCGACGCCGCTTTGAGTGGTGAAATTGCTGGCCACGCTCAGGCAAGCAACGGTGCCTCGCCGAAATCATCGCTCGATACACATACATGTACAGGTACATCTGGCGCAGCTGAAAATTTACAACAAAAACAGGCAGCGATCGCTGCACATACACAATCCGACATGTCAGAGGGTGCTGAAGAAGCAGTGGTGCAGCAGTTGCGTGCAGAGATAAATGCGGGAAAAATGTTGATTCAACAATTGCGCGCCGAAGCCATTAAAAACGCGCAATTAAGAGATGTGAATGACGTCATCAACAACGACCTCAGTGGCAACACTGGAGACGACATCGGCAACAACAACAGCGGTGGCAACGCCAGCAGTGTTGGAAGAGTCATCGAGAACAGTGCTGGGCAACAACAAACCGCAAATGTAAACAAACTGGCGCTGGCCAAGGAAATTACTATGGATTTCGACGGAGGATCGTGCGCCAGAAATTGGGTGGCGCAATTACAAAACATTTCAAAAGTATACGATCTGGATGCGGATGGATTGCGAATGTTATTGGTGGCGAAATTAAAAGGAAATGCACAACGTTGGCTGCGTGCCAATCCAAGTCGGATTTTGGAACCAGCTGATCGATTGTTCGAGCAGTTGATTATGGCGTTCGGAGGTAAGCTGTCCAAAGCGGAAACCAGAAGCAAATTCCAGGATCGTCAGTGGTGTGCCGATGAAATGTTTTCGACCTATTTCGATGACAAAATGATGCTGTCCAATGTCGTAAACATCGATGTGGATGAACTAGTGGAGTGCATCATTGAAGGAATTCCTGCATCAGGGTTGCGTGACCAAGCACGCATACAGTGCTTTAGTGAGCCGGAGCAGATTTTACGGGCATTCTCTAGTGTGCGCCTACCGGTACAGGAGAAAAGAGCCAACACATCGCAGATGGCAACAGCACGAGTTATGGGCAACAAGGAGCTGCGCTGTGTAAATTGCAACTCTAAAGGGCATTTTGCCAAAGAATGCCGTAAACCGAAGAGGGAGCCTGGATCATGCTACGCCTGTGGAGAATTTGGTCATTTTGTGGGGCAGTGTGCGAATCGAAAGGGTGCTGGAGTAAATAATTATGTAAGGTATTTTAAAATTATGTTTTCAAATATTTTATTATTGCCAATTATTGCAGCGTGCCTCATAGACAGCGGTAGTCCAATTTCTTTTATTAAAAAGTATCGAGTACCCAAAGAAGTTACAATGAAACCAGTTCGAAAATCTTATTTTGGGCTAAATAAAAGCCAACTTGAAATATTTGGAAAATCATTATGTTACATATGGAAAGGATCAATAAAATGTTATTTTCATTTATATATTGTTGCTGATCAATCTATGAGTCACGATGTTGTTCTTGGCAGGAACTTTATGGAGGCATGCGATTTAAATTTAGATCTAAATACGTTGAAAATGGTTACGATAGAGAATGTGGATATGAAACATAAAGAAAACAAGCCGGAAAAGTTACGAAATGAAAATTTTCCACAGTTATGTGAACCGACAACAAGAAAGCATATGTCAAATGAAAATGAATCGTCAATGGTAGAGTCAAATGAAACGGTTAGTGAAACAGTTAGTGAAACAGTTAGTGAAACAGTTAGTAAGACAGCTAATGAAACAGTTAACAGACAGAAAAAGTTATTGGGTAAATCAACTGAAAATGTAAATGAGAACGAAGAAAGTTTTGACAAAGACATGCTTAATATTAATTATACAGATGATTCAATGAATGATTACAATTGTGGGAAAAATGTGGATTATAGAACACGAT
Organism: Lordiphosa andalusiaca; assembly: GCA_035044965.1. NCBI lineage: Eukaryota > Metazoa > Arthropoda > Insecta > Diptera > Drosophilidae > Lordiphosa > Lordiphosa andalusiaca. The sequence goes on from JAWNNM010002509.1 coordinate 1,011,854, forward strand.
GCCGATTCAAACAGTTAATTGAAGACAATTATGTAAAAGCGGAAAAGCCTCAGGAGCCGTTGGTCAGATGTGAAATCAAACTAAATTTGGAAAAGTCAAAACCGTTTAGCTGCGCTCCTAGAAGATTATCTTATACAGAGAAGGAAAAGTTGCAACAAATACTAGATGATTATTTAGAGAAAGGAATAATACGACCCAGTGAGTCTGAATATGCTTCAAAACATAGTGCTGGTGAAGAAGAAGACGATAGAATTGATTGATTTGAGATTATGTATAGACTTTCGAAAAATTAATAAGTATTTGATCAAAGACAACTATCCGCTACCGCTTATAGATGATTTGTTGGATAAATTGGTTAACAAAAAAGTGTTTTCTAAGTTAGATCTTAAAAACGGTTATTTCCATGTGTTTGTCAATGAGGAATCGATTAAATATACGTCATTCGTAACACCATTAGGGCAGTTCGAGTTTCTCAGAATGCCTATGGGGTTGAAAAATGCCCCAGCAGTGTTTCAACGTTTTGTAAACAAGATATTTGCTGACCTGATCAGAGAGAACAAAGTAATCGTATACATGGACGATATTATGGTGGCAAGTGAAGATTTAAACGATCATTTGGAAACGTTAAAAGAGGTTTTCATCAGATTATCGCAGAATAAATTGGAGTTACGAATGGATAAGTGTGAATTTCTGCAATCAAGTGTTAAATATTTGGGATTCTTGATATCAGGTGAAGGAATTAGAGGCAGATGAAAAAGGGATGGAAGCAGTGCAAAATTTTCCAGTTCCAGATAAAGCACAGGCTGTTCAAAGCTTTCTCGGTTTGTGTTCATATTTTCGCAGATTTATAAAAGATTTTTCGACTATTGCCAAACCTTTGTATGACTTATTAAAAAAAGATAGACAGTTTCAATTTGGGGAAAATGAGTTGAATTGCTTTTCAACGCTCAAAGAAAAGTTGATGCAATCTCCAGTGCTATCAATTTATAATTACAAAGACGACATTGAGCTTCACTGTGATGCAAGTGCTCTAGGATTTGGTGCGGTATTGCTACAGAAAAAAGAAGACAAGAAACTTCATCCAATTTTCTATTTTTCAAAGCGAACGACAGAGGCTGAGTCAAAGTACCACAGTTTCGAGCTAGAAACGCTAGCTATTATTCATGCTTTACGCAGATTTCGCATTTACTTACAAGGGAAACGCTTTAAAATTGTCACTGACTGCAACTCACTTACGCTAACGTTAAACAAGGTAGAGCTTAATCCACGAAATTGCCAGATGGGCATTGGAACTGCAAAATTATGACTATGAACTGGTGCATAGAGCTGGGAATAGAATGCAGCATGTGGACGCTCTTAGCAGATGTACAAACATATTAATTGTGGAAACAAACAGTTTTGAAGATAATCTTGTCATTTGTCAATCAAAAGATCAGAAAATACAGAAATTGAAAAAAGTTTTGGAGAATACAGAACATAAATTATTCGAGATGAGAAACGGGGTTATATACAGGAAAGCGAACGATGGTAGAATTTTATTTTATGTCCCAGAAGAAATGGAGGATCATGTGATGTACAAATATCACGATGAAATTGGTCACATTGGTAGAGATAAAATGATGGATATAATAGGTAAAAGTTATTGGTTCCCGAACATCAAAGAGAAATGTGTCCATCACATTGAAAACTGTTTGAAATGTATTGCTTTTTCTCCGAAAACTGGCAAGGGAGAAGGGTTGCTGCACTGCATTCCAAAAGGCAACAAGCCATTTGAGGTAGTTCATATCGACCATTATATGGACCAGTAGATTCTGGTAGATCGAAAAAGCATCTGTTTGTTGTGGTTGATGGTTTTACAAAGTTTGTGAGATTGTATGCAACAAAAACGACAAATACGAAAGAGGTTATGGTAGCATTGAGAGACTATTTTAGGGCATACAGTAGACCAAAATGTATAATTTCAGATCGCGGAAGTTGTTTTACGTCAAACGAATTCGAGTTATTTATGGAGGAATCTAATATCAAACATGTTAAGATTGCAACAGGCTCGCCACAGGCGAACGGACAGGTTGAAAGGATTAACAGAAGCCTTGGCCCAATGATAGCAAAGTTGATAGAACCAGAAATAGGTTTGCATTGGGACATGGTGATAGAAAAAGTAGAATACGCGATGAACAACACACAACATAGAAGCATTAAACAGTTACCAAGTAAAATGTTGTTCGGGATAGAACAAAAAGGACAAGTAATGGACGAATTAAAGGAAAAATTAGAAGAGAAATTAAATATACCGGTTACAGAAAGTTTATCAGGGATAAGAGAGACAAAGCGGCGGAGATTCAAAAGAAAGCACAAGATTACAACAAGGAAAAGTATGACAAAGGAAAAAGAGAAGCTAGAAAGTACAAAAAGGGAGATTATGTGATGGTCAAGAATTTTGACAGTACTGTAGGGGCATCTAGAAAGCTAATTCCGAAAAATAAGGGACCTTATATGATAACGAAAGTGTTAAGAAACGATAGATTTTTATTAAAAGACGTAGAAGGATTCCAATTGTCCCGTAACCCTTATCAAGGTATTTGGAGTGCACAAAATATGAGAATTTGGAAAGGGAATAAGAAAAAATTAATACGATACAGAAATAGCTGATAAACTAGAAATAATGATAAGTAAATTAAGATAATTTTTGTAAAATACTGTGATCAGGGGATACAGCAGTCAGGATGGCCGAGTTGTAGTAGGATAGAGAGGATACATTCAAAGACTCATGGTCAACCTAACTGCTATTCCCTTTAACATTAACATAGTCATAACATTAGTGGACATAGTCGTCTCTTTCTCGCATACACACCTAGATATAAGACTACACTGTAAAAGAACTGTAAAGAGTATGCTAAAAGAGACGCGACGAGATCATTCGAATATAAGTCGTTGTCGAGAGTGGAAGTAAAAACTAAACCAAGAAGATTAGAAGTGAATAAACCTAAAGAAACTAAACCTAAATATAACTGGACTCGTCTTTCCTCTCACAAATTGGAATTGAAAGCGAAGCAAACCAGCTCTGACCTATTTCATCGACGCTGTTTGATCTGTTAGCACAAGGCTCGGCAGGCACTCGGCCAGTGCGGGCCAGGCGTGATCATTTCAAACTTTTTGTGTGGTTCTTGTGGCAAACTAGCGATTTATCCCACCACCAGTGGTGGGAGAATGTGTTCTTTGTCCAATTTAATGTTTGATGACATGGAATAATGTTTGTTTCAACTTTCTATAGCATGCCAAGCTAGCTAGCAAAGAGGGACTCTCATATATGTGCTTCTGAGATTGACTATTAGACTTGCCTGGTATAATATTTGAGAAACTTCAATAAGATATCTCTGACAAGTGATAATACAGCTATAGAAAATTGATATATGTGCAAGACTTAAAAAGCGTCATATTTTGTTATTTTATATATTAACTTACCCCTGAATATGGTCTGAAGATTGCTTAACTATATGTCTTTGTAAACTACCTAGGCATGGAATTGTACAAGATATTGAAATCGCTGAAATCACACCTTTACAATGGCTTCTTTAAGCTGCCATCAGAGTGTTGTACAGCGACAAATACTTTGGTAGAAATGATGCCCCACAGATGTTCAATTGGATATAGTTACGTACTAAGTGCCGATCACAGCGAAATATTTTGGAAGGTAACATTTGGCTTAGTTTGCCGAAAAATATGTGTGGAAGCGTTATCTTACAGAATATTTGACGAAGCCCCTGCGCGATTGTGATAAGCACACTTTCCAGCAACTCCACATTCTTTTGCCAAAACAAATTGACGACTTTTCTTTAGCTCTGAATAAAGGCCATAACATGGTAGAAATACCACCAAGGTTGCGCTAGCAAGTCCCTCGGGGATATCGCAGATTTCTCCAGTATTTATAATAAAAACCCTTTTGGGTGATCTTAGTTCAACTTTTTCATCACTAATTGTGACAGGTTACAAATCTCCGCAGCAAGGCGGAGAGGCCTGCTTTGGGTATCCTGGACTGTTGCTAAGAATGATACTTCTTTCGGAAAATTTGATGTATGCTTTGTCGACTTGTTGTTATATTTTGGCTATGCATTCATTTGAGCACAGCTCATCATTTAATAAGCGGCTCGAGTTCGCTCATTCGCTATTGAATCTTGCAATAGTTTTCGCTATATTTTTGAGGGTTTTTTATGCAGTGGTGCAGCGGGTAGTGTGTGCAACTGCAGTAAAAAAGGTGTTTAGTTGAATCCCGCTTTGGGATATCAGATGAAAAAGTTATATTTGAAAAATTTTACATAACCGGTCACCTTCACATGCTATTGACCACAGCTTTAAAATATCTGATCATAGCTTTTAACTTTAGGTCCTCGTTTAGGCATTTGGCCATTTAAAAGCCAAATATCTATTTAATTATCTTAACAAAAAGTGGTTTATTGTATTGAAATGTAGGTTTTTATGCCAAATATATGTTTGATTTACATTTTGATCAATTATTCATGAGAGTTCTTATCCACTGCCATTCATTTATCTATTTTGAGCTGAAATTAAGCATTTGTCACTTTAAATAAACTGCACATTTTGCATATATATCAACTTTACAGTGGTTTTATTGTGGTACTAAGGCTACACTAGCAATTTAAGCTGCCACCAGTGATAAGAGAATAGTCTTAGTACAATCTACTCACAATTTGGTTCCAAAATGGCTTAATTTAGGTCAATTAGGACGCTTTAACCACTTTTTATAAGCAAAGAAATAGTATTTGTGAAATGTGAAGCTTTCCTCGCATTTTGTGGTACCAAAAAAAGTGATTCTATATTTTCATTAAAGTGTCAAGTTGGAAGTGAGTATAGTTGTACCTTTCGCTGGGTAATCAGCAATTTATATCAAAGTCACTTGTCATTTACAACTCATTTCCATTTGAGTTTCCTCACATGTACTCACCCATTACATCTCCCTTTCTGTTTCTCTCGCTCTCTCTCTCTCTCTCTCTCTCCTTCCCTCAATTAGCTGACAATTGACTTGTCAAAACATCAATTATAAGTGACACCCCCACGGAAAAAGCCATTTCCCATTTAACAGTCAGTCAGTCAGTCAGTCAATAAGCCTAAATGTAACTTTCTTGTCAAATAACTCCCACCCCGCCGCCCCCTTTCGCAATGCCAATCATTATTTTATATTGAATTTAGGGGTATAAATCCGCGTTAAATATTCAATGGGCATAATGCTAATCATTTATTGGATGCAAAATTCATTAGTAGCATGTTCTCAACGCAATCTGTCAACACAAGAAACCTCAAAGCCCCGGAAAGCTCCTCCCTGCACACACCCACACCCACACCCCCACACACACACCGGGAAAAAAGCCAAAACTAAAATCCTCGCCGCATTGTGCCACGTGCAAAGCTGCCCCGTCCACGCCCTCCACTCTCATCATCAACTGCAAACATTACACAATTTTGATTGTATTTCCGTTTCGTATGCGGCAAAAGGCAACACACAAATACACACACAAAAAAACAACAGCAAAAACAGGCGGTGACAGCAACAGGAAGTTTCGCTTATTTCCGTTTGTTTACCTTTACGCTCAGCCTTGATTAAATGTCAGGTTATGAGCCTGGTTAGGGAAGGGGCGTGGGTTTTGAGCTCAGCTGGCTGGCAGATTACAATTTTGTTTTTTTTTTTTGACAAATAACTTGAAACTTGGACGGAGTCTAATTAGGTGGAGATGCAGAACAATATCTTCAATTGAGTAAAATAAAAACAACATATCCAATTATCTCGTAATTGAAAAATACTTTCGTTTACCCAAACAATGCCGGACATACTCATTTATCATTTTGGTTGGCGGCTTAACAATGGCCACACAGTTAACAATTGAATTCGAATTTCCCACACACACACACACACACACACACACACAGAGAGAGAGAGACACAAAGGGCGAGACAGCCGCAGCCACACAATGACATTCTTTATAAAATATGAATGCAGGCTCTTGGTCAATTATAATAAATATATTTACTTATTTGTTGTGTTAAGAGCCTTTGTGGCAATTGTTATGACAGTTTTAAGCCGGTCGTACAAATTTCTTAAAGTGTCGGTGACTTTAAATTACACACGTAACAGGCAAACAAGCAAACAAACAACAGCCACGGACTGCAGCTAATTAATGGCCTGCAATTTGTGTGGGCGTGCGCGAAAAAGTATGCTATGAAAATGAAAATTTGTAGGTCAGCCAGGATGTGGCTGAGCTGGTGTGCGTGTGTGTGTGTGTGTGTACGCTGTCTTGTACTGCCTTGTTGTTGATTGTTTTTGCCGGGCGCATGGTGTGGCATAATTTTGTATAATTTTTTTTTTTTCACATTTTTATTCTCCACATTAAAAGCATCCGTGAAAATGTTTTATTTACTAAAATTTGTATATTTTCAAGTATTTGCATAATTGTTAAGCACACTCATGCACCATATATACATATATCTCTTGGATTAGGTGTTTAGCTTTTAATTTGGTTTACAGTTTGCAATGGGAAAAGGTCTTTTAAGTTCGCAAAAATATCTACTTATAAATTTGTTCCCTTTTTTTGCACATTTTTTATCTCCACAATAAAACATTTAATTTTTGACAGCAACTATTAAATATTTATTTTATCGCAGCTGTAAACCAATCGGCATATATTAGCCCTACTATATACTAATGCCAAAACACACACACACGCGCACACACACATACACAGATGAGAAAAAATGGCAAAACCCAACACATTGCCTCAACTCATTTTCGCATAAAGGGACGCCAATGTGTCGGGCTGGCAAGAGGCCAAAAATGAGCGCACATTTTCACACACAAACACACACACACACGCACGCTTATACATATGTATTTGGCCATATATAAAGCCATTGGCACATAGCAAACAATAAATGTATGCTGGAAGCACAAGAGACCAACTAAATTATCACTAATATTGAAGCCGCTTTTGGCGGCCCTAATCTGAAAGTATAAGAGCAAGCCAAGGGTGCGTGGTGTGTGTGTATGTGTGTGGGTGTGTGTGCTAGGTTTAGCGAATAAACACATCAGCTTAACTGCTTTTTACTTAAATTAACACAGCACCCAACCAGCTTGCTTCGATTTTTGTGCCCCACCTTTAACCCAGCAAACATTTTCCTCTGAATTTCTTTCATTTAAACAAAAAAAAAACAGTAAAGCTAAGCCAATTGTGCAGAAGCTTTTATACCCTTGCAAGTGTTCGCTGAAATATTTTCCAAAAATACTTTTTTCCCACAACGGCCATTTTCCGACCGATAGTTCGTATGGGAGCTATATGATATAATCATCCGATTTGGCCAAAAAATTTGTAAAATTATGTGAAAGCATGTGAAACAAACAAATACAAAATTGCAGGATGCTACCATTAAAAACAAACAAGTTTTTCTAACTAAGACTGTTTTTCAGACCGATCTTTTGCATGACAGCTATACCATATAGTTGTCCGATTTTAATAAAACTCTGTAGAATTATAAAAAAACATTGAAAACTTACGATTACAAAGTTTGGAGACGTTTCCATTGAAAAGGAAAAAGTTTTTCATACCAAAACTAGTTTTTCGACCATTTGTTCCTATGGGAGCTGTGAGATATACTAATCCGATCCGGTCGTTTCCAACATATTAGTAGTGTGCAGCAAAAAGAAGACTCTGTGCAAAATTTCAACTCGATAGCTTCAAAACTGAGAGACTAGTTTGCGTAGAAACAGACAGACTGACGCACAAAGCTCACTCGACTCAGCTCTTCCCCCTGATCAAGAATATATATGGTTTATGGGGTCGGAAATGAACATTTCTATGCGTTATTATCGTATAATTCTTACTAAATATACGAGTATAAATATTGAGAGTTCTAACTGCTGTTGACTTTGTTAAAATGATCATCCAAATGTTTGCTGGGTAACGGCACGTCATTAACTCAAACTGTCAGCGTGTGTTTGAGTGCTCGAATGAATGTGTCTATGTGCAACAGAAAAGCTGCTTGCATATTGGAAAACGCAAATCGTCTGGCTAACAGATGAGACAGAAAATCAATAAAAATACAAGTAAAGAAATAAAAGCATAAAAACAAGCCACGAAATGCCGAAGGCTCTCAAGAACTGAAGTGAAAAGGAAATAAAATGAAAAAAAATAAATAAAAACTAAAATTCGTAATAGACTAAAATTAAGTGGGTCGATCAATCAATGTGAAGTCTTCCAAAAATGTTTAATAGTTTTTGGCTTGGGTATATTTTGTATACCAGCTGCATAGCCGACATTGCCCGGGTGTTTAGCATTGTGATTTCTATGAGAGGGTTAATTTGTATGTTCAACTGGCTGCAAATCGATTTTAACAATTTTAAATGGTGAAAATGTCTTGGTACATTTTTGCATGGAATGTGGAGTTCATAGCTTAAATAAATTCTGAGATTAGGGGTTTATGAGAAGTAGCAAAAACATATTTTGCACATATATCAATTTTATAGAAAGCCAAGCCAAGCCAAGCCAGATGACGAGAATAAAGGGAAAAAAAATGTATCTTTTATTATGCTTAACTAAAGACTTCAGTGCGGATGTTTACCCAACTCGGGAACATGCCACATATGGCTTGATAATTCAGCGACTGCTCTGGTTTATGGAACTAAAGACGTTTGAACTGAAACTGCAAATAAATGGAAGTGAAGGTATTAAGTGGAATTAGACATTTTTTTTCCCCCCTCAACGTCCCTTTTAGGGTTCTTGTTTTGGGGCCTGAGAGTTCATGAGAATATTATGACAGATTCAGTTTTTAGAAGCTTCAAGACTTTGGTATCGTTATCAGAGCGTGCACCAATCGCTGTTATGACAATTTGTCCAGTAAATTGTTAATTTGGCAGGTGGAATCGAGCCACTTTAAGTACACAGAGAACAGAAGGGATGATTTAAAAACATCCATTGGATGATTTTCAGTATCAATTTGAACTAGAAATGTCTTAAATATCCATTTAATCATCCAACGGAGCTTAATATCATCCAAAGGATATGCTAAATGAGCCTCTTTTGGATGATTTTCAACACTGTTGGATGACAAAAGGGATATTAAAAACATGTCCCGTCCAAATGGGTCTTTTTTGGATCTTTTTAGCGGTGTATCTACCGGAATTTGAGCATTTCCTATTATTTGGAAAGCGAAGATTCGTGTTAAGCAAATCTTTCCGTATTCGAACGAGTGCTTCTAGTGATCGATTGGGCTCGCAGAGGAATGATTGAATGACGAAATATGAGCCTTCAGGGCCTGCTGAAAATGTTCCATCTTTATACCCTTGCAAAGGGTATTATAATTTTGCCCAGAAATTTACAACGCATAGAAATATTCATTTTCGACCCCATAAACTATATATATTCTTGATCAGGGTGACGAGCTGTCGATGTCAGGGTGTCGATTGACCTTTTTTTTAAAGCTATTGTGCTGAAATTTTGCACAGAGTCTTCTTTTTACTGCACACTACTAATATGTCGGAACCGACCGGATCGGATGACTATATCTCATAGCTCCCATAGGAACAATCGGTCGGAAAACTAGTTTCAGTATGAAAAACTTTTTTCTTTTCAATGGAAACATCTCCAAACTTTGTAACCGAAAGTTTTCCATGTTTTTTTATAGTTCTACCAAGTTTTATTAAAATCGGACAAATATATGGTATAGCTGCCATACAAAAGATGGGTCTGAAAAACAGTTTTAGTTAGAAAAACTTTTTTGTTTTTAATGGTAGCATCCTGCAACTTTGTATTTATTTGTTTTACTTGGTTTCACCTAATTCTACAAATTTTTGTCCAAATCGGATGACTATATCATATAGCTCCCATACGAACGATCGGTCGAAAAATGGGAAAAAGAGTATTTTTTGAAAATATTTAAGCGAGCACTTGCGCTACTTCGGCACAGACGAAGTTAGCATGGCGTTCTCGTTTCATTTTTTTCTCAAACATAATCCCAGCGGGAAGTATCCACTTGGGTCTGGTCGTTTTCACACAACCACAAACAAACAAAGCGAAAGAAAAGAGATTTCGGAACTTGAATTATCAGCAAATTTTTCATAAACCTTTTCAGCTTGACCCCAACTCTGTCGGATTGCAAGTACTTCAAATTTGCAATTTGAATTCCAAGTTCACATGCTCAACAAAAAATGTTTCTTTGGCAATTTCCCTTACAGCAAAATGTCATAAATGCTGACATATAGCCTGCTCAATGGAAACTCAATTGCGCATGCAATGGACAAAAAAAAGGGCTTAAAAGCAAAAAAAAAAACTTTCAATTTGCGTTAATGGCATTAAAATAAAGTCACTCACCCACCCACACACGGGGCCTGAAAGGGGAAAACTTTCATTGGCCGGCCACTTAAAAAAGGTTGCCCCTGTCAGAGACTTAAGCCGCTCAAATGGCAACTATACACCGATATGTATATATACACATTGCAGGGGTCTACAAAAATATACACAATCTGTTCGTGTAATGTTTCGTTTTCGTTTTTGGTGTTTTTTTTTTTCTCCTTTTTAAATCGCATTAAAAATCATTGGCGCCTGAGCCAAGCACGAACATGCAGGAGCTCCATTCTCAGTTTTTAAAACCAGGTACAACAAAAAAAAAAAAATAACATTGTACTTTAGATAAAGTTTGTGTTGTTTCGTTTCGTTCTCTTGGAAAAACATTCGACATGCCATGCACGTAGTGCCACAAAAACACACTCCCCACCCAGATACACCCAGAACCACCCACCCACCTGACAAGCAACTTTTATTTCAAGTTTGTGTTGTTTTTGGATATTTCTGGGTCCCGCTCCCCCCCCGGTCCCATGTGGGTAAGCGTTGAAGTGTGCCTTACTTTTAGGCGAGGCCACATCAAACATGATTTGTATTTTACCTACATGGAGAATCTTGCTCCATTGTTCCATCCACACATTCAAATCAAATAAAACACCAAAACTTTTGGGGCACTTACAACAAACAACAATTCCAAGTCTCACTGCAGTAATAATAATAAAGGGAATTGTTATTGTTTTCTATTAATTTGCTTCTGTTCTTGTTGTTGTAGTTGTTGTTGTGTCTGCTTTCATTTTACTTTGCTTCCTTTTCTTTCTTTTTTTTTGCTGTTTTCTGTGAGTTGATTTGATTTGTTTTGCGTTCTGATTTGTATCTATTGAAAAATTATCCAACCTTGAATTTTGATGTTGTTTTGTTCAAGAATCTGCACTGAAGTAAGTAAATTGCCATAAATTGTTATAAATCAGTAAAGGAAAATAGTAAGCAAATGAAGCAATTAATCTGCACAAGATATTTTCTGTTTGAATAGCCTTTTGAGTTACCTTTGTAATTGATGAGATCAAAGTCTACTCAAGTCTTTATTTTGCAATTTATTTGTTTGGTCTTGTTAAATGATGCATTTAGTTATTGATTTGGGAAATATCGTAGACTTTATTAAGGCTGCAACTGGGGTGGATGAGAAAACGGCCCTAAGAAATCGGCCAGAGTAGGAAAAGCTCTTTGTAGGAGATATAATTAACAAGATTTTGAAACAAAATTCAACTTTTCAGCGTTTATTTTACAGCAACACACACATTTTCAAGATTTTTTGAATTTTTAAGTCCACCTCAAACTTTTCAGTCTACGCGAAGCTTTTCGAAATTAGCGAAGCTTTAACCAAAGCTTCTTAATCTAAGACAAGCTTTCAAGTCTTCCAACTAAATAACTTTTTAAAGCTTATCTAAAAGCAACTACTCAAAATTGACAGAATGCTGAAAAATAAGTGAAATTTTTTGGTTCACGCGAAGCTTTTCAGTCTACGCAAAGCTTTTCAGGCCAAGAGTTTGACATGTTGTAGGTCTTTGAGAAACTTTCAGTGAGGCTTTTCAGTCTACGCGAAGCTTTTCAGTCTAAGCAAAGCTTTTGCTCAGAAGAGCGGATTGTTCGCCCAGCTTTACCCATTAAATATCGGTCATTAAATATTAAAAAGTCTTTCGTTGCTTTAAGCAAGTTTAAACAAAAAGATTATGATCAGAGGACGCCCTTTCTAGAGTCCACTATTTACCAGATTTCCAGACTAAATCCAGCTTACAAATAGTTTAAAGAAAAATAAAATGCAATTACTTTTACGCCAAGGACCCGCGTGATTTATATATAAACTCTTCGTTGCTTTTCAGCAAAGGATTAATTTCAAGTACAACCACATTCTTGGGTTTCACTTCATTCAAACCACTTTCTTTCATTTTATATCCCTTGCCAACATGCCCTTAATTACTTCCATTTCCAAGCTTTTATACACACACACCTTAACCACTTTTCACGCACTTTCCCATTTGTCTTTTTCAATTAAACCTAAATCCAATTCCTTTGCTAGCCCCAAATCCTTAACCTTCTCTCAAGTGCCACTAAAGTCCACCGCTTAAATCTCACCTACTAATAGTTTTTTTTTTTGCTTCCTCTCATCAAATTAAGCTGCACATTAAATGCAAACCTCATAATGCAGTAGACCAAAAATAGAAACGATGTAGAAAACTAGCACCACGTATTCACGATTTTTGTATAGCCCAACTGGCGCGTTTGTCTTGGCCGCCAAGGACACCAAGGATGTTCTCGCCGCATCTTTATTACCCCCAACACTTTGTCGCGTTTGTGAGTAAAGAGTGGGTGAAAGCCATTACAACTACTTAGGGTATGTAAATAACGCAATGTACGCGGGCGCTCAAAATAAGCCAAGGCAAATCATGAGCAGGTAGAGACACTTCCTTACACCACCACCACCACACCCCCGCATGCTGTAGGGCATTAACATAATCGTTATGGTTATGCGCGACGTGTGCATAATGGTGAGACACTGCAAAAGGGAACAGGAGCAGAGACACAGGGACACGCACAGCACAAGAAGAAGGATAAACTATGTTAAGTATGCTGACATTGTGAAATATAGTTTTTTTTTTTGTTTTACACTGCTTTACAAAGGTTGCTTTGAGTTTTGTGAGAAGAAGAGCATTAAAGTAGATCTAATTAGAAATTGAGGACGGGTCTTTGCTATGCGAAAGTTTAGGAAACAAGAAAAGTTTGAGGAATGTCAATAGTGATACTTTAGGAGCACATTTCGTTTCTCAGTTCAATTCAATTACTGTTCTGCAGGTGGCGCAGTAGGCGGTCATATCACACACATATAAATTAAGAACTTTAAAAGCGATTTTCACTTATTGGTTTATTTTGATTTATGACAATGCAGCTAAATTTGTGAGAAAAAAAAACAACTGGATTGTGTTGTGGGGCGGAAAGGTTTGATTGCGAGAAATGCTTCTAACACCAGAGTCATTAATCATGATGTTTTAAGGTGAAACTGCCAATTCCCCTAAATATCAAAGACCTTCAGTTATAAAGACACTGACTATAACCGAAAATTCCCTTTTAAAGTGGATCGAAATGGCAATTAATGATTGAGGGAACTTATTAAAACAGACTCTAATCTATGGATTCCAATTGGAATATCAATTTATTAATCTCCTGATACATTTCCCATTCGGATATATTATTATCAGCTTTGAACTAAAAACTGTCTAGAATATAAAATGATGCAAACAGATTTAACAACAACAAAGTGTCCAAAAGGGAGCAATTTTATTATTTTCTTGGAAGAATATCTTTGTACAATTTATGAAAAACTTGTAAGCGGACAAAGTCTTCTTGGGTTTAGCTTGTCAAGGGTGATTTTTATAATATTTGACTTATTTTTAACCCTTTTCGCTTGATTCTTGATCTTGATGACAACATTAAAAGTGCTCCGTAAGGTTTGCCATATCTTGGCAGCGGACAAAGACTCTTCGGGATTAGCTGGAGTTATTCTATATAAATTTTAAGTGTATATTTCGGACACCTCACGCTCGATTAGTATCGTGTGTGCCAACGCTTACAATGCTCGGTAAGGTTTGCCATTTTACCATGACTAGAGCTTACAAATCATTAAATTTTAAATTTAAAACTTAAATTTATGTACTTTTTCTTATGTAAAGATAAACCACCTTCCCCTTCTAGAGATTGTGTGGTTCAAACATTCTATATAAAATTTTTTGTTGGAAATACAAAAAGGGCATCAAAAATTCGATTTGAATCCAAAATGTTGAATATCCTCGTCTTTCTAGTTGAACTTTAAGTGCGTGTCAAGCTTAAAAATTGTTAGTCCTTCCTTGGGTTGGTCCAGGTGTGCATATTAAGTAGCCGCCGCGTATGTTTAGAGTAAGTAGCAAAAGTGTAGCTCGCTTTTTGGGGCTCGCCATTAGCAACAAAACAAACACACACACACACACACACGTACTAATATAATAAATTACCCACACTCACAAACACAACAACAAGCAACATCTCAACCCAAGGCCCAAGCAGCCTAGAGCCTTTTTGTAGGGCCCAACATCCCTCGCACTCCCTCCCCCACTCCATCTCTGTCTGCCTCTCGCTTTCTCAAAAAAAAAAAAATGTTTAAAATTCCGCACGCATAACTTATAAAATAAAAATTAAAATTCCAATTGCAAACCTCAATAATAAAACACTCCTAAGTGCCAGTGCTGCTGCTACCACTGATGCTGGCTCCACACACATTCAGTTTGCTAAATATAAGGTGTATAATCCGCACAGTGGTTGAACATTAATTTTCGAGTAATTTAAAGAGCCAATTGATAGAAGATTCTATGCAAAATGCATCAGAAACGCTCTTATTGTCAGTATCGACCACTGTGCAAATGGCTTCAATAGCAAAGGAAAATGTGAGTTCTACTCGCATTTGGATTCGTCTTCTAAGCGGTACCTACACATCTCACACACACACACACACACACACACCCTGTTAGATTATTAAAAATTTGGCCAAGAGGCATCTATCAGTTATGGAGGTTCACCCGCGTCGACGGTGCGCGACTCATTTCAATGAGCTTTCGGTTTTTGGTAGCTGTGTAACGCATTTTTATGCCAAAATGCTGTCTGTGACTTGCCTCCTGCTCTCTCTTATTCGCTTTCATTTCGTATCCCTCAGTGGCCGCCACATCATGTAATTGGCATTCTGCACACTGGCCGAAATGAAAATGCTACGTGCTTTCATTTCAGGTTACGGCAGCGGGATAAGTCAGCCGAACGCTTCATTGACCACCGCGAATGAAGCCGGAACCAAGGGAAGGAAAAGACCAAAATGCTGGGCTTTTTAATTTTTTACGTTCCAGGCACACACACACACACACACACACCCAACTTAAAGTCAATCACCTCATACTCAAAAGTACAACAAAAGGCCCCTAGATCCTTTCAAGATGCTGGCAAATATTTGTGCCCAAAAAGGGTGCGGCCTGAATTTTTTGGCATCTCGCGCAAAATCGATAGCCTACGCATATGGAACTTTTCCATTCATTTTGCATATTCAACAAAATATTTTTTGTTTAATTTCCTCCTCTTTTTTTTGTTGGTGTGTGTGCGTGTGTGTGTGTGTGTGGCATGCCTTGGCATGCCTGTCATTGACAGCTAGCAAATTTCGTTGTCAGTTTCATGCGTCTTTCGATTGTTTGCCAAGGACAGAAATGGTTTTTCCATAGGTGAAATGTTTAATTGGAAGAAGTGTGGGAATTAAAATGGGGAAATAGGGTAACAAAGGCATACTTTTAATTGGTATAAAAAGGAGCAATTATGACATACCTGCAGATGTAGTAGATGTAGAAGGTAGAAGCAAACACCTGCAATTGGAAGAGAGAAAATAAATGAATTGAAAAGCGAAATTAATTAAATTTATTTTCAAGTTTTAGTTATGAAAATGTGGGCAATATTGAAGTGAACAAAATTTAAAATGAGGTGTAATTACAGTGTTTGCAAGAGTAAATTGCAGTGTTATCGGTAGAGGCCGAGCTAATTCATTATAAAACAATAAAGAAAGTCGGTCAAGCTCGACTATAACATACTCTGTACCAATGAAATTAAACGCTCAGCATAAATTTTGATGCTGCAGTAGCAGCTGAAAGCAGCGCTGCTACTGCGCTGCAGCAGCGAACAGTCTTTTGATCATAGCTCGACAACCGCTCATCCCATCTTTGCCATTCCTTTGGCGGATCGATGAGTTATACTAATTACTAATTATGTCCAGAAGAAACGAACCCTCTATCTTTACAACTGTGGGAGATGTGTCGTTTTTTGGAATTTGCGGAGGCGGGAGAGGGCGTGGCCAAAATTTAAAATAAACTTAATCTGCCTGCAGACTTAAGAAGCATATGTCCCATATGTGTCAAACCCCTATCTCTTACCGTCTCGGAGATCTAAGCATTCATACGAACATGACGGACATAGCTCGGCTATTAATGCTGATCAAGAATATATATACTTTATAGGGTCGGAGATGCTTCTTTCTGGCTGTTAAATACTTTTGCACAAACTTAAAATATAATTTTATAATGTTTTCGATGTTAAAATACGGTGTTGTCGGTGTTGTGATTGCTATCTGAAGTCGGTTTTGGCTAAATATATACTCAGATTAAGCGGAATAGGTAGTCTGTGGGTTGATTATCATGATATCTGGAGTGCATTCTTCTGATACATTGCATTACATTATACTCCTTTAACATTACTCCTTTAACTTTAACAGAAACGGTTATACAAATGCGGTGTGATTGCGGTGTTCGCTTTGGTGATATGCGGTGTTGTCGGCATTGCGATGCTGCGTCATAATCAAGTTCAGTCCGCATATGCTTTCCAAATCAAATAAGCGGTGCAAATACGGTGTGTAAGGTACGATGATGGTGCGTTGTGCTGTATTTCATAATGATTATGCTTTTTATATAAAAATTGCAGTGTTTGAAAAGCGGTGCAGCGATATATCAGCATATCAATACTTCCTTAAAGCTCAAAACCGTTTTTAATCTAAGTTTTTTATCCTCGATCCTCCTTTGGAAACCATTAAGACCCAGTTTTTGTCTCGATTATTAGTTTAAAACCACCGAATATCAGAAAAAATACCGGCAAGCCGCTGATAATTATATTATGATTTATTTTTTAAAGCTTTTTTGTTCTTTAAATACAACAACCCAAAAGCGAGTAGTCCCCGTTGACATTTTTGGTCAATGTTCTGAGGTTTGCCATACAGGAGCAACTCTACAATAATGAATAAGCGGTATAAGTGCGGTGTTTGCTATATTGAAAGCACAAGGCTCTGAATTTTAGACAATTTTTAAACATATCTTTTTCAACTAATTCGTAAAATTTCTTTTTTTTCTGCATTCTGCACTCCATAAGTACTTGATGTACTTCACACCTGAGCATCCTTACTACTGCTTCAAAATGCATGCAGTCTTTACTCTACTCGTGCCTTATTTGTGATTCGCTTTAGCAGCGCTAATGATATTCACGATACTCGTGTGACTCAATTGGTATACTTATGCACTTATGTTTATATGTCTCTCTTCATCTCTCTTGACGGGGTTTCTTTTTTGACATTACAAGAACAATTCTACTACGTTTGCAGATACTTTTTCTTAACCAACGAGAGCGGGAGATTTAATATATAACTATTAGGTGTCAAAGTAAATAAAAGATATTGGGCAGCCACCACATACACAAATAAACTAGTATGACAATAAGAGAGTGTTTGATTTGAGTGAATATTTTGGGTGTCAGGTCACAGGCCAGCTATAAACAGATAAAAAGCACCAAAGATTGCAGTTTCTCGACAGCTGGGAACAGTTTTCGAATTACTCTAATCCCAAATATATCCGATAACAAAAATCGAAAGCGACTTTATTGAATGGAGTCGATGCATTCAAGTTAACTATTCCAACTTGGCATAATTTATTTCAATTTTTTACATAAAAAAAAAAGTGCTGTCATCGTATCTAAGCTTCACTACTCCCTTTCAATCAGTTTCACCTTTTATCAGTCTGCTTTATATTTTCTTTTTACTGTGTTCCGTCGTCACCCACCTTTCAACCACCACCCA
This sequence comes from Lordiphosa andalusiaca, assembly GCA_035044965.1. Taxonomy (NCBI): domain Eukaryota; kingdom Metazoa; phylum Arthropoda; class Insecta; order Diptera; family Drosophilidae; genus Lordiphosa; species Lordiphosa andalusiaca. The sequence continues at coordinate 1,029,863 of JAWNNM010002509.1, forward strand.
GAATACTTGTAAATTTTAGAGTTGGTTTTTTATTTATATTTTGTTTTGCTTTTTCAAAGATATTCCAGCATAAATATGTTTGCTACTCAGTTGGCTCATCAAATTTATGAGCACTAACTCATAAAAACCAGCGTCTATAAAGCATAAAATTTAAAATGTTTGTATACGAGGATGGAGAACACGAGACAACACTTTGCCAGCGAAAGGGCCAGGAGATTTATGTACTTGGGCTTTCGACCAGACAAAGGTTTAAGTCTGTGGCTGGCTTTGTGGTAAATAGCAAGTTGCCACCAAAACCAACGGCCACGCACTTAAGTGCCGCCTGCCTATGCCAGCATCTGCATACGGGATAAGCTAAGACAAGCGGGGAGAGAGAGTGAGAGAGAGAGAGAGAGAGGGGGGGAGGGCCGGACGAAGGAGTATCAGCAAGAGGCGTAGCTATTTATTTAGCTAAAAACGCAATAATATATCATCTACAGTTTATCATTGCTATGACGCCAGACTGAAATTTTATCCTGAGAATTTATTACCCTACAATAAACACACACACACACACACAAGAAGTGCATGAGTGTGCGTGTCTGTGTGACAATACTTGGCAACTTACCAAATAACAAACAAATGTTAGACAAAACCTGCACAGCAGAGAAACAACCATTTGAACTCAAAGAAAATGGTGAAAAAGGTGGCACAAAATTCAAATTCAAATATTATCCGAATTTAATTTGAAACCTTAGGAAACCTTTCCACTTTTCGCTGCATACAAAATTCCCTTTTTCTCGTCCAGCGTAATTTTTAACTGGCTTTTAAAAATTCTTCTTACATTTGAGACACAATTCCAATCCATCTCCCTCTTTCCCAAATGCCATTTCTGTCAGCATTTTATATTCTCTTTATTAAACTCGGTGTGTCTACTGCCATATATGACCTTATATATATTCATATCAATCTCGAAAGCTGTCACAGACTGTAGCATGAAGTGCTCGCATATTTTTGACTATTAGCCAGGAGTAAAAATTTGTCAGATATACAGAGACGACTGAGGGCAAAATCAAATTGCTCGTCCTGTCAACTTTTTTGTTTCGTTCCGCTCATATTTTTGTGTTTTGCGTAACGAAATTTCTTTTTATTTCAGATAAATAACACAAGTTGGCTAAATTGTCAGCTGCTGGCCTCGTTTCTTGCTTCTCCATTATGCCTTCTACCCTTTTTTTTTTTTTTTTTGCTGCCTACACATTTATGTATGTACACAGTACGTACAAGTATGACAAGCCTTCAGTCTTCACATCATCATGTTCACATAGTTTCGCAGAGCGAGAGCGAGAGCAAGGGAGAAGTGTTTTGGCAAAATTGCCACACATTTTGTGCATAAATGACAAATGCCTTTCATGGCATAAAATATGACTTTGAAAATTGTTTTGTAGCAAATAAAAATAAAAAAAAAAGGCGTTGGCATGGATGCCCATTTGGGTTTATGGATAGAAATATTTATATGAAAGAGTTATGTGTACGAAACGATGGCGTGCGAAATGGTTGCGATTTGTGCTAAAAACAAACTAATGGCAAATCGTTAAGCAAAAATTTTAGCCCAAATTTGGGTTAAACTTAAAGTTTGCCAATGACAACTGTGAAACTGAAGTCAAAACCGAACTTATTGCCTAAAGCTAAACTTTTGGAATTAATTAATTTGTTATGCTAAAAGTTGAAAGTTTTGCTAAAAGTTAACGTCTTTGTAAGCCAACCAACAAATGTTGCCTAGACAAGAGTAGACGCCTTATTGGACAGCGAAGTGAAACTTATTGTAAGAGGTCAGTGAACTTTATGATTTGATGTAAAAATATACATAAATTCTACATTTTTACTGTGCGAGTTTTTAAGAGTAAAAAAATAGAGGAAAGTTAACTTCGGCTCGGCTGAAGTTTGTATACCCTTGCAGCACGTTTTTCTAACTAGTTTTTTTCACTAAGAAAACATTTTTGCCTCTACTTATATTAAAACAGATATACAAATATCAAATATACAAAAAATGGGCAAAGTTAAAAAGTTTTTCTCACTAAAACTACTTTTCTGACCCTACTTTTCTATGATAGCTTTACTATATAGATGTCCGATTTCGACCAAACTTAGTGAAATTATGGAAAAGCATAGCAAACTAAGAAATTCAAAGTTTGGAAAAAAGTTTTTCTCACTAAAACTAGTTTTTCGACCGATCGTTCCTATGACAGCTATAGCCTATAGTCTTCCGATATTGACAAAACATCGTAGAATTGTGTGAAAGCTTATAAAATAAATATATGGCAATTTAAAAGAAACAAACAAGTTTTTCTTACCAAGACTCTTTTTCTAACCTAACTTTTCTACGACAGCTATACTATATAGATGTCCGATTTTTACCAAACTTGGTGATATCATGAGAAAGCATAGCAAACTAAGAAATACAAAGTTTGAAGGCGTTTCCTTTGAAAACAAAAAAGTTTTTCTCACTAAAACTAGTTTCACGACCGATCACTCCTATGGCAGCTATAACCTATAGTCTTCCGATTTTAACAAAATTTTAAATAGAAATGTGACTAATTTGAAGAGGTTTACATTGAAAACAAAAAAGTTTTTCATACTAAGACTTATTTTCTAACCTTAATTTTCTATGACAGCTATGATGTAGTTGTCCGATTTTGACCAAACTTTGCAGAATCATGAAGAAGCATAGAAAATTAGTAAATACGAAGTTTGGAGACGTTAGCATTTAAAACAAAAAAGTTTTTCTCACTAGAACTAGTTTTTAGACCGATCGTTCCTATGGCAGCTGTATGTTATAGTCATTCGATCCAGTTAGTTCCGACAAATGTGCATCGTTTTTGTACCAGAAGACTTCGTACAAAGTTTGGTCGTGTTAGCTGCAGAACTGATGGACGGACAGACGGATAAAGCTAAATCAACTCCGATCATCATGCTGAATCAAGAATATATATACTCTATGTGGTCGGAAATGCTTCCTTCTTTGCTTTACAAACATCTGGACATATTCAATATACAGTCTGCAAGGGTATTAAAACTTTTCGAACATAATTAAGGACATTTCAAAAGGTTTGACTTAAGAACGTTCGTAGAGGGTTTAGATTTGATTCATAGAACAAAAAGAATTTCTTTTCGAACTTTTTGTGTATATGACTTTCCGATCCAATTTAAGGAGTCACTACGATATACTAAAGTAAAAGCTTTAAGAGTTGATATAGGTTGATATTAAAAGCGATCCAAAAACATATATAAGTTTTAAAACTTTTTTCGGAATGTACTATTTTCGAAAATTTGGAGAACAAACCTTTCCCCGCATATTTTAAAGCAAGTCGGCATCCTATAATAACTCTTGAGTCTTGTTGTGCCATTCTATGTGCCCACTTATATGTTTACCAGCAATAAAAACCTAAAGGAGAAACAATTTCATTTGTACATTCAATTATTTCTATCAGTGTACAAATTGCATTCAACTACTTGCTCAGCATTATCATCATATCCAACTTTAACTATGTACAAAAAAAAAAAAACAATCTAATAAATTCCCTTGCAAATGGCATGCTTAGACAGAGAAGAAAAAAACAGCTCAGCTGTGCTCCATTTATATTGCAGAAGTGAAATCATTTCATTGCCAGAGTGCAGCAGCAGATGAACACAAAAATACTTAGCATAAACTCGTTTTTGGCCTGGCCTATTTCAATAATAATAAAAGCAAAATACTTCAGCGAGAGAGAGAGAAGCAATTGCAAAAATATTTCTCATAAAATGCCCGCGCTTACATAAATATTTAAACTAAAGGCGAAGGCATGAAAAGTATTTCTTCTTTTTTTTTCTGCTTCTTCGACAGAAGTGGCATATAAAAGCCTTGTGCCAGCTGGCGGCATCGTCGTGTATTTGCCAAGCCATAAGACGAGGCAACGTCTAGGATTTTGCCATCGCTCTTTCTCACTCTACCAAATAGTGTGAGTGATGGGTCTGAGTATGAGGATATACTCGCATGTGTGTGTGTGTGTGTGTGTACAGATGTGGGCCAGGTCAGCTTAGCCTGTCCTTGCACTGGAAAAACGTCTTTCAATAGAAGAACTCAAACTGGCAAAACATGTTGGCACTAGCCCAGTTACTGATTACTACGCAGAGAGAGAAGCATAGTGCAAATGCATTTGGCTATTTGGAGCATTGCGTGAATGATTCAAAAAACGAGCATATGACAAAAAAGCTGTGTCAAGGAGTCTAGGGCGATATAAAAATATGTTTGAGGAACTTTTCAGCAGACAATTTATGGAGGCAGCTGCGGGAAAATTAACAATAAACACAAGAACCGAAGTTAAACCTACTTAACAAATATTATATTATTCCAAGAAATAATAGAAACAATAAGCCATTAACTGGATTACAAGATACAACAATACCAAAACATAATAAAAATAGTAAAGCAATTTAATAAAATATGTTCTAATTTTTTTCGGTGCTGTCTGCTTGCCAAAAAGACAGGTACAAATTGTAAAGACTCGATCGCTCTCTGTACAAACTTATTATACTCTATGTACCTTTGGTACAGAGTATAAAAAGAGGAGAGGGCAGAAATGTTGTTAGTTTCCCATCGTCATGGTGTTTTAGGGTAGCTGCTGTTTATTTCTGAATGCCTGTAAAAAGGAACCACATGTTTCGAGTTCTTCTGAAAATTAAAAATATTCAAAACCATACTATAAATTTTTAAACCAATTAAAATTTTCTAAAGAAAATATAGGAAAATTAACGAAGTATGTTTACCTTTGCAGCAAGCTTTTCCAACTAATTTGAAGGACATTTTCACTGAAAACAGACAAGTTTTTCTCACTAGACTTCTTTTTCGACTCCACTTTTCTATGACAGCTATGCTATATAGATGTCCGATTTCGACCAAACTTGGTGGAATCATGGAAATGCATAGCAAACTTAGAATAACAAAGTTTGGAAGCGTTTTCTTTGAAAACAAAAAAGTTTTTCTCACTAAAACTAGTTTCTCGACCGATCAGTCCTATGACAGCTATAACCTATAGTCATCTAATTTTCACAAAACGTTGATGAATTGCGTGAAAGCTTATAAAATGAATATATGCAAATCTAAAAGAGGTTTATATTGAAAACCAAAAAGTTTTTCTTACCAAGACAATTTTTCTAACCTTACTTTTCTATGGCAGCTATGCTATATAAATGTTCGATTTCGACTAAAATTTGCAGAATCATGGAGAAGCATAGACAACTAGTGAATACGGAGTTTGGAGACGTTTGCATTGAAAACAAAAAAGTTTTTCTCACTAGAACTAATTTTAAGACCGATCGTTCCTATGGTAGCTATATGTTATAGCCATCCGATTCGGTCGGTTCCGACAAATGTGCAGCGTATTCATGGCAGAAGACTTCAAACAAAGTATGGTAAAGATAGCTTTCAAACTAACGGAGGAGATAGCATAGAAACAGACGGACAAGGCTAAATCAACTCAGCTCATCTTGCTGATCAAGAATATATATGCTTTATGTAATCGGAAATGCTTCCTTCTATGCATTCCAAACATTGAGACCTTTGCAATATACCTTCTGCAGGGGTATAAAAATCATAAACACAACTTAATCAATTCAAAAGTTATTAATTATACTCTGTACCGTAGGTACATAGAGTATTATAAGTTTGTGCAAAAGTATGTAACATCCAGAAGGAAGCATCTCCGACCCCATAAAGTATATATATTCTTGATCAGCATCAACAGCCGAGTCATGTCCGTCTGTCCGTCTGTCTGTCCGTATGAACGCACAGATCTCAGAGATGGTAAGAGATAGAGGTTTGACATGTATTGGACATATGCTTCTAATGTCTGCAGGCAGATCAAGTTTATTTTCAATTTTGGCCACGCCCCCTCCCGCCCCCGCAATTTAGAAAAAACGTCATATCTCCCACAGTTTTGAAGATATATGGCTTGTTCCTTCTGGACATATTTAGTTATTAGGATAACTTATCGATCCGCCAAAGGAATGAAGAATATCGGATGAACGGTTTTCGAGTTATGATCAAAAAACAAATTTTCTTGGTACAGAGTATGTTATAGTCGGGCTTGACCGACTTTCTTTCTTGTTTTGCAACATGTTTTGGGGTATTCCCACTTTTAGCTGGACTTGGCTGTTGATACTGATCAAGAATATATGCTGCCTTCTGGTTGCTCTTGCATATTTAATAACCCTACTCATACTCATTGCACAATTTACCGACCACCCCTGACCCCCACCCTCGTGTTTGTAGTTTAATTGTACACATTTACCCACATAAATCTCAAATAGTCGATTTTCCTCTTATCTTTTTTACTACCAAATTCTTGTTAACAGTTTAGAGCCATTCATTTTAGGTAAGGGGCTTCGGAAAAACGAAAAATAAAAAATAAAATCGTTCGCTTGGCTTTCACACAGCTTGTCTATACATTATACAGAAAAAGCATTCCCATTTCAGTTTCAGCCTTTTGCATATTCTCATGACTGCCTGTCATTTGGTATTTGTTTGTTGTGTCTTCACCCTCCTCCCACTGCCCCAACATACAATGTTTGTTCGTTAGTTGCACGCATTTTCAACGCCTTTCGCTGCCACAGCAAACAAAAAAAAAACAACAAAAAAAAAAGGAGAGAAATGAAAGGAAAACACCAAACCATAAGCCAAGTGCCTGTCTTGCATCTTGTTTCTGTCATTTCAGGCTAATGCCTTCGCTCCAGTTTCCTTTTTCGTGTTCAATGTCTATCGTCATTGCCGTTTCTTAACCAGACACTGCATAGTGAGTCCCACTAGCAGTTGTTGTTTTCTGTTTTTGTTATTCACAGCTGGCAGCTTTTTCATTCTCCTTGATACACATCATTCAAGCCTGCTTAACGTGTCCTTCTTTATTAACTTGAACAGGATTCCAGCGGATGGTATTGTGTGAATTGGGAAATTGTAGGGGAATTGGCTGTGCGTGTGTGTGTGTGTGGTTGTCAATTTTTTGCCTAATGTGTGTGTGTGTGTTTTCTTTCTCTTTTCCAGCGCCAACACCACAAACAACTTTTTGCAACAATGCCAGGGGCTTAAAAGGTATGTAAGTTGCATAGTTCTAAGAACACTTCATCCAAATATTCCATGGAAAAGTTCTACAAATACTGAAATACTTTTGTTGGAAACTAAGAAAGTTTTCAGGGGTTTCCCTTACCCCTTAAGTGTAAGTGCAAATCAAAATTTGAATAAGCTTTTAGGGATGTCGACTTTAACAAAATTCCACCCAGCCACTGATCAATTTATTTGTGCCCCCCACTCTCTCTCTCCTCTCAGCGCGACGGCTATTAAAAACGTTTAATTGTTTATTAATGCGCACTTCCCCAGCACTCGCGGCGTGAAAAAATAAATTAATTAGTTGCTATTTTAAATTTGGCGCAGACAATTTAACATCAGCGTCGAGGGGCGGCAAGCACATAAAATTTATTAAGAATTGTCCAAGGGGGGGAGGAGCAGTGCATGAGATTTTCTGCCTAATGACTGCAACAACGTCTGTTGGAATTTATTTTGGGCTGCTCGCTCTCTTCTTTGATTTATGCGGCTTGCACTTGTTGTGTCCCCTAGTCCCCTGCCCTTCCCTAACCAACCTAAGCCCTACGACTCAGCCAATTTAATTGCTCTGTGGATTTTCACACTAAGTCCATGTTTCCTGCAAACAGCATAAAAATAACGCACAAAAACACAAAAGGGGGGCGAGCAGCAAATGCACGAATGGCATGTGGGGTGATGATTAATGAGACAATTTTTTATGACAAGCCACAGTGGGGCAGGGCTGATGAATTTCGGGTGAAATTTTGTGAATTATGGAAAAAGATTATATAAATTTTATGAATCAGGAAAGTTATTTTCGGTTCGGCCGAAGTTTGTATACCTTTGCAGCACGTTTTTCTAACTAATTTGAACAGCATTTCCACTGAAAACAAACAAGTTTTTCTCACTAAGACTACTTTCTGACCCTATTTTTGTATGACAGCTATACTATATGGATGTCCGATTTCGACCAAACTTCGTGGATTTATGGGAAAGCATAGCAAACTAGGATATACAAAGTTTGGAGGCGTTTTCTTGAAAAACATAGTAGTTTTTCTCACTAAAACTAGTTTCTCGATCGATCATTCATATGGCAGCTATAGCATAAATTCATCCAACTTCGAAGAATTGTGTGAAAGCTTATAAAATAATTATGTGCCACTTTTAAAGAGATGTACATTGAAAACAAAAAAGTTTTCCTTGCTTAGACTATTTTTCTAACCTTACTTTTCTATGGCAGCTATAATAAATAGATGTCCGATTTCGACTAAAATTGGTGGAATTATGGGAAAGCATAGCAAACTAAGAAATACAAAGTTTGGAGGCGTTTTCTTTGAAAACCAAAAAGTTTTTCTCACTAAAACTAGTTTTTCGACCTATCATTCATATGGCAGCTGTAGCCTATAGTCATCCGATTTGGACAAAACTTTAAAGAAATGTTTGAAAGCTTATAAAATGAATATATGTCAATTTTAAAGAGATTTACATTGAAAACAAAAAAGTTTTTCCTACTAAGACTATTTTTCTAACCTTACTTTTCTATGGCAGCTATACTATATAGATGTTTGATTTCGACCAAATTTCGCAGAATTATGGAGAAGCATTGAAAACTAGTAAATACAGAGTTTGGAGACGTTTGCATCAAAATCAAAAAAGTTTTTCTCACTAGAACTAGTCTTTCGACCAATCGTTCCTATGGCAGCTATATGTTATAGTCATCTGATCCGGCCGGTTACGACAAATGTGCAGCGTATTTGGACCAAAAGACTTCGTGCAAAGTTTGGTCGCGATAGCTTTAAAATTGACGGCGGAGATAGCATAGGAACATACGGACATGGCTATATCGACTCAGCTCGTCATACTGATCAAGAATATATATACTTTATGTGGTCGAAAATGCTTCCTTCTATGCATTACAAACTCTCTACAAGGGTATACAAATAGCGCAAAATTAGGAGTTTTATTTTCCTAATTTTTTTTTTTAGTTTCAATCTTGCTATTTCTTTCTACCTTTCGATGCTTGTAACGCTTAGATGTACTATCCAGGGATGCACTTGCATTTTCAAACTACTAAGAAGACTGCAAAAAATCTGGAATTAGTAGTAGATCTCTTCACTATCTTTCAATCCATACACTCAGAAAACATTCGCCCCGAAAGCTAGAAATTCTTCTATAAAATCCGTCCTAAGGCGATTCACCCTAAAATTAAGAAAAATATTTTCTCATTAACGGAAAATTTTCAAAGTTTCAGGGCGAATTTTTTTATGAGTGTAGTCTATCAGAGTTGCCAAACAACTCTTTAGGCAGGGCACAGCCCACCGCCGCACCTCATCAAGGAGCACATAGGCACAAGTAGTAAGATGTAGTAGATTTGTCACAATCTTGCAATAGAACCTGCTTCTGCGGCCCAGAATAGGTATCGAGCAGAAGTTTGGCACAGAGTCTTCTTTGGACAGAATTGTTGAAATCGGATGACTTGTTCCTTGTAGCTGTCTTAGAAGAGATAGGTTTCAAGTGCATCATAACTTTGGCACTAAAGAAATTAACTTTGCTTGCTCGTTTTATATAATTTCACACCATTCTGCAAAGTTGGAAAAGTATCGGATGATAGGAAAAATAGGTTGAACAAACCCGTTCTAGAGTAAAGGAAGAAACAGTTTTGTTTTCAATCTATGTATTTGTAAGTTGGATCAAAATCTGATGACTACATTAAGAAACTGCACTTAGATTAATAGGTTGTAGGACTAGTTTTTAGTAACAAGAACAAAGGTACACAGAGAGCATCTCCGACCCCTTAAAGTATACAAATTCTTGATCAGCACCAACAGCAGACCCCATCTGCTCACTAAAAACTCACAGATCTTAGAGATGGTTCAACTACCCAAACTCAAAAACAGTAAACTGCTTGTGTTAACTTTGAACTTTCAACCACTGTGCATCACCCTCACCACCTCCAATCTTAAATATGTATGTCTTGTCATCTGCACATGAATAACATAAATTGCCTTATGAAAAATGAAGAATAGACTTGAAGAGGGAGAGGGGATTGGGCGAATGAATCTGAGTCTGAATCTTCGAAAATAAAACGTTTCTGGCTGTGGCTTTCGCTCGGTGGCAACCATCATTACAGAGCTGAGTGCGATAAGCGACGTTGCATGCGGTGACACAACCGACGATTGCCACAAAGATGATGAATATGAAGTTTCTGTGACAGACAAGAACGCGAATTGATGTGTCACGTGGGTGCAATGTTGTTTGTCGACTTTTGAAAGATTTATATGCAGTCTGTTGACAGCCGAGCGAAATTAACACAAGTTCTGAAGTTGTGAAGTTAAGATTAAAATTCCAGGCGGCATTTGTTAAAGTTTATGTACTTTGTTGTTGTTATTGTTGTTGTGGTTGTTTCACTTGCACATTTAATATACATAAAAATTATCCGCCTCCGAATCCATATCTGGTTGTTGAAGATTTCGAGTTCGCTGGCAGCACTGCATTAGTATTTCACATCTTGGCCAGGGTGGACAATGGACTTTGTAGCCCTCGGTAGTAGAAGTAGGAGTAGTGGTAGTAGGAGTAGTGGTAGTAGGAGGAGTAGTAGGAGTAGTAGTAGCAGGAATAGGAGTAGTAGGCTTAGGAGTCGTATTAGGAGCAGCAGTAGTACTTTGTGCATTCGATTCGAAAAGTACGAGCAACAAAATTGAGCACCACTTCCAATAGAAAATCATTCTGAATGTCTTTAAAACTGAGAACAAAAATTAGTTTGGCCAGGGGAGCTTATTTAAGCATGAAATTACTAATTAGATTCTGTATGGTGAGTGCATATGAACGTTGCACTTTGTTATTTGATACCAAACAGAAAAAACTGCCCAAAATATTATATTAAATTCCTTGAAGTGTAGTTCCCCACTTCACCCGCTCCCTGCCAACACACAAATGGGTTATCTTCTCATGTGTCAACCTTACTCGCAGGTTTCTTTCCAACCAACCCTCCCTCCACCGCTTTACCATTCGCCGGCTTGTTCTATTGCCGTAACAAATCCATTTTACCTGTCAGCTTTAACGCGTAAGCAAATGGCAAAACGGCAGCTGGGCAAAGAAAAACGAAAAAGCACAGCATGGAAAATACCTAGCTACATACATACACACCCACAACCCACCTATTCAAGTGGGAGGGGCGGGTTGCACACTCAACTGATATATTGCGATGGCACAATTAGAGCGCAGTCCACAGAATGAAACGTTGACTGCCGCGAAAACAAACCACAAGGGCCCTGCGAATTATAGAAACAGGAAGATCAAAACCGAAGCTTGGGTGCCCTAGGTTAATCAATTTTTCAAATAGAATTGCAAGTCATTTAGTTGGTTTTTGCATTAAATTCGAAATTTTCCTTAATTTTTTTTCATATTTTGTCGATTGCTAGAGGAAATCAAAAATGTACTTATTTTTTCATCTTCTTAGCTTTCAGCAGTGGTCGGCAATGTGAGCCGAAATGTTGCCACTGCCAGCTGAGAGTTCGCATAAATATGGTTCAAAACAAAATGGGTTTTATAAAGATTCTCTTTTTTGATTTGCTTTTTTTTTTGTACAATTAAGATATCAATCCTCTCAGTCCCTCTTTTCATCAAACAAGCTCAATCAGCACTAATTCCTTCACTTCCCGAGTATTTTACTTTATGGCTGTAATTATCGCACTGTTTCGCTAGAGGTTGACAGTCGTCTGCGTTAAGATGCCGACTTTCGTGTTCAGTATGAGGTGGCGAGTTCGATAAGGTAGCGTTATAAAAGAAACAAGTAAGAAAGTCGGTCAAGCCTGATTGTAGCTTAGTCCGTGCCAACGAAAGTGTATGCTTAGTGTGAAGTTTGATGCTGCAGTGTCAAGCTGTAAGCAGCGCTGCTGCTGTGAACATTCTTTTGCTCATAGCTCGACTCCTGCTCATCCGATCTTTTCCATTCTTTTGGCAAATCGGTTAATATTTTTAATGACTTTTTATGTGCAGTAGAAACGTACCTTCCAACTATAGAATTGTCGGAGATATGACTTTTTTTCTACATAGTGAAGGCTGGAGAGGGTGTGACAAAATTGAAAATAAACTTGTAGGCAGCAAGAGTGAGAACATTTTCTCCCATACTAGTCGAACTTCCAACTCTTACTATTACTGAGATCTGTTTGTTTATACGGACATTCTGCTGATGGTGATCAAGAATTCATATTCCATATGGAACCGGTGATCTTCCTTCATACTTTTACACAAACTTAATATACTTCGTGTACCTTTGGTATAAAGTTGTTTGGTTGGATAATGAGCGCCCTTACTTTTGAATCTGTGCTGCTCTTTATTCAAGAGTGAACGATCTTAATCTTAAGTTTGATACAACAATGAATATTCTTAGTTTATCGACAAGATTGATTCAAGATTGAGCAATCTTGAATTTGAGTACATTTGGCACGTTTTTCTACTTGATTTGAGAATGTTTTGTAATTGGTTCCAGTTTTAAAGCTCTTGTATCAAGAAAAACGAGACTAAAATGCATACTTGGATCAAGAATTTGGCTCTGGATTGTAGAATTTTCATTCTTATCAAACTACTGATATGAAACGTTCTTGATTTAAGTATGCAACTCTCAAATTTGTTCTCAGTTTTCATCGTCAAACACCTTGAACAAACCCAATTTGATATTATTAGGATACTACATACCGTGCACGCTATTTCTTGAATGGCTTGAATCGATTGTAAAGGCAACTTAACAACTCTGAGCTCAGATATTAAAATTCTAAATTGATCAGAGCTCTCACCGTATATTTTCTGCGCAGATAGTGAGCAGTTCAGAGAAGAATACCTTGCCTATTGGCAGCAGTATAATTTCGATTATAATTTCGTTATAATTTGTCTGTTGTTTGAAAGGCAAATTTAGTACGCCAGAGTTTGGAAAAGTATTTTTTGTACATTTTTCTATATAAATTCGCAGATAATTCTTTTGAAAAGTTAAGTGAACGCCAAATGCCTTACAGATTCCATATGCTCCAACAGAATTATAAAGCAAAATAAATAAATTCCTGTGTAAACAAAATCAAGCTCAAATACAAACACACACACACACACACTCTCCCTATACACAATACATATACCAATTGTACATATGTAAACTTTTTGGCTTCTTTTCCTTCTGTACAATTGCAAATTACGAGTTTCGTGTACAGAAAATGGAGGCGCATTAAATCAAATCAAATCAAATGAAATGAAACACGCTTGCTCGCTATTTGCTCGCTGCTTGTTAGCAGCCAATGCGTATAAATGCGCTGTCTCTGTCGCTCTCTCCCCCCCTCTCCCTCTCTCGCTTACTGTTTCTGTCGCGCTTTTGACATTCAACTGACAGTTTAGCATATTGTCGGCTAATTAAACGCATGTGCAGTTGACCCGCGTAGTTGACAGGAGAGGCAGAGGCTGATTTTTTTTGGTTTTTTTTTTTTTGCCTGGCATAAGCGCTAATTAGTCCCTGGGCGCAGATCAAACGCTTGACTTTGGTACCCACATTTCTGTTTTCATTTTTTGCCTGTTTAATGTTTGTCTCCAAAGGGACACAATTTTTGTTGACTTCAATTTCTGTGTTTTCTTCTTTTTTTTTGTATTTTGTGTACTTAAATTAAATGAAAACACAACATTTCCAAGAGATCAAAGCAAAATGCGACATGTCTATGGGGAACCGACCGACTGCTTAAGGGGTAAGCGGAGGGGAAATGACAGCGAGAAATCCAATAAACTTGATTAAATGGGAAATCAGCACATAAATGACAATAATGAGCCGAAAGATGGCTGATTAATTAAGAGCGAGATAGACATGTAATTGCCTTAAAACGAGATCCTTAAGCTCGAGCTCAGGCTTAAAAGCTCTGCTCGATAAAAATTGTGACCAAAATGCAATTTTCCCAAATTAATTAGTCAAACAATCCATCAAGCCCTTAGGAAAATTAAGTTAGACCCACATCGGGGGCCCAAAGGAAGCCGAACGAACGTGACCATCCGCAATTTGTGCAGCAAACATTTTTTCACGTCCGTTGTTCCGTTGCCTTAGCTGGCCAAATATTGACGAAATGTTCGTCCTTCCTATTTTCCGTTAGGGGTTACAAAATCCTTGAAGCACTTGCTGGACACTTCAAAAGGGCGTGCGCACTCAATTTGCCGCATCGAAATGTAATTTTAATCAAAAAAAAAGAAAAGAAAAAAAAATCCCAATACATTGTTAAAGCAGGGCGGATTTTTCTTAGAAATTACAATTACAGTTACAGTACGCCCTCCCCACAGACAGACAGACAGACAGACAGGCGGGCAGACCGGGAGACAGACAAGACAATTAATTTTTAATGCGCCTCTCACAGCAAATCAGCAGCACAGAGTGAAAGCCGGACAACAAACAAAAATGAATGGCATCGTTGAGAGAAAGTGGCACTACTAATTGCACTCATTCACACGGCCAAAAGCGTACAACAAAGGAGCTTCCAAGTGGTCCCCGAACAGCAACAGAAACAACAATAACAACAACTACAACAACAACAACAACAGCTACAGCAACAACAACAGCATCAATAGCCATAGTCGGAGAGCTAGAGGAAGAGCCGTCTCCTTGACATACGGAAACGGAAGCGTTAGTTGCAAGGATATGTTGCAATTGTGCGCACTGCAGCTAGTTACTATGGGAGGAATGCATATTCAAAGTAGTTAAATTGGTTAAGCTAGGTGTTGGCAAAGATCGCTTGAGCGACAGACTAGTTGACAGCAAGGGAAAGTTCGCTGCCGCATCGTTTTTTAAGCATTTAAATTGATTATTTTCATTTTTGGAAATTCGACCACCACCGAAAGAGTCAAGAAGTTTTCAAAATTATTTCGAAATATGCTCATTCAGAAATATATAAATATGTGTGTCACTTCGGAAAACCTTGATCAATATTCTGTCACTGGCAATTAAAACTAGAAAGCTTACCAAACTTCGACTGTGCATTAGTTTTTATATACTTGTCAAAAAATTAAAAATTCTTAAAAATTCCCACAACGACACATTTTCCGATATGATATAGTAATTCGATTTGGTCCAAAATTTGTAGAATTAGGTAAAAGCATTTGAAACAATCAAATACAACATTTCGGGATGCTACCATTAAAAATAACAAAGTTTTTCTAATAAAGACTGTTTTTCAGACCTGTCTTTTGTACGGAAGCTCTACCAAATAGTTGTCCGACTTTCATCAAACTTGGTAGAATTATAAAAAAAACATAGAAAACCTACGATTACAAAGTTTGGAGACGTTTCCATTGAAATGAAAAAAGTTTTTCATACTATAACTAGTTTTCCGACCGATTGTTCCTATGGAAGCTATGAGATATAGTCATCCGATCCGGCCGGCTGAGACATATTAGTAGCGTGCAGCAAAAAGAAGAATCTCTTCAAAACTTATAGATAAGTTTGCGTAGAAACATACAGACAGAAGGACGGACGGACAAAGCTCAATCGACTCAGCTCATCGTGGTGATCAACAAATGAATATTTCTATGCGTTTCATTCTTCCGTTATCAATCGCTTGTATTTCAATAATAAAACCTTCATAAAAGTATAAATAAAATCACACCAATTCAACCCTTAAAAGTTAAACTTCACAGAACCTTGTTCAATTTTCAACTAACACCGAAAATGAATTACCTTTTTGTTCAAACTCAACCCATGGTTCAAAGCAGGGTTCGGGTTCAGCATTGCTGCTTGTGAACTGCAATTACGTGCCATTGAAGTTTCATTGTCAGTGGAATGCATGCCAGATAGCAAATAGCCCGAGACTCGGCCCTGTCTCGGTCTCTCCCCTTCCGTGGTAATTGTTATGCCAATTCCTCTGTCTGTGTGCCAAATTAAATGGAAATCAACCAAAGAGACGAGACCACATAAATGCGTTAAATGTTAACAGGCGATTTTGCAGCGCACATAAAAAAAATGTCAACTCGCATTTGCGTGCAGCTTGGCTCTTATCTTCTACGTATGTCGGTCTACGGCTTAGACTTACAGTCCCCCCCTCCCTGGGGTGCAAATTGACAATTTCTGTGAAATTGCACAAATACAAGACGCTGCTCCAAATATTTTTATGGCAAATTACACCAGCCGCATGTGTGTGTGAGCGCTGGATTGCGTCTGGAAAGTGTCGTAAAAACGTTTGGGCGGGTTTTTTATGATTGGTTTTTTAGACAGAAGAAGGAATATATAAATAAAATATAAACTGCGTCAGAGCTGAGGGAAAGAAGCATACCGACATATAATTAAACATTAGGCAAATGTCATAAAATGGATCATTCAAATGATAAAGACATTGGGCACAATTTCCTCAGTTCCGTACATAAATTTAAGAGGTCCGCAATAAGAATTTGATATTATTGCACATTTGAAATTATGGGAATTAAGACACATTCTTTTGACGCCTTAATAATCAATTCCGTTTAATATGCACAAAAGGAAAAGCCCGAAAAGCAAAAAAAAATATAAAAAAATTGGAGCAGTTTTTAATGAAAGCTTCAACACGTGGCAAGGCTTTTGCTTAATTTATTTCTTAATTCAAAATCCCCTTTTGCCTTAGGCAACTGAGGCACTTAAATTCCACCCCCAACCCAGCTGACACGCGTATATCAAAAGAAAACGCGTAAATAATGACGAGTTTTTGCGGCTGCACACAATTTTATAGACTTGCCATTGCCACAAGTACAGACCAACTAAAGTGTCTTTTGCTAATACGCTTAAACTTAATTAAAAACTTATCAACTCAGCTGAGCCAAGCAATTTGGTAACAGAAACCAGTAAATAACATTATCAGGCACTCGAAGTCAGACCACAACAGTAAGAAGCGAACACTTATATCCCAAAACCCAAGTGGATACGCTTCACCGCACCTAAAGCTAAGTAAGGAGGAGACCACAATAAACTATTTTCAGTTGAGTTTTATTGCAGGCATCTTGAAGTGAATGGCTTTGGAGAGATTTAAGAAGTTGGCCGTAAGATAAAGTGAGTTGAAGGGAAAGTGTAATTAAAAGCGGTGACCCAGATGCATCAATATTTTGATTAAGATGATTGCTGGAGATAGGAAAACTAGGGTAATTAACGCTGAATTTGTAAAAATATTTAGATTTGTATACCAAGCCTTTGGACAAAGTGAACCAAACAAAAGGGGAATTGAAATGTGGTGACCAAACTTTTTTAAACTAATCTTCTAGATTTGCAGTGTGACAATGTACGGAAAAATTATTAAATAATCTAAAATGGTGACCCCGACGCTTAAAAAATTTGATGAAGATCATTAGAAAAAAGAAAAACTAAGATAATTAATGTACAAATAGTAATCAACAAGTATTCGCATAATTTTATGAGAAAATTTTGCCAATGGTAGCAATAATAAAGGATTATTTTAAGATGGTGACCCCGACGCTTCAGAGTTTGGATGCAGATAAGCTTAAAATGAAAAAGCTATGTTCATTGATGTAAAAGTTACTCAGTAACGAGATCTTAAACTCTCGCCTAGGCACAGTTTAAATGAAAT
This sequence comes from Lordiphosa andalusiaca, assembly GCA_035044965.1. Lineage (NCBI taxonomy): Eukaryota > Metazoa > Arthropoda > Insecta > Diptera > Drosophilidae > Lordiphosa > Lordiphosa andalusiaca. Next base: position 1,047,512 of record JAWNNM010002509.1, read on the forward strand.
TGGAAAAGTAATTTAAAGTGGTGACCCCGACGCATCAATTCTTTCATAAGTACCATTTTGTGTAGATAACTCTAGGTTAATTGTGTTTCAATTTGCAAATAAGAAGCATTTTGAATTCTTGCCATTGGAAAAGGTGAGCAAAAATGGAAGACTGCTTTAAAATGGTGACCCCGACGTATAAATATTTTGATTAAGATATTTATGGTAAGCGTAAACTATGTTATTTGATGTTAAATTTGTAAGAAACCAGAATTCTTAGTCTTCTAATGAGCCATTTAGCTAAATGTAAAGTTAATTTAAAACTAGAGACCCAGAAGGTTCACATTTTTAGGGCCATAATTATGTTGGTTTAGCATTACTCTCTAAGTAACAGGGTCTGGAGCACTAGGCCTAGACCAGCTTAAATTCGAAAAGAGACAATTAATACAAGTGGTGACCCCGACGCATCAATGCTACTGGGAAGATCATTTCGGTATATAAAAACCAGTTTAAGTGTTGTGGAACTTGTTGCCAACAAATATTCTTCGACATTCCAATCGACAATACTAGCCAAAATTGAAAGATTATTTAAAATTGGTGACCCCGACTCATGACGATTTTATGAAGTGAATAATTATGTTATGTTATGTTTCATTTTTAGGTAACATCATCAATATCCCCAGTCAAAAGTTAAAATGGGAGAGATTATATATGTGGTAACCCTGAAGTATCGGAATTTGTGAAATCAAAAGAAGAACTACGCAAAAGATCACAATATTTAGTATCGTACGAGTGTTTTTAGTATCAAATCGGCCTTCATCTGAAGAAATATCAAGATGCTTAGACTTAGTATCATTTTGATATGAAAATAGTTATGCTATGGAGTGAAATTTGATATTTTAATTAATCTTGAAGGCCGATTTGATGTTTTCTTCTGTTTAAGTAACCTCAAATGCAATTTGAAAGCTTCAAATAATCTAAGACTGTGCAGCCAACATGTACCAAGGAGTCTATCGTAAAAACGACTTTTATATTAAATGCTTCATACGAGAAAATGTAGGGGGATACATTTTACTACATCAAAAGTGTATCTTAAATTAGTCATAAATATTTTCCTTCTCTCTCACACACACATGTGTATACCTAATTGTATACCAGCAGCTGCGTTCCACTCAGCATTAGTTCCGCCCAGGAAAAGGCTTCCACTTTGTGACTTGAACTTCAAAGTGCCTGCTTTTTTTTTTACGGCGAACATGTCATAACATGTGAAAATTAAAATTTACATGACAACTTAAGCGACATTCTGGCGCAGGCGTTCACTGGTTGCTGACTGCCTCCCTCTCTCTTTCCCCGTATTATTATTTCACTTGGATTTTTTTTTTTTTTTGGCAGGCAGAGCACTTAATTTGGCACGTTGCCGTGACCAAGGTACCGAGACGACAACAAGCACAACAGCAATCCGCTCAGGTGCAGCCACAGTGGCGACAGAGGAGTCCAAGGACCAAAGCGTACGACGACCACGACAAGTACCATTTTGTTGTAGTATGCATAAATTTTTGCACTACCTAGTAAATGAGAGGGGGACCCAGGCAAAAAAAAAAACAACAAAAATAAACACACCGCTTTGGCCATAAAACTTATTCGTCCTACGAATTACGGCACCGCGACTAACCAAAGAGCATGACGGCAAATAAAATTACGCATGCAATGGCAAAATAAAATATATATATATATATATATGCATAAAAAATAAGCTGCAGCAAAATCTGAACGTAAAAAAAAAAAACAACAGAAAAAACTATAGCATACAAAACGGCGCCGTTAAAACGCAAATAAAACAGCCACCACTTCGTTGGGGTTCATTATGATTTTGTGTGAATCGTGGGCAGAGTTTATGCGTTTGGGCGTGGTGTTTGTGTAATTAGTGGTTCGATCATTCGATATGTATTATATATCAAGACGTATCAAATGTGGATTATACTCCCTTTGATACTCTGTACCAAAAGTGCAGAGAGTATATTAAGTTGCTGCAGAAGTAGGTACAGCTTATATATATTCTTGATCAGCATCAACAGCCTCAGAAATGGCAAGACATAGAGGTATAATATGTATGAGACATAAGCTGCTTATGATTGCAGGCCGAACAAATATATTTTGCAATTTTTGCCACGCCCCCAAAATTCGTAAAAAACCTCATATCTCCCACAGTTTTATAGCTAGAAGGTTCGTACCTTCTCAACATATGTAGTAATCAAAATTATCCACCAATACATCAAAGGCTTCACGGAGATAGGACAAGCGGTAGTCAAGTTATGAGCCAAAGAATGTTTTTCCATTGCTACAGTGTATTTTATAGTCCTTTTTTACTTGTTTTACTTTTAAAAACTCCCTAGCAACTAAATACCATAGTTTTTCTTCTAGCTATGACCAGCTTCTTTCAACCTATGACCAAAAGAATGTATTTTCCTGTCTACAGAGTATATCATAGACTGGCTTGACCGTCTTTTTTTACTTGTTTTGCTTTTAAAAACTCCCTAGCAACTAAATACCATAGTTTTTCTTCTCTTATTCTGTTGATTCAGTGTATTTGCACTTCGTTTAGATACAAAATATTTGCCAGCCTTTCGCATATTTTATGTTAATTTCCCATCTCCCTCGGCTTCTTTGCGAGTGCACTCAAACATAAATATGAATATGAATTTGAATGCCTGGGCAGTGGCAGGGGCAGGGGCAGGGGCAGGGGGGCACATTTCAACAAAGTGTACACAAAAATATACAAACAAACAGAACGCTGAGCAAATTTTCACTAAAACGATTTCTTTTACAACTTTGGCAGCTGCTGCTGCTGCTGCTCTAAAAGCTTTAAAAATAACAACTAATTTTCATTTTATGCTGTGTAAGAAGCGCTGCAAAAAAGAATCCAAGTACATTTTTAATTCCAGCGCCCCCCAGACACACACACACACACACATACAAACACTAACAGCCTCTAAAAATTTTAATAGCTCACACATTATAAACGCAAATAAACGCCAACACCAAAGCGTCCCCCGCCAGGCAGACCCCCACACTTCTGTTTCTACCGGTTGGCATTTTCTTACATTCCTTTGAGCAGTTTGGTCCCTGTGCTTTCTAAGTGTGTGTGTGTGTGTGTGTGTGTGTGTGTTTGTGTCTGTGTGAGTGTTGTTATTTGCCTGGCAGCTTAAGTTGTTTGAGGCGTGTGCACTTAAATGAGAGAAGGAAAAAAAATACCAAGTTTGCCTTGGTCCAGGCAAGATTTGCTCTTAAAGGCACTAAAGTTGCACAGAATTAAGCATACTTTTAGGCACTCATCGTGATATTATGATTATCATTATGTTTCCTACGATGAGTATATGGTTAGCCCCTAATGTTGCTGCCGGCTGGCACAGCTGCTGGCCTCAGAGAGAAAAGTTCCAAGTGGCCGCAAGGTGTTGGAGAAGCCAAAAGTTTTACACTTCCTTTTTTTTTTTTTTTTTTTTGTTGTTCGGCTGAGAGGAAAAATTTTTTAATTGCTTTTGCCATTTTGTTATAAATATAACACCTCATTCCTGCTGTTTGATGACTTCTCACAACACGAAATGAAATTGAAATTATTTTCAATGTCAGCCATTTAATATAAAAAAAAAGGGACGTGTCAATGTTTCGACCCTTAAACCTAAAGGACATGTGTGAAATAAAATAAATGTTTATTTATCTCCTCGGACCGGTGACAATCTACGAAATGTACAAATCTCTACTTGTACAGTAGCCTCAGGTTTTCTCATTTCTTGTCGTCTTATTAAATCACTAGAAATGGGGAGAGAAAAAAGTAACGCACACACACATTTCGGTAGGAGGTTCAAATGCCGGTTGGTCTCGTCTGTCAAATCATTTTGTGATAAGGATAGAGCACAAGTGTCTAAGCACGCACACATCCTGAGCTCTGAGTTCTGAGTGTGTGCTGCTTCATAACTGACAAATGAAAATGTCAAAAAATATTTACTGACATGCCAGCCAAATGAGAATGTCTCGTGTGTGTGCCGGCAAATGTAGTTCCAGAATTTAATTAGAAAGAAAAAAAGAAATTATTTAAAAATATCTATCCAACTGATAGCTGTTAGGAAATATTTCAATCTTGCTTTTGGTAGAAGTAATTAAAAAATAAAATAAATGGCAATTGGGAATTTATTTGCCATGTATTTTTAAAAAGAAGTAAAAATCCATTTGCGATATGTCGCAACCAGCCAAACTGATGGAAAATAAGTGCTTAAAAATAGAATTTCCATTTGATTTTGTGTTGTAAATCAACTGCTAGGGTGGATTACTTGTGGTTCTAAGTGATTTTATTGTTTAATAATCATTTTGCTAGGCGTTTTATTTTAAAGCGAAACATTAACAGCAAGGCCCAGCAATAAGCTTCATGAAAAGTGTTTACTAGTTGGCATTTAGACAAGAATTTTGGTCAATTAAGGTAATCGAATTTTGGGTATTAATTTTATATGTAAGAAAAACAAATTAAGCTTCATAAAATGATCAAAAAATATCATCAAAATAATAAGAAACAAGTAAGGGCGCTGCAGTCGAGTTTCCCGACCACAAAATACCCCGATCATTTGTTTTCATTTATTTGATTTTGAATTTTTGTAGATGAATGTAACAAAATTATCAACCCAAATGTAGGCAACACTTTTTTCTAGTCCTGACCAACAACTGTGGGTGGGTGCTGTTATCAGCTCAACTGTTTCGCTTATAACTCCGGTGATTTTTATCCGATCTGATTGTTCTTTTCAGAATAGATAGATATTGGGCCTAGCTTGATGTATACTAAACCAAGAGGCTCTAACTTAAAAATTGTGGATCTGACAGTTTTTTAGGTCTATGATGGCTAGAGCAGGTCTTGGTTATTTGGTGATAAAAGGGGGACGGGGTGGAATTTTCCAAATCTGAAACAAACTTGATCTGCGTACAGCATAAGTCTACCTTCATGCAAAAATTTGAGGCTCTATCTTTTGTAGTCTCTGAGATCGACGAGTTCATACAGACAGACAGACGGACAGACGGACATGGCTATATCGACTCGGCTGTTCATGCTGATCAAGAATATATAAACTTATAATGGGGTCGGAAATGTTTCCTTCTCCCTGTTACATACATTCGCACAACTTCATGATCCCCCTTTTCCCATTTTCAATGGGAACAGGGTATAAAAACACCTTTGTTGGAAGCATCAAATTGTGCTTTACTCAAAATGAATACTGCCAATCCAGAAAATGTGTTCCTTTTTAGACAAAAATACTTTAAGTGCATAATGAAGCATCAATTTGGTTCCTTTATAGGTTTTTATACTCTTAACAAAAGGTATGCATATGTATATAAGTTTTTGAAAAAGCATGCAACAGCCAGAAGAGGGCCATTCTGACCCTATAAAATAGAGCTGGTTTTCTTATATTTTTTCTTGGATTCTTATTCTTTTGAGGCACCACATTTTCGTTCTAACCCACTGTAAGGTATACCGTTGCTTTAACTTCACCCCATGTTGATCTTCTCTCTCGACCGTCCATAGTATGAAGTATCTTTTAACGGTGCCCGATCAATCCTAGATAATGCGAAAAATCCAGCTTCACATCTTTTTATGTCATCTCTTTTTTTTTTGTTGGCATTCAATGGAATTTCTTCTTTGTTGGCATTCAATGGAATTTTTAAGATACTAGCGTCGTGCAGCTGGTAGTGTGTGTGCCTGCTGTGGAAGAGGTTGTCAGCTTTACTAGCTATTGGTGCCAGTTTATAAGTACCTAGCCATGAGAAAACTTCTCCAACTTTGCTGTTCGGACTCTACGTTAAACTGTAGGGTTTTGAGCCAAGAACTGGGACTATCTGCTCCCGAATCTCGGACTACGGCGCTTAGCTCAGAGCCAATATCCGAGTGTTATGAGCTGAGAGCAAGAAGTGTCGCTCGAGAGCTGAGAGCGAAGTTATTTCAAACATATCGATAAGTTAATATTTCCTTAAGCCGTCGAGAATCCCTGAAGTTGGTCAAGCACCATTCTTATGCATTTGCAGCTATTGACTATGGACTTTATCGTCTAAGAGAAACATCGATTTATCCACACGAATTTGACAACTCCAATCCTATCTGAGTCTTTGCTTAATTCATGTTCCTTGGATCTTTTCAGCCTTCTTTCATTAAAACAAACCTCTCTATTTTTGTAAAACAAATTGCGAATAAGTGAAGAATTTTATAGGCTTAATTCAAATGTGCTTGTTACTTGTTTTGAAGCATTCTATAAGAATTGTCCGAATTTATTAAGCTTTTGCAAAGAATATTTTTAATTTTTTGTAGACTTAATACTTAAAAATAGTTAGAAATGTAATTAAAAACCCGAAAAAAAACTTGAACCAAGTATTTTGAGATTGGAAAAAGCATTACTCTTCCATTACATTCAACAATTTGGTCGTATTACATTAATTTCTTGTACAATTTTGGCATACCCTTTTAACCTTTACTTAACCTTATCCCTGCATTGTTCACATTTGTGTACTTTCATTCCGTTAATTCACTTCCCATCGTCTGACCAAATCTCAGTTTCCATTACAAGCTAAGCACCTAAACATTTGCCAGCAGCTGCGACTTACATTATGTGTAAGCCATAGACAAAAGCATTAGCCAAGATGAATGTTTGGTTATTAATAATGTCCCCTAAACAGAGAGTTCAGGTGGGTGATGGCAGCAAATCAAGTCAATTTGTTAGCCAAGCCCCGAATAAGTATCCATTACATATTTGCAAGTGAGTTTGACGGGGTGTTGCGGGGGGGACTAATGAGACAGCTTTTTTGTTCAATCTCTTTTGTGTCTTGTGTTTCAGCCACAGCTTTTGTTTTTACTTTTCCTTGGATTTATTTTTGCAATAATTTATAAGTTATTTAGCCCTGCAAATGCAATATGCTGCAGCATGATTTATCTCTGACAACTTCAATTGCTTTGTTTTTGGTTTTCAACAATTTTGACACAAACAAATTGTGACTCGTGTCTGAAAGGTAATTTAATGAACTCGGCCCAGCTGTGGCGAAGTCAAATAATTATGATACGGCTTATTATTAAGGAAAAAACAATGGGGAAAAGCGATTTCATTCGCATTACTGCCATTCTCAGTTCTTGTGATTATTTTTGATTTTACTTTTCGGTGGGGAAAAACGAAGTCGAGCGAGCTGTTTCATTATGCATAAATTACAAAGATATATTTCTGCCACAAGGACTGGGGGCTTAATGAGCTCTGCACATGGCCATAATTGAGTAGCATTCGATGAAATAACACTCGACTGCAATACCCAGAAAAAAAGTTATTAAAAGTAAATCAAGAGATTTACGTGCAAAAGTATTGTGCATACTTCACGGATGAGTTGGTCGAGTTGATTATCAGCAAAATAAATTGTATGAGATACTTGGGATGTGTTGTGCTGCTATAATTAGCAAGAATTTCCAGCGAATTGTTGATTGAAAACGATTGGAGGGTAAATAAGACTACAGTGGGTTGATGTGAAAGTATATCTAGTAGATAATTGGTATTAAAATTGAAGGGTTTTGTTAAAAAATAACACAAAATTGAAGTCTTGTGATTGAGAAACAACTGGTCACACTCACTTTTTCAACATGACTGCTTGCTGGGCTGGAAATCCATCGAGTGTGACGCTGACCAGCTACTTGGTAGTCTCATATCAGACAAATTTAGAGAGAACTGTCTTGTGATTTACCTTTTCAAGTGTCTAATTTTGATATGAGTTCAACTCAGACAGGCTTCTCAGTACTAAACTAGCTTAAAACTACAACCACACCTTTTACTTGGACTGTTTTGATGAATAAATACATCTATTCGATCTGGGAATAATATTTACTAAGCTGATATGCTGCTCCGCTTCATATTACACATAAATTTGGTTCATTTCAGACTGTTTTAAAAACCAAGAAATGTTTATAATGAAAGTATTACTCTGTCTGGAAGTCGAACTCAGTACCTTTTCCACATTTTTATAGCTTATAAGGCTGTACGATAATCAACGTTTCTGTGTTTGCCAACTCGGGAACACGCCACATATATCTGGAAGTTTGAAAATCATGTCATTGTCAGATTTATGCAGCACACTTCGAGCTACAGCACCCTGTGTTACATGGAACTAAAGCTTACGTTTCGGGGTTTCTCTATTGTAAGACCTTTTCAAAATTCAATCCATTATAATATTGTTTATAAGCTTGGTAGCCATCAGTCGGATTCCATTTTCAGACTTTTCTTTTCTTAAACTTTTAGCAGCAATTACAAAAATGGCCGCAGAAGAATGTTTTTAGCAGCCGAAAGTAGAACGATCAATTTTGAAATATTTGAATAAATCGACGACCCTAGAAATGATCAACATTGCATAAGAAAAGTGTTAAAACCACTTGGGAATTTCAAAAACAGATTCGACTAAAAAAAAGATGGGCAATTACAATTGTTTCTTAGATATTTTGTGCTTAAACCAAGAACTCGCTATTCTAAAACATTTCTTTAACTATAAATACGAAAAGTTCCTGAATCAAGAACGTTTATACTCACTTTAATAGTATATTAAAACCTCAAATTTTAAATGCAAAATAATATACATGCTTTCCCAATCTGATCCAGAGCTTAGATTATATATATTTATATAGTTTAATCCAAGCCAATTAACAGCCTTTTCAGTCAAATCATTAATTTTGTTTACTTTCATTTTTTCTTGCAGGCCAAAAAAAAATTCTTTCTGGTAAACAAAATGGCCGCCTCCACTGACAGCAACAACAACATCAGCAAATGCATAATGTTATAATTTCATTAGAGGACAAAAGCCTTTCGAGGGAGAGCCAGGCGACAATAACAAAAGCGCTGCCTACTTCTAGGCGCTGTCAGGCAGCAAAAATCAAGCTCTTGGCATTTTTATGAAATTAACACAAAAGGAGACAAGGAGTGGAAGTCGAAGCTGCCATGACAAGCATACTGGCACAATGATGAGCAGCGGCAGGACCCTGATAATAATAATGGCGGCCCCACAACGGGCAAAGCACTCGACCAAAGAGAACGTGACAAGAAAGAGTCGCCAATCAGCGTAAAAGAAGAGGAAAAACAACAAAAAAAAAAAAAAAAAAAAAAGGACATACATAGCAAAAAGTTACAAATTTTGACGTGAAATTACAGTTTAGGAACCTCAGCATGTGGCTGCTATTATTGCTACCCTTAGTCCTTACCCTAGTAGGGGCCTGCCCGCCCGAGGTTTGTGTCTGCAAGTGGAAGGGTGGCAAACAGACAGTAGAATGTGGTGGTCAACAATTGTCCAACCTGCCCGAGGGCATGGATCCGGGCACACAGGTGCTTAACTTTAGTGGCAACACCCTGCAGGTCCTACAATCCGAAAGATTTCTGCGCATGGATTTGCTTAATTTACAAAAGATTTATCTCTCGCGGAATCAATTGATACGCATACACGAGAAGGCCTTTCGTGGCCTAACCAATCTGGTCGAATTGGATCTCAGTGAGAATGCACTGCAGCATGTGCCCAGTGAGACCTTTCAGGATTACAGCAGCCTGATGCGTCTCTCCCTGAGTGGGAATCCGATAAGGGAACTCAAGACTTCTGCCTTCAGGCACTTATCCTTTCTCACCACCTTGGAGTTGTCCAACTGTCAGGTGGAACGTATCGAAAATGAGGCTTTTGTGGGCATGGATAATCTGGAGTGGTTGAGATTGGATGGCAATCGAATAGGTTTTATACAGGGCAATCATATACTGCCCAAGTCACTGCATGGCATTAGCCTGCAAAGTAATCGCTGGAACTGTGATTGCCGGCTGCTGGAGGTGCACACCTGGCTGGTGAACTATAATACACCGCTGGCGGAGGAGCCCAAGTGCATGGAGCCGGCACGTTTGAAGGGGCAGGTTATCAAGAGTCTACAAAAACAACAATTGGCCTGCCTGCCGGAGGTGAGTCCTCAGTCCAGTTATACGGAGGTGAGCGAGGGTCGAAATATGTCCATTACCTGCCTGGTGAGGGCCATACCCGAACCCAAAGTTCTGTGGCTATTCAATGGTCAGGTCATGAGCAATGACAGTCTGATGGACAACTTGCACATGTTTTACTACATAGACGAGAGCATCGGGGGCAGTGGGGCGGAGGAGAAACGTAGTGAGATATTCATCTACAATGTGGGAGCAGAGGATAATGGCACCTTCTCGTGTGTGGGTCAGAATATAGCGGGCACCACCTTTAGCAACTACACCTTGAGGGTGATCATCAAGGAGCCGCCGGTGGTGAATGAGGTGTCATTTCCCCGGGATTATATGAACTATATAGTGGCCAGTAGTGCGGGGGGAGGGATCATCTTTGTGGTCTTACTGTGCACCATAGTGGTCAAGTGTAAGCGTGGCTCAGAGCCGGCCAAGCAGAGCAAGAAATGTGATCAGGTTACCAGCATAGCGGGTGGCTCCGATTCCAATGGCACGGGTAGCTCTCAGGACACCGGTCTGGGCATGATGAAGTGTGCTTCGATATTGAATGATGGCTCGGATGGTATGAATGGTGGGTTGGGCGACACCTTGACACCCACCAAAGCGTTGAATGGTGTGGCCAGTGGAGCCAGTGGTGGCGGCGGCGGCATTATACTGGGTGGACAAATGAAACAGAATCTGTTGTTGTATGCCTCGCCGCAGCCGCAGCAATTGCAATTGAATGTGAATCTGATGGGCAATGGTGCCGGTTCGCCTCCTTTGCTATTGAGTAACGGCTCCTACTGCACCTCTCCACCCGCTTCGCTGCGCAACTATCAGGAGAAGAATCCCGATCTGATCAATGATGCTGAAAGTGTTAAGCATAAACTGAAAACAGCCGTGTCCTTGGATGGTGCCTCGGATGGCTATGACAACTCTAGTGAGTGTGGTCAGTACGAGGGTTGCTATCAATTGGCACAGCATCCCCTAATGGGACGTTTCACACAGGCCATGACCACCTTGCCACGAGGTTTGCAGTTGAAAGCTTTAAGCAATGCCGCCTCCTCGCCACATCAAGTGGATGTGCACCTGAATCCGGTGTGTTTTCTGGGTCAGGATGGTTTTGCCTATGATTATAGCAGTGCACATCATCTGGTGCCACAGGCGACTCACCAGCAGCAGCAGCACCAGCAGCACCAGCAGCAGCAGCAGCAACAGGCAGCCAATGCCAACTTCTATCGCACTCTGCCACACAATCGTCTACACAAGCAGCAGCACTTCTCCGGGAATCCCTCGGCCAACTCCAGCTTACGTTATAGTTTAGAAGCCGAGTTTATACAAAGATCCAATCCTGCCCAGGCACCGGTCAGCTATGAGAAATATCAGCTGCCCAATGTACGCTTCACCGCCGAGGGCTATCCCCAGCAACAGCAGCAGCAGCAGCTCCAGTTGCAACAACAATTCCCCTCTCCACCCGATGGCTACAAAACCAGCGACCTTCAAGCCTTGCCAGCACCCTTCCAGCAATGGCCCAGCTGTTTGCCCGGCTATCATGCCCAGCCTATGCGCTTTGCCCAATCACCCACCCAGGCGGCAGCTGCCGTCGCCTCACCCACCAATCATATGCCCGCCCCTCCCACAGATACCAATAACAGCAGCACCACCACCAACATCACCAACAACAACACCAACACCACCATACCAGAGCTGGACGAGTCAGAGGCCGCTTCGCCCAGCCATGAAGAAGCCTCTGCTGCCGCTGCTGCTAATGCTAATGCGGCCACCTCCTCCTCCTCTTCCTCCTCAGAGGAGGACTCCACCAAGCTTAAGCAACTGAATGGCCCTTTGGCCGACAGTCCCGATGAGGGTTATGTGGGCGATGGCCAGGAGACTAGCGATATTTGACCAAACAACTCTGGCCAGGAACGGGTGAATGCTGCCTTAGACGATTCAGTGGCTCTGTAAATTGGCAACCAACTGATGAGACATACTCCTCTAGATTTAGTTTCTATTTAATGTATTGGGTATATAGGTTATGTGTGTGTATAGGTATTCCCATTATTTTTTCCAACAGAAGCAAACAAAACAGAAAATCACAGCAAAACGAATAGAAAATGCACTTGCTGTTAACAAAAGTCCTTGATCTGGGATTTGAGAGGATATTAATTCGGGTTTCCTCAAGTAGATTCGATCCTTTTTACTGGATTCGATTTTGAAGGCTTTAAAGAACGTTTTAAACTAATTTCCAAATATTTCTACGAGTCAAAACGGGGTTCAAAAAGTCCCCGATTCGCCCACAATTTGGAACTAGTTCCGAAGAATTTGTTCTAGAAGTTTTAAGAATGAGCTTTCTGGTTATTACGATAATTCAATATAAATCTTCACAAATTCACACAGATTTTGGAACATTATTTGGATATACGGATGGCATGGTACAGTTCTGTGTCAAAACCCCCCCCGGTGGTATCATAAGCAGACTCATTTCTTGCTCTTTTTATATCAACAGTCCCTGGAAAAAGCATTAAAGAACTAAGAGAAAGGCTAATTGTTATAAAAACCACAACGGACTACTGTGTTCCTTAGATAAAGCCGAAAAGTATGCAATATGTATGAATGTATTCCATAAAATGAAGTCTCTGCTGTTTAGGGTTATATTTCGAAGATTCATTTGTGGCGCCAATCTCAATATTTGGAAAAATATGAACAACATATTTATGTGTATTCCAAAATATAAGTTTTTTTCAAGGGAAAAAGTACTGCTGATGCCAAGAAATGGCCTTGACAAATGATATGGGGACTCTGACCATGGGAAAGCCACTAATATTGATTGGTTTGCTGACTTTAAAAGCGATTTGAATGCGTAAAGATACGCATACTTTGTAGCAAACACAATGGTTTAAAAGCGGCCACTCATTGACTCTTCAGAGAGATGTTTGGTACTGTTTTAGCCGCTGGATGAGACCTGAGACTTCACAGTCAATCATGAAATCCCTGCAAACAACCAAACATCAGCTGAGAGGGTCAAAGATAAAACGTTCCCAATGGACTGGGTCATGTTTTGTTGAATACTGTAGATTTTTATCTTGAACCATTGATAATTAAGTTTAAATTGTGGTCGCTGTGTGTTGCTAGTTCTAAATTACCCATACAACTCGAATTCCAGGGTACAGTTGATAAACTGAGTATGAGTTGATGCTTACAGAAGTCCCTTCTAACAGAATTTTAGAGTATCACCCCGGGTTTTATAGTGTTGTTCTATGTAATAACACTAGGCAACAAGTTTAAGAATATGGAAGAATTGGTGGTATTTCTAGAGGATTTTCATGTGATGACGTCCAGGTTTTTGTAATTTGTGCTTAAAGTTGCTTTAAATGCATATTTTGATACTTTTTCCGATTGTTTTAGGAAAACCTTTTCAATTGTTTGGGGATACTTAACTTAATCTTCAAGTACTATTTCTGAGCTTCAAAATGAACAAACTAAAATATTTCTATGATTTTTTTAAGCAAAGATAAGAGTACTTAAAATTACCATATTTTGTACCGCCCCTAAGTATGCAACGAAATTGTTGAAAATTTTCATAAAAATTCAATACAAATGGGAAATTAAAACCTTTTCCATACATGTATTCAAAATGATATATCTGCGCTTTAAAAAATCGCAGAATTGTTTGGAATAGTTTATTTTAAAGCTAAGAAGTAATTTTTCAGGATCTTTTCAAAGAGAGTTAATGCCATACCAGCAAGCTTTTCTAAAAATGATTAAAATATACCCTTTTATCAACTTAAAGCTCAAATTACCATAAATCTAATATGTAATCGATCATTTCCGAAAACAGATTCGTGTTCAGCACATAAATCATAACCAACCTTTCAATATGCTGAAAAAATTCGAATTTTGTTGCCTAGTGAAAACGTAGAGTGCCTCAGAAAAGATATAGCCATTAATAGCGAGTATAATATGGGCTTATTTGAGCACTGGAAAGCAAAAGTTGCTTAGGAAAGGTTACAATGCCGAAAGAAAAGATTGCTCTTTGACACAAATCCGTAACTATAACAAGATTTCGTATTTCGTATCCAACGGAGCTGAGAATCATCCAAAGGATTTATCATATATATATATGTTGAGAAATACTTTCTGCCACATACTTTAGCACAATCTAAACATACTCGGTGTACCTTTAATGCAGAGTATAAAAATGATAAAATTCTTATGAAAATTGTGTAGAATTTCTAAGCCAAATCCAACTCCTTTACACAAAAGCTTTGCTGCCACACTGCAAGGGTAAAGGAGCAGAAACAATAGGCCTGTCGATGGGTTGGCGGGAGGGGGGGAGGAATCCTAACCTAATAAAAGACGAAAAACAAAGACGCGTCGCTAAACAAAAGGCTCTTTTCTGTTGTTTGTTTCTGTTGCGTCCTCCAACTCTGCCGCATCCTGCTGCTCTCCACCAGGCCTATGCGTGCCTCGAGTGGCAAGCTGGCAGCATTTTATTTCCGTTGATGTAATTGAAAAAGTTTTTCATTTAATATAAACTTTTCAGCGTCTTTGCCTGGGCGGAGACCATAAAAAAAAAAGGCAAGAAAAGAATTTGGTAGAAGAAAGCCGCAAGGCGAAAGGGAAATCTTGGGCCTATTTGTACATGTGAGTCTGAGAGTGAGTGAGTGCGGGTTTTGTTTGTTTGTTTGCCGATTGAGTTGCTCTCGGCGGCGTTGTTAGTTGACAATTGACTCGACCAGACCAAGCCCACCAAACCCACCAAGCCACGCCTCCCAACCAGCAGCTGCTGTCAGAGACTCAAGTGGCATGTGTTTTTGCCATGACGACACCTGCTCGTTGACACAAAGGTTCAAGTGCTTCTACTCCCTGCGCACTTCCTTCCTTCCTCTTCAAAATGGATTTCCGCTTCCCTTCTCTCCTAGTTTATGAAATTTTTTTGTTTCAACTTCAGAGTTGCATTTAAATAATTTAGGTTTGACTTTCTCCCCCCCAATCAAGCAAAAAGGACATTCGATCATAGCACAAGTGTTTCCGGGTAATGATACAAGTAGATATCGCAAGTATGTGTAAGTAGACACTAGAATACTAAACAATAAAAAATAAAAAACAAACATATGTAAGGTATAAAGTCTTAAAGTGCTAGGCTTAAATCGTTTTGGACCTTCGCAACAAACTCTATGTAAATAACAAGCAGTTGAAATTGAGTAAACATTTAGCAATAGTCATGAAACAGCATCCAATTGACAGCAAATGCTGAAGCAATCATCTGAGCACTTTATGGAATATTTGTAAATTGCCTAAATAAATCATTAGATGTAAAGGGAAGATGTTTAAGTTTTAATTTCACCAAGTTTGTTGGTTGGCAAGAACACAATGCACCACCCCCATAGACAACATTTTAGCATAGCGAAAATCACACATACAAACACACACACACACACTCACACAGAAACTGTTTAACTCTTACACACACAAAAGAAAGTAAACATAATTTTAAATAGTATTATATTGCATAAACTAAACCAGAAAATATTTTAGCTGTATAAATTTAATGAAAATTAAGCATTAAGTATGAATAAACCCAACCATATGAAAGGCCATTAAACGGCTACCAAGAAATTTGAAAAAAAGTAAAAACAATGAGAGAGATTACACTTACACTTACACACACTCAAACACACACACACACACACACACACACAATCTAGCCTGTAATTTATGTAGTTCTAAGTTATATGATTAAAAACAAAACAAACGAGCAAAAACTGTAAAAAGGCATTAAGAACAAAATTGAAACCAAATAAAAAGCATTACACTGAAGAATTTAATAAAAATTAAATTATGCATTTTTAATTTGAATCCAAGCGATTGAATATTCAACCAAGCAGATGAGGCATAACGAATAATCCCCCTCCATAAGTCCCCATTCCCCTGCCAGAGCAGTGAAGACGCACTTCCCATGCAGCTGGGGGAAAAGCAAATGTTAATGGACCATGATGCGGAATATGCAAATGCGTAGAAAATGAATTAAGCAAATCGCGAGCGTTGTTAAAATGTTTAACAAAGATTTCCACAGATCAAAAGAAAACGCAACGACTACAAAAAAAGTTGAGGCGATGCAGGAAAGGCTGGCGGTGAAATCTTTTTAAACTATTATCAGAATCGAAACAGCATACTATACACACTTGAGCTTAATCCCTGAGTGGAGTCCTGCTGCTAATGTGCTGCTGCAGTGAACATTCTTTTGCCTACAACTCGACTAATGTTCATACAATCTTCACATTTCCTTTGGCAAATCGTTAAATCATTTTGGTAAGTATGCATGTCTAGAAGATATGAATCTTTTATCTTTCAAACCGTGGGACATATGAGGTTATTATACTCTGTACCGTAGGTACACAGAGTATTATAAGTTTGTGCAAAAGTATGTAACATCCAGAAGGAAGCATCTCCGACCCCATAAAGTATATATATTCTTGATCAGCATCAACAGCCGAGTCGATATAGCCATGTCCGTCTGTCCGCCTGTCTGTCCGTATGAACGCACAGATCTCAGAGATGGTAAGAGATAGAGGCTTGACATGTATGGGACATATGCTTCTTATGTTTGCAGGCAGATCAAGTTTATTTTCAATTTTGGCCACGCCCCCTGCCGCCCCCGCAATTTAGAAAAAACGTCATATCTCCCACAGTTTTGAAGATAGATGGCTTGTTCCTTCTGGACATATTAGGATAACTTATCGATCCGTCAAAGGAATGAAGAAGATCGGATGAACGGTTTTCGAGTTATGATCAAAAGAAAAATTTTCTTGGTACAGAGTATGTTATAGTCGGGCTTGACCGACTTTCTTTCTTGTTTTCCATATTGCGATTGCTTGATAAAAGTTACTTTGTAATATTCTTAGGAATTCAATTTTGGACAATTTGAATTAAAAACTCTATTCTAAAATAAGTATAAGACTTTGAGATGAGATTATTTCACAACATCAGTGTAGTCGTCTCAGCTATTTAGTTGCTAGTTGAAGCCATTTTATCATGGAAATGCTATAAAATTTTAAAATTTTCTCTTAGCTATAAATCTGGAAAGGTTTAAATTATATTTCTCGTTACTTTTTAGTCGTAGAGTGTAATATTGCTATAGAACTTTAAGCCATTAGACTTCTTCTCAGTTTAAGACCTTAGTAGTAGTTCGATATATATTTTTTGGAATATTTACAATATTATTTCTTTATTCTAGAATATTAAAGTGTGGAGTTGATATTCGAATTTATTAATTTATCCATTTATGGTAGCCAGCCTTTGCCTATGCATCAGCCCTATGCGCACGGCTGACGCGTTCGCGCATTACAACAACATTGGCGCATGAAGCGTATAAAGCATGGGCATAGCTGCTTTAATCAGTGATGAGATGTTAAAAAGTTTCAACTGTCCTCGAAGAATGTCACCAAAGGCTTTAATAATACTTTCCTGCAGCTTATGAGGCACTGTAGAGCCATATTGACCAACAAAATCAGCTTCTGATTTAAAATAGGCTCAAGATTCTACAATCTAACATTCTCGAAGGGTTCTGTTAGTACTGTGGTGCAATGCCTTTAGCCAGATGAAGCTGGGAAAATCTATATGGCTCTACTGATTACAGTTGAAGACGTTAAGTTATAGTTTAAGCCTATGGATGGGTTTTAGGTAGATTTCGTTTTCTGCTGCTTTGACACCAATGGCCAGATTGAAGTATCGACTCGATTTGGACTATCTGACTCCTGATCGGTCCGTCTGTCCGTCCGTATAAGCAAACAGAGGTGGTGAAAGATAGAGCTTCGACATGTATGGGGCAAAAACTTATAAAACTTGCAGGCAGATTAAGTTTATTTTCAATCTGCCACAGCAATTTGAAATTTGAAAAAAACGAAAATGTCATATATCTAACAATTTTATAGATAGACAGTGACGGTACCTTCAGGACATGTGCCAAGTGTTTTGATTTTTAATATCTTGAATATAAATTATAAAATTGTTATAAGAAATTTTTAGGAAAACTAAATCGCTTTCCATTCTTTCTAGGGCTATCGTTAACCATGCAGAAAAATACCAATCTGGTATATTTGTATTCCTTACTTGAGAACTTTTGTTGCAAGTGCGTATCGGCAACAAAGGGGTCCCCAAAGAGCTTTGGTTTGAAAAGATTTGTAAATAGTTTTGACAAAGAATTTTTTGTTTTGGCAGTTAAGAGAAACCTATGGTTTAACGCGGAATCCGAAAGGCAATGTTTGAGCAGCCTTGAACTCTAATAACTTCAAAGCTGGCGCCAATAGCTAGTGAAGGTGAAACGGTGTGTACATTTTTGGAGTAATATTCTTTTTATTTGAAGTCCCGAGGCGGGATCGAGCCCACGACAAGCACACTTAGACTGCCCGCTGTACCATAACTGGCCAAACTGACCATTCATAATTTCTATAAACGTTTATAAATAATTACAAATGAAAATATTTTCTTTTAGTCTTTCTTTTAAGAACAAATGAGATTTGAATAAATGTTAATAATAAATGTTTTGCAAATGGTTTTAATAAATGAATTAATGATGAAAACTTTCGACACAAATCAAAAAATGTGGAAAAAATCTAAGGGTATGCAGAAATGAACTGAAGGATCTTGAGGAATATCAATTTATTCCTGTATCCTACATCTTTTCAAACAGGAATTAAGTGAGGTTCTCTTATTAAGTCGTGGATTGCAATGCTGAAATCATGGAAGGGTTTTCTTGGTCGGCACTGGAAAAACTAAGCAAGGAGCGTTAAGAAAATGCTAAACAAAGCCAAAGTGTCGATAGATTGATGATCAGCCAGGTGCAAAAACAGACGTCACTGCCAGGCTCTCTCAACTCTACTCTATACATGCCAAAATCTTTGCCTTTCAAAAATTGCATTCTCTTTGAAGAATTTGACAGCATTGCGGAACAAGATGAAGTCTCCCATCACACCAACACACACTTTTCACATTAAGCATACGCAGTGTGTGACTGCCAAAAAAAAATACAAAAGTGCACAGCCAGGCAAGGCCACAAACGACAGCAAACTACTTGCAGCTAGAGCAGTAAAAGCAGTGAAAAATCACACACACACACACACACACACAACGCCCCTGACTGGCGCATTATACGTTCCACTGCGCAATAATGTCATTAAAAGGCGCAAGAAAGGAAGCACAACTGGGTCAGTTAATGCAGCCAGTTGCTACCTCGAGCTGACATTTATGAGCAGCGGCAGCAGGAGGGCAACAAAAGAGAGACAAACTTAAACGTTCCGCAATTAAAATCAAGGTTTAAACGAAAGCCAACACCACATGAGTGTCAAAAATTTATGGAAGTGACGCGTCACACACACGCACTGCCAAGCCAGCCCCATCCATGGGCTTAAGACCGAGCGAAAATATGGCCAGGCAGACTCGGGTGTGAGTTTAAAAAGGAAAGAAAACCGAAACGAAACCAAAAACCAAAGCCCAGACCAGCACAGCACAGCACAGCCCAGCCCCTGCCAGGAATTGTGGCAGCGGCAACAAAATCAAAGACAAGCGCCAAGTTACCAGCCAAAACCAAAGTCAGAAGAAGCGCGCATAATTAATGTAGGCATAAAAACAAGTGACTTGTAAATATTGCCAAGGCAATTCGCAAAAGCGAGGGCGGAGGTGGAGGTGGAGAAAGAAGGAGACTAGAGAGAGTTGCCGACGCTCATGTGTGTGTGTGTGCGAGTGGTGTGTGTGCGTGTATGTGTGTGTGCGTAAGTGTGGCTACTCACAAAGTGGCAAGTGGCAGCTTGGTTACCAAAACTGTGGTTGCCAAAGCAAGGGGCACAGTGAGTTCGGTATAGTTGGAAAAGTGCAAACATTTTGTAAGAGAGCTCTCTCCCAGCTGAGCGGCTACATTTATACTCCTAAAAGCACAAAAGTATACAGCAATCTGAATACCACACGAAAAGTTGTGTTTCCTACATTAATGTTGAAATCTTAAAAGCCTAAGCAGCCAAAGCAGCTTCTAGCTCAAAATCAGTACAGTATAATAATTATTTTTCATTTAGAAAACTGTTCTTCACCAGGTTTTCTAAATTAAGGTTGCTGATTTCAAATGCTACTTATAGAAAATCTAGACGAAACGTGTTGTTGATCCCTTTTGCTCATCTCGCTTTAGTCTTCTCTTTATTACTGTGGGTTGCGGCAATACCGCGCGAGTGTTTGATGGTCGTATGGGCTAAGATGACGGCATTTTTATTTAAGTTCCCCAGACAAGCTAAGTGTAAAGTGATTCCCAGACTAGGTAAGTGAATTAAAAATTGTGGATTTTTCAGAAGGAAGGTTTTTCCGCTTCCGTAGTCCTCCCATCCATCCCACCATGACGGATCTTCCTCCGGGACACACTCCCTTGAGTAAGTAGTTGTACTTTTATACTACGAACCAAAGGGGTCACCTATATATTCTCTATTAGCAGCAATAAAGCTAGGGTCGTCTGTCCGAGAGTAATAACAAACAGATCTCCAAGCAGCTAAAAGATATATGACTCAAAGTACATCGTTTGCGGTTCGACTGCGGTTGCTACGAAACTAATAATAATCATTTTGTAATGCAACTTTGGTTTCAGTGTGCATTGTCTAAGTTTCACTTTGCCAATAAAGGCCAGGCGAGGCAAAGGCGCTGGGCCACTTAAAAGCGCACACAAAAGCCAACTCCTAGCCAGGACACAATGTGCACACATATGTACTTTGCACACACACACACATATGTACATGTTCCGTTGTGTATGTGTGCGAGTTGTTTATGCATGTGGGTGCTGCCTCGTCCAGCTGATGTTGTTTGCCTGCGTTTATATGGTCTAGTGATTGTGACATTGTAGCTACAATTACAAGCGGAAGTGAGGCACATCAACGCACACACACACACACACACACAATCAGACACAACCACACACGCACACTTGGGAGACGTCTATCTTTGCTTTATGTATGGCTAATGCGCCACTAAAGCTGCGCACAAATTGAGCTTATCGTATGGTTATTTCAATTCTATTTGATGCGCAGCTCGGCCCAAACGTCTTCAGGCGTTGCCCGAAACATTGTGTGAAAAATGTTGAGCCAAAGTTTGTTGGCATTAATGCGGATATGTGAGGCTTTGCTTGTGTGTGTGTATATGGCGGATGTGTGCGTAAGTGTTTGATATCTTCATATGCATTAGTTTCTCTTATAAAGTTATTAACCAAAATTAATGTTTGCTATAAAATCTTGTATGTATTTAGGAAGTGACTGTGCATAAAATAAACGCCAACAACTTCAACAAGCAATTTCAAATGGGTCTCTGAAGTTGGTTTATGGTTAAGAGGGAATTCGGTCACGGGATTCATGCATTAATGAACTTTGTGGTTGTGGTTGACTAAGGAATTTGAATCATAAGGGAAATTACGGTTGAGTTGAAGGTTAATGAAACGAAAAATATGTATGCTTATATATATTTAAAGTTAGTAAGTAACACTGAAGCAAGCCCTAAAATTTGCGATTGGAAATCGAACCCAGCACCATACCTGAGTGCCAAATCAAAGACCAGCAAACTAAAGGATTCGGTTGGGTGCACTTTATTGATGAGTTTGCTCATGTTTAAGGTATTTTCAAGCAGATCCAACAATGAGGTTTTTTTTTGGGATTTTGTTTTTTCAACGAAAGGCTAAATTTATGAGCTAAAATCGTATTTATTTGGTAAATGTTAACTTCAAAGGCTGTTTTTTCGAACATACGATCATTGGTTTAAATTTATAGAATGGAGGATAGAAAACTTCTGCTCGGCCAAAGTTGGTATACCCTTGCAGCAGGTTTTACTCACTAAGACTACTATTCGGACCTTACTTTTCTATGGGAACTATACTATATATATGTCTGACTTTGACCAAAGTTAGTGGAATTATGCAAAAGTCTTATAAACGAACATGTAAGAAAATTGAAGACGATTCCATTTAAAACAAAAAAGTTTTTCTCAATGGAACTTCTTTTCCGACCGATCATTCGTACTGCAGCTATATGCTATAGTTATTCGATATCGACCAAACTTTGTAGAATTGTGTAAAAGCATATATAATATATAAATACCAATTCTAAGGAGATTTCTATTAAAAACAACAAAGTTTTTCTCACTAAGTCTACTTTTCGGACACTACTTTGCTATGAGAGCTATACTATATAGATGTCCGATTTGGACCAAACCTAGAGGAATCATGGAAAAACATTGCGTGCTAAGAAATACAAGGTTTGCAGGCGCTACCATTGAAAACAAAAAAGTTTTTCTCACTAAAACTAATTTTTCCACCGATCGTTCCTATGACAGCTGTATGCTATAGTCATCCGATTGTGATAAAACTTCGTAGAATTGTGTAAAAGAATATAGGATAAATGAATGCAAATTTAAGAAACATTTCCATTGAAAACAAAAAAGTATTTCTCACTAAGACTCCTTTTCGGACTCTACTGTTCTATGGGAGCTATACTATATAGATGCCCGATTTCAAACAAACTTAGCGAAATCATGGAAAAACATAGCAAACTAAGAAATACAAAGTTTGGAGGCGTTTCCTTTGAAAACAAAACAATTTTTCTCACTAAAACTAGTTTTTCAATCAATCATTCCTATGACAGCCATATGTTGTAGTCATCCGATCCGACCGGTTCCGACATATGTGCAGCGTATTGGTACTAAAACCCTTTGTGCAAAGTTTGGTTAGGATAGCTTTTAAGCTGACGGAGCAGATGGCATAGAAACAGACGGACTTAGATAAATCAACTCAGCTCATCTTCATGCTGATTAAACTTTATTAAGTGTGAACCAATCAATTGAACCAGAACCTCGTGTCGTTTCATGAGCCATTGGTTTAATATATTTATAGACCATTCAATCAAACAGAATCGTTTTCCTTAATATTCTAAAGAATAAAGTTTATATTGAAAAACTTCAAGCAAACCGAATCTTCACATTTTTATATCAAAACTTCAAAAATTTCCTTTACATGTGTAAAAAAGAAAAAAAGACAACATTCCAAACAGAAACCCCTTCAATTTAATCGCTCTCAAACTTATCCAATTACTAGTTGAGCGATTAAAAGCCAACTCCAACCACCAACAACCTTATAAACTTTACTCAATTCCTGACCCAACCAGAGTGTGTCATCGAGAACTTTACTCATTTATACCATAAACACGCATGCCTCGTTCCTCGCTCCTTGTTCCGTTTGTCGCTGGACATTTTGATATTAAAAATTTAATATGCACATCGAAGCATACACGCACATTAATTTGCATAGCTAATAAGGCCCCAAAAAACTTTTGAAAGAATCCCAAATGCAACACAAAACGAACCAAAAAAAAAAAAAGTAGGAAAATATGTAAAACTAGCAAAAACTTTTGATGACAAACAAACGAGAATGTTCCCGAAATTAATTCAAACTCATAAAATATTGACCATCGGGAAAGGAGCAAGTCCAAAAAGGCGAAAGCCATTCAAACACGTGTTGTGCCAGCTTCTATTTGTCTAGTTGTCAATTTTTAATGTGGCTGCTTGACAAATCAATTTGCGCTGCCGAACAAAGGAATGGAAAGTTTGCTCCACGAAACACACACAAAAGAGCAACGGCAACATCTTAAGGATAATTCGATTCGTGCCCACTTTGCTACGACTATTTTGCACAAATTGATGGAATTTTAAATGTGTTTTGGCAGGTCCATCGACAGGCAATTAAATTGGGGTGTCCAATAATTGCAAGTGAAAAGCGGACAAAGAGTTAAATTTACCCAGAATCTTGAAACACACAAATCACCAAACAGTTTGCTGACCACACACGCACACACACTCGACTCGACTCTATGCGTATTAAGTGTAATTAACTTGGCCAAGAAACTTTCAGCTCAAAGCTCTGGCCATGGCTCAAGGCATTTTGTAAGCTTTTTGTTTATTTATCTCCTTTGCTTTTGTTGTATAATTTAAATGGATTTTGTGGTTTATTTTTGAAGATTTCGTTAGCATTGCAGTTTTATCTATCTCTCGTGTTTCTTCTGTTTTTTTTTTCTTGGTCTAATACAATTTCCGGTTGACCCAGTTTAAGAGCAGCACAACGCTTAGGGGATTTATGGCCTAAGCGTTTTGCTAAGATATTTGTGGCAAATTATTATAAATATGAAGTTAAGTTTATTTTTTGAAGATGCCCCAAACAACATGGAATTGCAATTTAAGATTCACACACTGACAATTCACAGCAGCTCAACACTTTTTTCTGCTGTTGTTTTGTTTTGGCCCAAAAATCAATTTATATGTTAATTTGTAAGCAAAAATCCACAAACACCGAGGGAAAAGTGTGTGGGGAAAAATGCCTGCAAAAGCGAAGTAAAATATATATAAAAAAAAAAAAAAACAACAACAAAAAAAAAGTCACAAAATGTTGTAGGTGCCAAAACGAACAACCGTTGAGTGAGTCTGCGTTGTGTGGCATAAGTTTTTAGCTGGCAGCTGTAAGCCTTCAGTTGGCCAAACAACATGACAGCAATGAAAGCCATCAACATCCACACAGACGAGCGAGTGTGCAGTGTAAATATGCAAGCACAGCTGGTTAGATACATTAACTTTAGCATTGCATAGAATGGGATTTGCAAAAAAAAAAAAAATACCTAAAACACATGCAATATGTGAGCTGCAATGGTTTCATTTTAAAAAGCAAAAGTATTAATTAATTTATTTTTGACAACCTTTTAATTATTCTAATTTGGCATAACACTATGGTCAAATGATCCCAATTTCTGTGTAAAATTAATAACATCTAAATAGTCACTTTATTTGAACCAATAATTGTCATTATTTCATCAAGATAATATCTCTTGTGATATCAAACCCATAACCACATTGGTATTATTATCATAAGTTAAGAAGAAAAATAATCTTTTTCTTCAAAAACCCTTCTGCGTTTCAGTAGAACGAATTTGTCAGGGCTGAGTTCAGACCTATGCAGTAGGAATATCTGAATGCATACCTGATTGCAAGTTTTCTGTAATTTTCATGAAACTCAAATGATGTTAAAGGACCTGTCTGTCATATAAGCAACACCATGAACTTAGTTTTAGCCCCTCCCATTTAGGGCTTCTTTAGCTATTATTCCGTACTGAGCCGTACTAAAGGGAACTTCTTAAGTGTCCTATATGTACTTACAAGCAAAAAGTCGGGGTATTTTCAGTTCAAGGACGACTTATCCTGTCCCTGCAGTTCCTCAACTCAGTACTGAGTTTTTCAGGACTGAATCAGACCTGAGCAGTAGGAATAAATGAATTTCATGCCTGAATTCAGGCATGTTTCAGTACTGAAATCGTGCCTAAAATCAGCAGAGTTCAAGACGTAGTAGGACATGCCTATGTTAAATTCATGGCTGAAACTCATATAAAGGATGCCATGAATTAAGTACCAACGCTTCCATATTAGGGCTAACTCAGCTAAAATTCAGGTCCGACCCGAACTGAAGGGGTATTAATCCGAAACCGATAGTCTCACGACCTCTTGCAAAGCAGGCACACACACCACCTGCTGCACCTCAATCAAATGGGGTATCGCTTTATGGGTTTTTCGGTGGTGGTTTTCGTATAATTTCGCAGAAAAAAATGTATGTAGTTCAATTTTTGAACTGTTTTTGGTACACGCTAGACTTATGGGAAGCCTAACAATCGGTAAATTTTTAGATGAAGCTCCCAAATAAATATATGGGCACACTTATTTGTTCCAAAACTGGCAGTATCTGACAACGAAATAAGATTATCACTCATAATCTTATCTTCCGTGAAGGTTCAAAGTATAAGGAAACGACCATCTTAGGCCGGAGGTAGCTTAAACTTCTTTTTTACGATCTACAAAATATCTAAAAAAAAAAACAAATTTTATGTTAAGTTCCTGCAAGTTCCTACCTCAAGTAATTAGTTCACACAATGAGTTTTTCCGCGAGTGTAAATAAGAGTCAAGTAGGCTACATTTTTCACTCATTCGAGCGCTTGATAGTCGTATGCGCTAAGATGCAGACGTACGTGTGCCGTCTACGAGGTACTAAATTCAACTTCCTGTAATGAAAACCCAAATTCTTAAATGGTATCCATATCAAATTACTTTGACAAGTGCCTTAAACATAAGTCTCCATGTGATTGTAAATCACAACAGCTAAGAAAAGGATGGTATTGGGGTGAGGCGGGATTGTTGTGTAGGTCGTGTCTTCAACCTGCAGATTCCAGGAAAAAAATGCATAAACTATCAACAACTAGAAAATGGAAGGGAATGAAAAGAGATGGACAAAATTGGGTATTGTTGAAACTCTGGCACTCAATAGTAGCCCGACAAATTTCAGTCGTTAGGTAAACTTAACAACGCTAGAACGAATCAAGTATAGTTGAGTAATTAAATAATATTTCCTGAATTTACTTTGACGGTTTCAGGTTGGTTGTACTTGTGGTTTGGTGCGGTTGAATACGGTTTGGTTCCGTACCAGTTTGCATCTATAATATTAACTCACTTAGTTTACAGATTTCTAATGCGAACATATCTTATCATCTTATTTCATGTTTTGTTATTTGAATTTTGTGCCAAGGAATCTTCTATCTATTAGTTCAAGATTATATTATCTCTATTTCACTGTACAGTTCACACCTTTGATTAATTCTCATTTGGAAGTCCCTTTAGAGAACTTATCGTCTGTTTTTATTTATTAACGAAAAGGTCATCAAATATCACTTATTTCTATATTGAGTATATTAGGCAGAACAAAATTGGGATTTAAAACTTTTGACAAACCAAAACCAGCAGAAATAGCTGCAACCACTTGACTGCTACAACAATTGTAGCAGCTACACCAAACTCAAATCAACCGTAAAAGAAAAGCGTTGCCTACTTTCAGGAACTTTCATAAGAAACATCAACTTTAGATGTCATGTGAGTATATCTACACTAAAAAAAGGTTGGCTCATAAATCTAAAAGCAAAAAAAACAAAAATGAAACGAACCCACATACAATTGCTTTATTGTTTTCTAACTTTTAACTTGTGAATGGCAGCCACCATTTAAGCCAATGTCGAGTTAGCCTTAGTCGGGGGGTAAACAGCTCAAACCCAAAAATACAGGCAACCAGGCAGCACAATTCGCACAAAGTTAAAGATTTAGATGCGTTAAGCGTTATTTATGGCCGCAAATAAATAAAGCTTAAACCATACGCAATGCCTCATTCGGGCGTTGAAAGTATTCGCTGTTGCTGTTGTTGGACGTTCATTGTATTAGGGTTGGGATACAAGGGGAGGGTCGAAAGATACGAGTATTTGCACATGTGGAAAGATCTACAGCTTCCTAATTAGAAAGCGTTTCGAGTGGGGAATGTGACAAGGGGATTATGAATTGATTGTGGGAATGAAAAGTTGGTTGATTGAGCGAATTTCATTTGTAAATCTGATTCTATAACTAGCTTTGCTCAGATTAGTAAAGAACTCTTCAAACGAAAGCTTTTTGTAAAATTTTTGAAGTTTGCTTCATCGTATAAATCAAGACTTGGAACTACAAAGAGTAAAGCTTTTGCACCTGAGCTTATGTTAATGGTTTTGCGTGCTCAAAAAGCTTCGCGTAGACACAAAGCTCTCCTTGGAATTTGAGTTTATTTTGTTTGTACAATTTTTCACTTATCGACTACCGCCCCTGCAGCAAACTCCAATTTGGAAACATTGCGGAAATGGTTTACACTTATTGGGATTTTTCGGTGGTGGTACCCATTTTGTGCTGGCAACTGAGATAAGAGACACTACCAACACCACTTTCAACAGCAACATCTTTAAGACTTAATTTGATATTAAAGAAAACATTCGTATTTTTAAACAGTTTTTCATTGGTCTGATATAAGCAGAACAAATAAGCCAACAACATTTTAGTTCGTCTCGGTAAATTAAATTTATAAAGTCTTTTTCCTCACTTTTCCGCACTGAGCCAGCCAAGTCCAAGCCAATCCCTGGGGTGTATTTTGAAGAGGACTCAAGCTGGAACTCAACCCCTTTGTTGTAGCCACGTCCCCTACTGAGTAAGCATTAAAAATTGATGAGTTCTTAATTTGTGTTGCGCTCTGCCGCTGCCATATTGAAAATAGATTAAGTTCTATTATTTGCAGTCATGATGTGGATTAGCACGGACACTCCGGAGGAGCCCGCTGGCCGTTTGTTGCCTTTATAAACGTCATCATTAATCATGCTGACAAGGGCTATGTTTGGATTTTCATTTTACGCTGCCATTTGCCATCTCTCCCTATGTTCCCCCTCTCGACCCACGATCCACGACGAGATCTGGAAATTCCTATAGCCGTTTGCCATGGCCCCTAACACACACACACACACACATTTTGTTTGCCTTTTGCGTTCAGTTTGTTTGTATAATTTATGTGTCTAACTGATGCGCCGGCCGACTGTCCATGGACCAAACACTTTTTACAAATACCCCCTGCAGGCAGTCCAGATATGGGTAGATTGGGATAGGCAAAATACTGTAAAAGTGGGGAAAGAAGGTCGAAAATATGATTCTTTTGTTTGTTAAGAGGGGGCATCTTTCTTGTGTATTGAAGGGAAAGAATAAATATGAGAAAATGTTGCAAAACCGCTTGATGCCTAATCAATTATATATGATATTGGTTCACTTATTTACCACTTATCTATCACCTCTCCTCTTATGTTATGTTTGACCTAATCAGTGTAAAATGTATTGATTGTGCGGTTTAAAATGTAGTTTTTTGTGACAATAACTCTTCAAAAATGATAACAAACATATTGAATTGATGTTGGCTGGAGCCAACAGCTGGTGAAGATGACCGGAGTTTAATCATGATGAGCCTATTTGTTACCTATTGATTGTCATTGCGAATGCTAATCTTGCTAAAAAATTTATGGAATTAGTAAACGTAATTGAGAATCATTGGAATTCGTGGAATGAAATCATTTTGACTCCAAAATTTGCCATTACAACTTGCATCGCCGCAGTAAATTAACCGGAGATCCAGCTTTCGGATGTAGAAAGTGTGGTGAATTGCCTATCAAATCCAGTGAGTTTGAAAACTCATCGCTTGGCAACGACTGCTGTATCTGTTGTATACGTTCTCTCTGTCCGCATTATATGGCTTTTCTAATATGAGCTTTACATAGTGTGTGCGTCCATTGGAATAAATGCAGTCCGTGTCGATGTTTTTGAAAATTTAGAGGCGCATGAATATTTTTTCTCTGCACTTTTCGACCTTAGCTCATCATCAGCTTCTGTTATACGTGGAATGACGTTAAGTGGTTGTGTAAAATCAACTGAAAGGGGGAAACAAAGTCTACTCGAATAGCTTATCGATGTTATCTTTGAGTGTTCTGTTCAACGCCTCTGGAGTATGTCTGTGCGCCATGGTGCATTTTCTCTCAAATAATAACTTTGCATTTTTTCAGAACTGTGCACATTAAAGACCACTTTTTTGGGATGTTAAAGTTAAGGTCATTCTGGGAATTGTATTATCCAAATCGAAATCGCTTGCAAGACTTTCGAAAAATTACAACTAAACTTCCATGGAGATTACGGGGCGTATGAGTTATTTTTAGGTCAAACTTTTTGGCCTCATCGCACCCATTAATAAGGTTTAATATTTTTATATCCTTGCAAAGGGTATTATAATTTCGCCCAGAAGTTTGCAACGCATAGAAATATTCATTTCCCACTCCATAAACTATATATATTCTTGATCAGACTGACGAGCTGAGTCGATTGTGCTTTGTTCGTCCATCTGTCTGTCTGTTTCTACGCGAACTAGACTCTCAGTTTTAATTCTGTCGAGCTGAAATTTTGCACAGAGTCTTCTTTTTGCTGCACACTACTAATATGTGGGAACCGACCGGATCGGATGACTATATCTCATAGCTCCCATAGGAACAATCGGTCAGAAAACTAGGTTTAGTATGAAAAACTTTTTTAGTTTCAATGGAAACGTCTTCAAACTTTGTAATCGTAGGTTTTCTATGGTTTCTTATAATTCTACAAAGATTTATTAAAATCGGACAACTATATGGTATAGCTGTCATACAAAAGATAGGTCTGAAAGACAGTCTTAGTTAGAAAAACTTTTTTGTTTTTAATGGTAGCATCCTGCATTTTTGTATTTGTTTGTTTCGCATGCTTTTACCCAATTCTGAAAATTTTTGTCCAAATCGGATGACCATATCATATAGCTCCCATAGGAACAATCGGTCGGAAAACTAGTTTTAGTGAGAAAAACTTTTATTTTCAATGGGAAAAACGACTCCAAACTTTGTAATCTTAAGTTTTCTATGATTTATTATAATTGTACCAAGTTTTATTAAAATCAGACAACTATATGGTATAGCTGCCATACAAAAGATGGGTCTGAAAAACAGTCATAGGTAGAAAAACTTTTTGGTTTTTAATGGTAGCATCCTGCAATTTTGTATTTGTTTGTTTCACATGCTTTCATATAATTTTACCAATTTTTGGCCAAATCGGATGACTATATCATATAGCTCCCATAAGAGCGAGCGATCGGAAAATGGGAACATGAGTATTTTTGAAAATATTTAAGCGAGCAAGGGTGTAAAAACTTCGGCACAGACGAAGTTAGCTTAGCTTTCTCGTTTTTTTTTTTTAAATTTTATTATCTATAATGCAAGAGGAATCCATTAAGGAGGCGCCCTTCCTAAATTTAAATTTTGGCCTTAAAAAGAGCACTCTCGTTCACATAGACTTTTTTTTTCTATGTAGCACAGTCTGGAATGAGCTATTCTAACTCCATCTAATAAAGTTGCTGGTATACCAGTATTTCAATATTTTTCTGGTTGGACATTTTGTATTCACCTCCAATCGCTCAGTATCAAATTGTTCGATCAACAGTCTTTCCCTGCTATTTTCAGGCCATACACAAAACAAAAAATTTTAAGTTATTTATGCGCAACGCAGACTCTAATTGCAATTTCCGCGCAGTCGCAAAATGTTATAAAATTTATGGATCCCAGCTCGAACTAGTTTCGTACTAAAACTCAATAATATTTTTTGCTACCAGGAACCACTCACACACACACACACACACACACACATGCTCGACAAATTGACCCATGCACCAACTTCCCCTCTTATCCCTTCCTGCCCACCTATTGTCGCTGGGAGTAGAAAAAATTTATTTATGGTAATTTTGTCAAAATGTGCAGCCGTGGCCCAAGGTAAATTTAACAGATTGCTCTGTGGTATTTGGTATGCTGAATGGATTTGATGTGGACAGGCGAGGACAGGCGGCAGTTGATTTGATTTTATGCGCTTCACGTGCGGCGCTCAGCCAAGTTGCGTTATATTCTCTAAAATTTAATTAACAATTTTGTTTCGCTTTTATTGACTGCCAGCTAATTATTGCGAATCATGTTTTATGTTTACGTTCAATAACATTTTTATAATTGGCTTGGCTCGCATTTAAATTTGAAATTTAATTAGTACAAACAACAATGTGGTTTGTTTATGTTTTCATAATGCGTTGGCTGCCCAAAAAAAAAAAACTGCATCTCTCTCTCTTATTTTTTTGAAATATATATTTTGTTATTATTGAATAGAGAAAGGCTAATTATGAACGACATAATGCTTGTGACATGCGGCTTGGTGAAATTTTTATGATTTATAGATTTAATAGGAATTTTAATTATTTATCGAATTAATTGGTCTAATGTGAAAATCTGGAATTAGTTTGTGATGGCGTGGCTTAGATTTTGGAGGATATTTTTCTCTAATTTTTGAGTATTATTATTAATGAAATACACATATTTTTTTTTGGTTTCCTGAAACATACAAAAAAAAGAAGCACCAAAGCCGCAGAAACAAATGACATAAACTCCAACTCTCGACGGTTGCTAAGCGACCATTACAAAGTATTTAGATTTCTTATTTCGTCGTCGTCGTCTTTTTAGCTTTGACAGTTTCCAGTTTCCCTCCCCCCCTCCCCCGCACATACACTAATTAGCATTACGGCAGTTGACACTTGAAACGTAAAGACCCAACCCAGCGAGGCTTTTGTGCTTGACGCCAGCTAAGCGGCTTTAAACTTTCCAAAACCTTCCGCCAAATGAACCTACCCCGAACCACCGCCCACCGCCCGCCAAACCTGCCAAGCGTGCAAGCAGATACTTCAGTAGTTTGCTGTGGCGAATCGTTCAGCTGTAATTGAAGCTCTTTCACAGACTCCGCACAAAAAAAAGAAAGTACAACAAAAAAAAAAACATCAGCGACTTTGCTGATCCACCGCTGACAGCAAAAACATACGCAATTCTCCGGAACCAGGAACTACCAAAGCAGCAGGCGCAGTCCACGAAAACCAAAAGGCAAAATGACAGACGCTGGCTATGTCACCGCGCGCACACACACACACACAAACACACACAGACAGACACAGGGATTGGAGGCCCAAACATGCTGCTAAACTAATTAACTAAGCGCAGCTGTGGCAACGTTTCAACGTTGTCGTTGTCGTTGTCGCTGCGGCGACCTCATCCCCATGTCCGTGTTACCAAGGATCAGGATTTTTTCCATTTTTTTTTCGCGCTACTAAAAGTGCGTGATGCAGCTTCACGAGGGACGGTCTTTCAGTTGGGGAGTTTTTAGGATAAATCACTTCCCTGCTGTTCAACGTTCATTTCTGAATTCGGACATGCTTTGAGTACTTATCCTGAAGTTCACCCATGAACTCAGTTCTGAAATCCTGCCTCAAATCATCTTAGGTCATGATATTCGTTCTAAGTTTATATGCTATAAACACGTCCGATTTCGATCACACTAAATGGATTCATACAAAAGCCAAAAAAACGAAAATTTAAGAAATTTAAAGTCAATTTCATTTGAAACAAATATGTTTTTCTCAAAAGAACTTCATTTTCGACCGATCATTCGTACTGCAGCTGTATGCTATAGTCATCCGATTTTGATAAAACTTTGTAGAAGTGTGTGAAAGCATATCACTTAACTAAATGCCAATTTAATTGTGTGAAAGCTCATAAAATAAATATATGCCAATTTTAAAGAGGTTTACATTGAAACCAAAAAAAAATTTCTTACTAAGACAATTTTTCTAACCTTACTTTTCTATGACAGCTATACAATATAGATGTCCGATTTCGACCAAACTTCGTAAAATTATGGGAAAGCATAGAAAACTAAGAAATACAAAGTATGGAGGCGATATCTTTGAAAACAAAAAAAATTTTCTCACTAAAACCAGTTTATCGACCGATCATTCCTATGGCAGCTATTACCTATGGTCATCCGATATTGATAAAACTTTGAAGAATTGTGTGAAAGCTTATAAAAAAAAAACTATATGCCAATTTTAAAGAAAACAAAAAATGTTTTCTTACTAAGACTATTTTTCTAACCATAATTTTCTATGGCAGCTGTACTATATAGATGTCCGATTTTGACCAAACTTGACAGAATCATGGAAAAGCATATTAAACTAGTAAATACAGAGTTTGAAGGCATTTTCATGGAGAACATAGAAGTTTTTCTCACAAGAACTATTTTTTCGACCGATCGTTCCTATGGCAGCTTTATGTTATAGTCATCCGAACCGGCCGGTTCAGACAAATGTGCAGCGTATTTGTACTAAAGGAATTCGTGCAAAGTTTGGTGAAGATAGCTTTCAAACTGACCGAGCTCGTCGTTCGAGCTCGTACTTTATGTGGTTGGAGATGAATTGTTGTCGAACCATTTTATAATACCCTCTGCAAAGGTAAAGAAATCCTTAAAAATAAAGATGAGCAAAATTAAATGCTTCTTTTATCCAAAATACAAAATTTACAGAACCTAAAAATGTGAATTTTTGGCGAAGTTATGTTCAAAAAACTATGATCACAACACCCCGTCTTCCCCTACCACTAAAATCGATGCTACCACGAGAAGTCCGTATTTATGCTTAGAACTCAGACAATCTAAATGACAACTTATATCGATGGGGGTCAGCCTTCACCCTTCAATGGTAAAATACCGCCGAATATGAATAGGTCGCACAGCATTGTGTTTGTTTACATTTAAATTGATTGAATTAATTAGAGTGAAAATGCAGATGTATTTGTATGATATTTGCGGAGCAGAAGTCATGGGCAATGCCTTAGTTGTGGGGAAGGCAATGCTCTGTTCAAGGAGGAGGAACATGCACACCCAGATTTTATATTTAGCTGAATTTAAGTAGGATTCTCTAAAGAAATGTGGCCTAAAAACTGAAAATCCCGGCAAGGAGAGGAATAAGGTAAGGCACTTGTCACATGTGCATATCAAATTTTCCAATTACCTCAAACTGCCCTCGCTGTTGGTATGTCTGTCAATGTGTTTTTGTATTTGTATTTGTGAGAGGGCATTAGGCCTCAGTGCTGTAAACCGCCGGGTGAAGTTGGGGTGGCGGCGGCGGCGGCAGCGGTGGTGGCGGTGGTGGCGGCGGGGGCAATTTGCAGTTGCCAACTCTGCACTCACTTGTTTGGCAATTAATTTGCCGGCGTCTGTTATTTCTTTCCCTCGGCATGAGTGTTTGCAATCTAAACACGGTTATTCGCTAATTAGCAAAAAACAAGCACACATACACTCTCACACACACTCGCACACACACTCGCACTCCCGAGGCTGGAAGCGGCAAAGTAACATTTCCCTGTGGTTCGCTGTTTGTATTCCGAGGTGCTTGGCCTCGTTGCCATTTTTATTGGCGCTCGGGCTACAGACTTTCCGTGTTTTTTTTCGCACTTTGGCATAAAATTAGGTCGCCCCGTGTAATTAGCTGCTGTTGCTTTAATTTAAGCGTTTCAGTTTTTTGTTTATTTGTTAGGTTTCACAGTTTTTAATTGCCGCAGAAATAGGATTAATTGAAATATAGCTTCACTTTGCTTGATTGCAACGAGGAATTGGCCCTCCTGTCGTATGAGTAAACACTTCAAAATGTTTTGGGGGGGGGGAACTACTAAACCTATTAGAATATTTTCGTAGCATACTTTTCCAGTGGCTTCGTCCTGTTGTTTATTAAAATACCTGAAATAATTTCTATTCGAATTTTCCCATTTTCAGTGTGTTGTTATTGTTGCCAAGGTGTGCGTGTGCGCCTGTGTGAGTGTCCCAACTTGAGTTGCGTTGAGTTTCGTTCCGCACACATGGATAATAAATATTTGCTTTGGTATTTTCATATGAAGTTTTTATGTAGGTAAAACCTGCAGATATCTACACAAAGCGCATAGTTCATAAGTTTATGCTTCTCAGCTATGCCTGACGTACATATACTCCCTGCTCGAGTTGTTTTTCAAGCTGCAGAAAATGCCTGAAATGCCTCAACTTTTGCTCAGCCACATTTCAATTTTTCCCATATTATTTATGCATGCACAATTTATGTGGCCATTTTTGCCACATTTCAAATTGCCAATGGTTGCTTTTCAATTTCAGGGGGGGGGTGGGAAAAAAAAAACACTCACTTTGTGCCCATAAATCTCATCCGCACTCGAATCGGCAGAAATCAATTTAATTATGTGCAGGCCGGCCCGGCCGAGCTTCGGGGAGAGAGTCTGTTATAGCCTGCTTAAGCAACTTAATGTATTTTTTATGGAACTGAAATCTATTGAACTGCATTTGGAATATGGCGATGGAAACTTTTGCCATATCATGAATAACGATGTAATAAAATACGTGATATGAAAACCAAAATATTTATGTTGCTGCCGCTCCTCCTACGTCGCTACACGATGAACTATATAAGAGCCTTCGATAAGGTTGTGTGTGTGTGTGTTTCGGTGTGTGTGTGTGCCTTCAAACATAATTCCCCACATTTCTTGTGAATTAGCAGGCAGTTCGCCAGCCATAAACAGTTTCGGAGTTGGAGCAATTGCAAAAGCGTTTATTTGCATGTTCCTGTCCCTCGGGGGTTAGTGCAAGGGAATGGATGCAAAACTCCTGCTCTCTCACACACACACACACACACAAAATATGATGAGATAATGCTGAAAAATAATAGCTACGACTACTTTTGCCGCTGCTGGTCCAATGTCCTACGTCCATCCCGACCAACAAATCCACATAGGCCGACAGCAGGAGCTGATGCTATAAAACAAGTTGCAATCTGATGCAACTGAAAGGAAAGACTAGCTGAATACTCCTGCATTTGGTTTAAATAAACTGACTCCATTGGAGTCTCAGTAAGTTCTGAGCAAGCCAGTGCTACAACATGCTAAACTTTTGAATAGAACGGTAGAAGGGTACAGTTTAAGGGGGTATTTTAGTCTTAAATTTTGACAAATTATAGTTGTTGGGTTTAATGACCTTTTGTTAAGATTAAATAGGTTTTTGGTTCGACACTTCGCTCACTTATGTCTGTGTGTATGCGGGAGTATATGTATTGTACTCGATACTCTATACGCAGTACTCAATACCTATATATAATACGCGATACTTAGTACTCTTCGGTCTTCGGAAATAGAAACTCTGTACTCTGTACTTGATAAACAGTTCTCTATATTCAAAGGTCCATACGCCCATTTCCATATTCGTTACTTAATTCTCTCTGCTCAGCACTCGATACTCAGTAGTCGATGCTCAGTAACCGGAATTCCAGTACTCGATAACCAGTACTCGAACCTTGGTAGACAATGCTCAGTTATCGATACTCAATAGTCGATTCTCAACAATTAATATTCAGTTCTCTGTATTTGATACAGAGTTCTAGAAATTCAATACTGAATATAAAGTAGTCGAAGCTTAACTTAAAATTATGCAAAGCCCACAAAATGTTTCTAGTTCAAACCAAAAAGGTTAAGGTTCGAAAATTTGAAGTTCAAGGTTTTTGGGCTTAGGTTTTCGTTTGAACTTTGGTTCAAGTTGCTTATATAGTAATCGTTCCAAAAACGATACAATCTTTTTGGCAACTATGAGAATTTTGGGTCGAGTGTGACTTGTAGAGCACATCTCACAAGGGATTGTCAAAAATATACTTTACTGCACAGAGAAAAAAGGAGGGTATGAAACGCGAAAGCCAAACTAAATTCGTCTGTGCCGAAGTTTTTAATCCCTTGCAAGTGCTCGCTGAAATATATTCAAAAAATACTTTTTTTCCCATTTTCCGACCGATCGTTTGTATGGGAGCTATATCATATAGTCATCCGATTTGGCCAAAAATTTGCTATATTATGTAAAAGCATGTGAAACAAACTGCAGGATGCTACCATTAAAAACAAAAAAGTTTTTCTAACTAAGACTGTTTTTCAGACCTATCTTTTGTATGACAGCTATACCATTTAGTTGTCCGATTTTAATAATTCTTAGTAATATTATAAAAAACCATAGAAAACTGACGATTACAAAGTTTGAAGACGTTTCCATTGAAAAGAAAAAAGTTTTTCATTCTAAAACTAGTTTTCTGACCGATTGTTCCTATGGGAGCTATGAGATATAGTCATCCGATCCGGTCGGTTCCTACATATTAGTAGTGTGCAGCAAAAAGAAGACCATGTGCAAAATTTTAGCTCGATAGCTTCAAAACAGAGAGACTAGTTCGCGTAGAAACAGACAGACAGACGAACGGACAAAGCTCAATCGACTCAGCTCGTCACCCCGATCAAGAATATATATATAGTTTATGGGGTCGGAAATGAATATTTCTATGCGTTGCAAACTTTTGGGCAAAATTATAATACGCTTTGCAAGGGTATAAAGATATCCATTGTATGATTTCCTGGATAAGTCTAAAATATGCTTTTAATCATGCAACATAGCATGAAGGATATGAATAAGGATCATCATTTGAATGATTTTTTAGCTACGTTGGATGATGAAAAGGATATTCAAGACATATCCTTACCAAATGGATCTTTTTGGGATCGTTTTTTTTCTGTGTGTTAAGTAAATGCTATGAAAATATTAGCAAAGTAATATCAAGCTCTTTTTTTTGCGAATCAGCTAAAAAGCTTTGGAGTGGCTTATATGGGAGGGTATATAAAACGTGGTTCTGAACATTTATATGGATTTTTTTCATTAAACGTTACAGCACATTGTAAGACTCAGTTGTCTTAAGCCGTCAGAATAACAGAAGAAGGCGCTAAACAGTTCAAATATGTTCTTATCTAAAATTTATGTTGAACCCAACCGATATTTAAGGTTCGGAACAGGTTGAGGTGCAGCTCTAATACCTTAATGGGTTCGGCGGTTCACAATAATCTGAAAGTCCGGGAAGCGGGTTCAGACCTGCTCGAAACTCAGTACTTGAGGCCCAGTATTGATAACCCAGTAATCGATATTCAGTAGACGATACTCAGTAGTCGAGACTGAATAGTAGATACTTTACAGTCGATACTTAGTACTCTTAACTCGAAACTCAGTACTGGGAACCCAATATTCGATACTCAGTAGACAATACTTAGTTGTCGATACTCAGTCATCAATACTTGGTACAAGGTCAGCAAAACGCAAAACTAGAGTTCCATTCCCAGCAAAATCTTTCTTACAGACTTCATTCGTTTTATTTCAAAAGTAAATTTTTACTTTTGAATAATTTTGAGATTTAAAGAGCCGAAAAAAATAATAAAATTTTGTATTATGGTCTCATTTCAACTTCGATCTTCTGCCCTATATACCCTTCCACCTTGCAATGGCCCAAAACATTGTTTTTACCATTTTGCCCTCAGTAGCAAAAAGTTGAGTTGAGTCTGGCTGCAAGTTTTGTGACAGGCAGGCAGTCAGGCAGCAGTTTAGTTGGAGCCGGGATGTTTCTGGGGACCCATTTCCATGCTCATTGCAAAAGTGCCAACTTTGGTCTTTGTGCATATGGAAAATATTCGTCTCTCCCTCGGTTATGCTTTAGCCTTGCTGTAGATTTACATATATTAAAAAAAAAAAAAAAAAAACGGAAATATGTTGGGGCATTTGAAGAAAGGCATACAACAACAACAAAAATATAAAGTGATTTTTTCAAGGATATAGAAATTAATTGATATTTGTACAAGTTATTTTCCCCATGCTTGCAGACACATATTTTTCCACATTCTGTTGGCGTTTTCATGCCAAAAACAAAAAGAAAAAAGAAAATGAAAACAAAAGAAAAGAAACCACAAATTCAAGTACAAATTCCACTTTGGCTGTCAACTTAGTTGATATCCCTTTTGCAGTTGCGTTAAAGTTCGCTTTAAGTGGTCAGGTGGCTAATTTAATGTCTGAATTTGACAACTTGACATAATGGCTCACACATACAAACACACACACACACAGGCAGACTTACGCAATACAATAAAGTGTAAATTGTAACATTAAATAGTCATTAGTGTCTATAGTCATTTGACCGGAAATTAATCAAGCAATAACCGCAGTTGAAACCGTTTGCTATTTGACCAACTCGCTCAACCGTTGTTTCACACACACACACACACACTCACACAGGGAAAACACTGAGAAGGGTTCGTGTTTGAGCACGGTTTTGTACATATCATTAAACATACAAACTGATTTCGCCTTGTAGATATGTCAAACAAGTGACGGAAACTGTTTATTATTGCCTCATTGCCAGCTGAAAGCGGAAAAGGATAAAGGATGTGTCAGGCCAAGGCGGAGGGCAGGGCGTATTGAAATTTTGGACACAGGAAGTCGATTGTCCGTTTAAATTGATGATAATTTAAATACGTGACAGGTATAAATAATAAAAAATCTCTGCTTCCTATTAATGGTTAATGAATACAGTCAAGGACATACAAATTGCTTAAATGGAAACGGAATAATATGAAAAAATGAAAGTAATGTACTATTTATTTACTTTATTGGGTTATCTAACATTTTGCTTTAACTAAGAGATCAGAAACTGACGTTAAGTAGGCTAGCATCTTTCCGACGTCAACATGTTTGCCTTGACGAGCGGAATTAAAGTGTGAATCTATTTCCGGAGTCACTTAAAGACCTTAACGTCTACCTAGAAGTCGGCCAAATGAGCTAGAACCTTTCCGACGTCGACATGTTTGTCTTGACGAGCGGTGATAAAGTGTGAAAATATGTCTGGAGTCAATTAAAGACCTTAACGTCTACCCAGGAGTGGGCAAAATGAGCATAGACGACGGCAGAACTTCTGCATCAGCCATAGTTGGAGTAGGCCATAGAGAAAAGTTGTCAGTGTATTTAAAAACAAAAGCCTTAATATACTCTCTTTCCACTTTCAATTCAAAACTTCAGCTTAAAGTGCACAAATATGTTCTCAATTGCCAGTGGCAGTTGCTCTGCTCAAATAGCCGACTCCTGTTCCAGATTAGTTCCATCTCAAACATAAATAAAACAACACAAACTACTCCAATTACTTGACACTCAATAAAGCTACAAATTCTCCTCTCAATAAAAATAAATCTTAAACTACAATAATTCTACATTTTATCGTTTGCCTCTTCCCACTCATAGCTCAACATAAAATAAAGCCCAAGAAATGAACCATGGCCTTTAAAACCGGAACTTACAGCAGCACAAATAAAAAACCAAAAAAAAAAACACAAAGACAAGTCGGTGCAGGGCGATGATTGCCCCACAAAAGCAGCTTCCCCCCCACACACACACAAACACACACGAACATCTACGGACAAGAGCAATTGTGCTCAAGTACCAACAAAAAAAAAAAAAACCATCCTCACTCACTCACACAAACACACCAATACTTGTAGATATGTACTTCCACATCCGGTGGCTAACTTCCGTGTGTCAAGAAGCGCTCAAGCATTCATTTATGAATTTTTATTATTTTATTTATGGGCCCAGCTTCCATTTTTTTTCCCGTTTTCTGTTTTCGGTAGTATTTTTTGGACAACTATTGCTTAAAGTGTGGCTAAGATGTGACCCCAAGATCAAAGTGAGAAATATCTGCAACAAAATGTAAACAAAAGTTCCATCGCACAGGGCAGTTGGGTTTCAGGAAATCGTCTATCCGAAATCCGATTTTAATTAAAATCGTTTCGTGTTGTCGACAACAGGAAGGAAGCAGGTTGAGGGCAGTCAAGGTAAACAGAAACACACACACACACACACACACACACGGCAATCAGACAGGGCAGGATGTTACCAGCCCCAGACATACAACTTATTGAACTTTTGTGGCATGTCAAGTGAGGCGTTTGTAACGCACAAATGAACCTGCATTTTACCTCAGAATTGCTCCTCAGTAAATTGGTCAACTGGTGTGGCTGCATATATATATATATATTTTTTTACTGCAAGAAAAATAATCACTTTATGGCTCTAAGGATGAGCAATAGTTAGTTGCTTTGAATAGTTGTCACAATTGATGTGACATTTTCAAGCTGAACATTTGGTTTTATCAGGACATGTGTGGTTAGAATAGAATATTTGTGAGTGCCTAGCTGAGTCTTTGCTTTAAAATAATCTATTCCATAGATTTTTACAATATTTTTAAGCGAAGATAAAGCATTTTCAACGAATAATATGAAAAAAAATGTTTTAAGAATATTCTTTAAAAAACAAAACGAGAAAGCTAAGCTAACTTCGTCTGTGCCGAAGTTTTAATACCCTTGCAAGTGCTCGCTTAAATATTTACAAAAAAAATACTCTGTTTTGCATTTTCCGACCGATTGTTCGTATGGGAGCTATATGATATAGTTATCCCATTTGGCCAAAAATTTTAAAAATTATGTAAAAGCATGTGAAACAATCAAATACAAAATTGCAGAATGCTACCATTAAAAACAAAAAAGTTTTTCTACTAAGACTATTTTTCACACCTATCTTTTGTATGGCAGCTATACCATATAGTTGTCCGATTTTAATAAAACTTGGTAGAATTATAAAAAAAATCATAGAAAACTGACGATTACAAAGTTTGGAGACGTTTTTTCCATTGCTAATACAAGTTTTTCTCACTAAAACTAGTTTTCCGACCGATTGTTCCTATGGGAGCTATATGATATAGTCATCCGATTTGGACACAAATTTTCAGAATTGGGTAAAAGCATGTGAATCAAACAAATACAAAATTGCAGGATGCTACCATTAAAAACAAAAAAGTTTTTCTAACTAAGACTGTCTTTCAGACCTATCTTTTGTATGACAGCTATACCATATAGTTGTCCGATTTTAATAAATCTTGGTAGAATTATAAGAAACCATAGAAAACCTACGATTACAAAGTTTGAAGACGTTTCCATTGAAACGAAAAAAGTTTTTCATTCTAAAACTAGTTTTCTGACCGATTGTTCCTATGGGAGCTATGAGAAATAGTCATCCGATCCGGT
Source organism: Lordiphosa andalusiaca (assembly GCA_035044965.1). Classification (NCBI taxonomy): domain Eukaryota; kingdom Metazoa; phylum Arthropoda; class Insecta; order Diptera; family Drosophilidae; genus Lordiphosa; species Lordiphosa andalusiaca. Next base: position 1,089,783 of record JAWNNM010002509.1, read on the forward strand.
CGGTTCCCACATATTAGTAGTGTGCAGCAAAAAGAAGACTCTGTGCAAAATTTCAGCTCGATAGCTTTAAACTGAGAGACTAGTTCGCGTAGAAACAGACAGACAGGCGGATAAGGTAAATACATAGGCATTTTGAGCAACTTTCAACTCAAAGTTCATAAGATCTAGTCTTAGTCGACTATTGCCGAAAACAGATTGGTAGACCGGTTCTAAACCAAACCGTACCAAAGCCCTTACTCATGTTCTAGAAACGAACCGCATTTGTAAAGTCAAGCTTTGGACAAAACCTGTCTGAAAATTAATATATTTGTATTAAAAATCTCAGCAATACTTGAATCGATATACACTTGTAGAGTTTTGCTAACTATATTCTAAAGGACTGCAATTTGGGGCGTTATATTCGAGTGTCAGTGTTTCTACAACACCTTAATTTATGCATAATTTTGTATCCCTTTCTCATTTCTGATAAGTGCAGATAAAATTTGCAGAATTCTAAACCTTCTTTAGCTCAGTTCTCCACCTGTTCTATTAGTTGGTAGGCCTTGTCGGTTTATAGGGCAGTCCCGTTTTGTATGTACATAAGGATGCTGCTATTAGCTGCTACTGCAGCCTCAAAATACACACCGAGCATACACTTTCATTGATACAGAGTATATTACAGGCTACTTTTCTACTTGTTAAAGTTGCTTGCTATATCAATAAGAAGATATACATTCCTGTCCCGAATTTGGACTCGTATTGCGTGAGAACTTTAAGATTTTACATAGAAATTTCAGAGTAGTGTATAGAAGTTGACAAGAAAATATGGAACAGGGCTCTTATGTTTAAGGAAAAGGTCTGTGGAAACAGTTGTTTCGCTGGGCAGTACTTTGTGGGTCAAAGCACTTCCAAAGTACAAAGGAGACTGCAGAAGAACTGGAATAAGTGGCAGATCTGGTCATGATGTTGAAACACAACTTCAATCTGAGTCCCACAGCAAAATTGCCAGGAAAGGCCACAGCCCACAGCCGCACCTCATCAAGGAGAACATCGAAATATAAGGCGAGATTATCAACCGATCTCCATGTGTACATACAATGGCACCATAAGTCCGCCGCAGTCTCAAATGTTGGGGCATTAATCTAGTAAATTTACATAACTTGAATTCGGAAGACAAACGGTTACTCTAAAATGGACTCGGAGATCGGAACAGGACATTTATGTTTATGTGCTAGGTATGTGGGAACAGTTCTGCAGCTGGACAGTGCCATAAATGAAGTACTTGCACTTGCAAACAATCAAGAAGAATGCAGAATAGCTGGAATAGGTAACAAATCCTGTCAAGATCTTGCTATACAACGTCCTGATCTGATTCCAAGAACAACTCGCCAGGCAGGGCACAGCCCTCCCCTCCCCGCCACACCGCGGCCCATCATGGAGCATGTAGGCACACTGGGCGAAATTAGCAACCGATCTTAGTATGTAAAATGGCAGGTTGGTCCCCCGCAGTCTCAATCACTGACCTTGTTTGTCTTCGGCAGTCTTACATAATGCGGCGGCAACCTGCAAACAACAAAAACATGTAAATTGGTTTGCATGTATGTGTGTGTGTGTGTACTCACCAGCGCGTGCAGCAGCTTCCCGGCTTCTTTTCATATTGACCTAGGCTAAGAAACACTTTAATAAACACACGGACAGACTTTAAAACAATGGCACAACAAAAAAACAACAAAAAGGAATACAATTTAACTTTTCACTGCAAAAATTTTCCATTGCTCTGCTCTCTCTCTCGTCTTCAACTCACACACACGACGACACCGATCGCTGCTTTCGATTGACTGCGCTGCCTCACACAAAATCTATGTATGTATGGAGACGCCATTTCTTCTGGCAAGCAAAACAACAATTAATTCACGACTTTAACAAATTGGCAAACATACCAACTCACTTGTTAATATTTACTACGCACTTACACAAAGCTACAAGGTGTGGGCGGGCAGACGAACGAACGAGCGAAGCAGCTTCACGGCAAAGAACGGTTTTATGGTTTGCCTCTGCCTCACTTTCCGATAGGTACACGAAGCAGGGTTGAGCTTTCAGCTGATCGATAACACCTGTTGATTGATCGAGAGTGGCAATTTTTGAATTTGACCATTCAGAAAACCACTTGGACGTCATCCCTTAATTGCAGCTTTCATTTATTTACTACTTACTGACTTGTGATGTTTTGTCACACATTTTTTTTCTTGGGGGCAGCATGGGGCTGCTAACTCGTGTTGAATTTCGCTATCAAATCTGTAGATGGCGCTGGTATTAAGCGGTTGATCTGCTGAAATTTAAGCTTTGGCGCCTGAATTGATACATTTTATTAAATATTTTCTCTAGTGCTAAGTTTGTAGTTTATTTTGTAAAATGTTAAATTATGAACTTCAGTAGTGTATTGAAATTTTGACCATAAGTTTGCAAAGCATATAAGGAATTAGCTCCAACCACTTCAAGTATTTATATAAATGCACTTGATCAGTTTATCCACTGTTGACTATTTGAATAATTAGCCATAATGAATTAACATTTTTTTTTCCATTCTCAGACTTTCTTCTTTTCTTCTAACTTGAACGTGAACAGCAAAACAAAATTAAAAAGCTGGGAAATTTCATTAGCTCACGAGCAACTCACGCCCCGCCAGGCCATCGCCATACCGATATATCGATAGGCTCCCCAGTGCGCAGCCCTAAGTCCAGCGATGAGCCGGCTGATCGCTGTTTGTTTATGTTTACATTTAATTTCAAAACATCAGGCCGTAACAAATCTGGAAACGATCTCAAGTTAAATAAGAAACTTAAATGGACTAGTTGTTGTCAAACACTGTGGCTTTCCCATTTGCCCATTGCAAAAGCCAAATTACCCTAATTGGTGGCCATTAAATGGCTAAATGTCCACCACTGCAGGAGTCAAATGAAATGCCAAATGTTAGACGTTGATATTCATATATGAGCTGGCAGTTGAGTAACGCTAAGTAAACACACACACACACACACGGACACACCAACACCCGCGCTCGTTGATTGCTGAAAACCAAAGCCAGCCAACCATGCGACCAACAACTAGCAACAAGCCAGCCGAAGGAGCAGAAGGAGGCGCTGTGGGGGGAACGAATGTGGCTACATTTTGTGGCAGGCGACGCATGGCCATGTCAACAGCGTACCACTACAGAGAGATAGACGCCCATAAATATGAATGCAGATGCCGCTCTTGTCGGGACGTGGGAGGGGCTGGACGGAAACGGAGCTGGGGTCCAGCTTGTTATTTACAGCCGGCTGTGAGATCTTGTGGCATAATTTAAGCACCTTGTTTAGCCACTGTTTATGGTTTGGTCGTGTCACATATACATATGCATGTGTGTGTGAGTGTGAATGTTTTGAGGTCATGAGGTCAATGATGGCTACTGCCATGACACACATCTGGCGACAACTGGCTGACACTTTAAATAATTTATAAATACAACCAGTAAAAAAAACTTGGCCATAAAAAGGATTTGCCGCTTTGTTCACCTTTAACTTGGACACGCCCTTACCCTCTCCCCACCGGCGACGCCGCAACCAGGAGCTGGCTAACAAATCAAGGCGACAAAAGCTAAAATCCGGCTACGATTTTCCCGCTGTCCAGCCATTGCTGCCATTTTAGCTATTAAATTGCTAGAGCTAGCCATTTTGTGCGAGGAACCGCTTTTAGCTATAAATCTAGCAGGTTTTCAATTAGGTTTAGCTATTTCTAGCTAATTCGGTGTTTTTGGAAACAAAGTTCGAAATAATGCTCATTAAATTAGTTCGTAGCCTTAAAATTCTTTGACCCTGAGCATATCGTAAGCTTTTTTGGTGTTTGTCGAGACGAAGGTCGAAATAATGCCTATTAAATTAGTTTGTAGCCTTAACATACTTTGCTATAGAACGTTCCCATGAAGTCTCAGAGCAAAACTAGGAGTGATGAATCAACCTATAACCCAGGGATGCTTTTCATTTGAAATAAATTAAAAATACTTCGAGGATCTACAATTATTGGCCATTGTACGCCTTTATTTTGAACTTCAAAGCGCTCTCGATATATTTCGACATCATTCCATGGTAAAACCCTTGCATGTAGTTCCGATTTTGGTTGATTTTGTGTCTTCATTCACTCGGTTTGGTTGAAGGATCAACACGTTTTTATGCCCTTGCAGAGGGCATATTCGAATTGAAGCATGACGAGCTGAGTTGACTTAGCCTTATTACGTCAGTTTCTATGCCTTCTCCTCCGTCAGTTTTAAAGCTATCGCGACCAAACTTTCCACGAAGTCTTCTGGTACAAGTGCGCTGTACATTTGTCGTAACCGGCCGGATCGGATGACTATAACATATAGCTGCCATAGGAACAATCTGTCGAAAAACTAGTTTTAGTGAGAAAAACTTTTTTATTTTAAATGCAAACGTGTCTAAACTCCGTATTTACTAGCTTTCTATGCTTCTCCACGATTCTGCGAATTTTGGTCGAAATCGGACATCTATATGGTATAGCTGCCATACAAAAGATAGGTCTGAAAAACAATTTTAGTTAGAAAAACATTTTTGTTTTTAATGGTAGCATACTGCAAATTTGTATCTGTTTGTTTCACGTGCTTTCATATAATTGTACAAATTTTTGGCCAAATCGGACGACTATATCGACTATACGACGACTATATCCCATACGAACGAACGTTCGGAAAGTAGGAAAAAGAGTATTTTTGAAAATATTTAAGCGAGCACTTGCAAGCTTAGCTTAGTTTTCTCGTTTTTAGCTATTTCTGGCCATTTATTTTTGAAAATCCAGCAGCTTTTTGAAGCAGCTTAGATACTGACAACCCTGCTGTCAGCACACACAATTCTATCTCTTATTTTCTAAAGTAAAGCGTATGAAATTGTAAAATACCCACCAAGTTGGCATTATGCAAACAAGTCGTCATATCCTCATATCCTCATATCCTTACCCCTTCTTGAGCGCGCACTTTTTTTTGAAGTTGAGAACTTGCAAACATTGCCACATCTACTGAGGTTACCCCACCTGCCAGGCAGACAGGCAGACAGGTGGAAAGGGTTTTGGTTTTTGTTTACTTGTTTGCCATTTAGAGCACGAAAAGTTTTGGAGAAGCAAAATCTTTTCAATTTTATCAAATGAAATATGTTTACAAAAAATACGGCTATCAATAACCCAGCGCGCTCACCTTAATTACCACTCAGGTATATGGCTCTTAAAAGCCATTGACACAAATCGCAAATATCTCACCAAATGGCAAGGCATATCATATTGCTCATACGCCGCGTAAGCCATTAAATATGCATTTGCTGATATCGCCAAAGCCGTAACGAAAACAGCTTATGCGGCATTTGTCGCCCCTCATGCGTGTGTGTGTGTGTGTGTGGGCGGGGGGGTTGGGGGGTTGGTTGACAGTCGTAAAGTAAGAAAAACAAAAACAATAGAATTTAAATGATTTTAATGCGGCCATTGAATTTTATGGCAGCCTCGCCTCGCCTCGTCTCGTCTCGCATTTGGGCGCTTTGTTATGAATACGAAAAGCAGTCACCAGGACCGTCGCCGCCGTCGCCGCCACCAGCAGCGGCTTTTCATTCGCACTGACAATAATAATAATTGTCAATTGCAGCAGCTGTCGCCAGTGAAGCTTTTTTCATATTCAATTTCAAATGAAATTTTCATGTCACCCAACCAACCCCCACCCCACCCCATCCGCCGGCCGACACTCGGCACATACGGATACGGTGTAAATTTCACGTTAGCTCCTGTAGCCAACTTAATTCCATGGAAAATCTTTTGCATACTCTCGGGCAGCTGTTAGTTTTTTTTCTTTTTATTTTTTATTATTTAACAATCTCTTTTCGAGTGCCTACTATTTTCCAATGTGTGTGTGTGTGTGAGGAGATGAAGATATGTGTGGTTTTTGTGGCTTTTCGGGCTTTTTTGCCCAGCTCAGCTATTTTGGTATTAGGTTGAGCTGCTTTTCAGTTTTGCGCTGCCTTCCATGGTATTTGCATATAGCAGGAGCCGGTCCTTGTTCACGTTTACGTCGCATATTTTGATTAGAAATAGCTTGAGGTTGGTTTCCCAGTTTGTTGGTTCCTCTTTTGCGTGTTATTTTTTCCACAGAAATGGAGGGGGGGGAGGGGGAGGAAGGCGGCTTGGAAATGGGGTCACTCTTTGTGCGTGTGGTAAATGAAATTGATTTTGTATCATATTTTATTAGAGCAATGGAATTGCTGTTCAAAAACTTTACTTAATTTGATTTTGAAACTAAAAAATTAGTTTAATATTTGATATTTGAGCATTGTTGCAGGTGCCAGGAGGTGGAGAACTATTAGTATAAGAATCAACTCAAAATAAGAAACAGAAATTTTATCAAATTTTTTGAAAATAAATGTTCTTGAAATGAGCACAATTCTACTTGGCCCCATCACCGCACTGAAAAGTATATGTAGCCTTACCCAGCAAACATTAGATGCAATTTTTGGATTACATGCGAGTCTATTTCGGCTTAAAATAATCAAAAATTTGACTGGTTTGTAATCATAAACTTTATTTATCTATTAATCATAAAATATAGCCTAGAGCCCTGGCAGCTAGTGCTCCTCCAAAGTTGTAATAGGTTAAGAATATTAATGTCAAACCATATTCCAAAAAGTTCCATTTGAAATGTATATTTTGTAATATCCCTTTTTATACTCTGTACCGTAGGTACACAGAGTATTATAAGTTTGTGCAAAAGTATGTAACATCGAGAGTGAAGCATCTCCGACCCTATAAAGTAAATATATTCTTGATCAGCATCAACAGCCGAGTCATGTCCGTCTGTCTGTCCGTATGAACGCACAGATCTCAAAAATGGTAAGAGATACAGGTTTGACATGTATGAGACATATGCTTCTTATGTCTGCAGGCAGATCAAGTTTATTTTCCTTTTTGGCCACGCCTCCTCCCTACCCCGCAATTTAGAAAAAACGTCATATCTCCCACAGTTTTAAAGATGGATGGTTCGTTCCTTCTGTACATATTTGGTAATAAGGATAACTTATCGATTAGCCAAAGGAATGGTGAAAATTGGATGAATGGTTTTCGAGTTATGATCAAAAGACTGTTCCCTGCTGCAACGCAGTAGCAGCGCTGCTTTCAGCTGCTACTGCAGCATCAGAATTTATGCTGAGCGTATAATTTCGTTGGTACAGAGTACGCTATAGTCGGGCTTGACCGACTTTCTTTCTGGTTTGATATTAATTATCAAATTATCAAATTTTTCATATAATTTGGCTGATTTTCAGCTCTGTTGGATGAAAATATAAGATCCGTTGAACATTAAATGGATATATTCATATCTAAAAATAGAGGAATGTTAACTTCGGCTTGGTCGAAGTTTGTATACCCTTGCAGCACCTTTTTTTTAAACTAATTTAAAGGACATATCCACTGAAAACAAACAAGTTTTTCTCAATAAGACTACTTTTCTGACTCTACTTTTCTATGGCAGCTATACTATATAGATGTCCGATTTCGACCAAACTAAGTGAAATCATGGGAAAGCATAGCTAACTAAGAAATACAAAGTATGGACCCATTTGCTTTGAAAACAAAAATGTTATTCTCACTAAAACTAGTTTCGCGACCGATCATTCATATGGCAGCTATAACCTAGAGTCATCCGATTTTGATAAAACTTTAAAGAATTGTGTGAAAGCTTATAAAATAAATATTGAAAACAAAAAGATTTTCTTACTAAGACTATTTTTCTAACCCTACTTTTCTAGGGCAGCTATACTATATAGATGTACGATTTCGACCAAATATGGCAGAAACATGGAGAAGCATTGAAAACTAGTAAATACGAAGTTTGGAGACGCTTGCATTGAAAACAAGAAAGATTTTCTCACTAGAGCTAGTTTTTCGACCGATCTTTCCTATGGCATGGTCATCCAATCCGGCCGGTTCCGATAAATGTACAGCGGATAGGTACCAGAAGGCTTCGTGCAAAGTTTGGTGGCGATTGCTCTAAAACTGACGGAGGAGATAGCAAAGAAACAGACGGACAGACGGACATGTCAATATCGACTCAGCTCGTCATGCTGATCAAGAATATATATATACTTTCGTGTCGTTGGAAATGCTTCCTTCTATGCTTTACAAACATCTGGACAATTTCAATATACCCTCTACAAGGGTATAATAAAGTTATGAATGAAATCGCATCCGAGTTTCAAGTCAATGGGCTGATTAAGGGTTCTTTGCGTTTAGAATTTTCCGGGAGTTTTCTCAAATAATTTTATGTATAATACAAAAACCAGGCATACCCATACAAATAGAGTTCGAAATCAGTCGAATGAAAAATAGTTATACTTATTAAAATCTCCATTCTCAGGGAGGAAAGTTACAGCACGAGAAGTATCACAAATTTCCAAATTTGTGACCTATATATGCATTACCAATCAGTCAAAAAGGTCAACCTCTTTTAAGTGTATAGAGATTTTCTTTCCTTCTAAGCCTTTCGGGCCTGTGGCTTGACTCCCAAGTAATGCAATTCCTGCAACTGCAGCACTTACGACTTGTTGGACACCCAAACTGTCTGTTAATACAAATGCTAATGACCTGGTGTTTAGGGCCTCGGACCATAACAACAACAACAACAACAGCAACAACAACGACCATAATGGACGCATAACAACAATATCATTAGCCAAACACAAAACAGAATCAGCAGCACATTAAATTGCAATTGCATGTATGGAAATGCCTCCGTCTAATTGATTTTGTTGTGGCGTGAGAGGAAAGCGTCAAATGCTTTTCAAAATGTGAAATGCCACAAGTACATGAGCATATTTGCATAAACAAGTTTCGGGTTTCTATTATTTTTTCTAGTTTCCTGTTGACGCCAAACTAAAAACGCATTTTTAAAGACTTTGTTAAAACATTACGAACAGACGTTCGTTCCATTTATGTACCTGGGCGAAGTTGTTTTACGTTTTATATGTGTGTTTGCTCACAAATTTCATTTTGATGATGAAGCCAATCTCTCTCTTTCTCTCTGTGTGTGTGTGTGTGCGTGTGTGTTTGTGTGTGCCAAGGGTTTGGCCTTAAACTAGCTGAAAGCCCCCCAGTTGAGTGGCTGAGTGGCTCCTGCCTCGTCATTAGCATAGTACGTAGTTTGGAGTTCCAACAAGACAGGCAAAACAGCAGTGCACAACAGCCACACGCCCCACAACCCACGCCCCATCCGCATCCCCATCCCAAGCGGGGGGCGTGAGTTTGGTGGATGAAACTGAGGCATACGAGCTGTCAAAGCGGATTTTACAACACTCACTGGTTGGCTAAACAAAAACAAGAAGACTAACACAGCACAGCTTGGACAATTATGGTGGGGAATTATAATACTCTTTTTTTTTAAGAGAAATATTTAATTTCGTTTGCAAAACATTGAAAAAAAAGTGTTCTATTAGAAAAGTTCTTCAGGAATGAAGCTAACTTTAAAGTGGAATATAAACAATTTGAAGCTTTCTTCTGGAGGAAAATATTTGGCACTAAGATAGCTTTACATACTTTACTTTGGCATTTCTCTTGTCTAAGCATCTGTGAAGCTCTTAATTCAAGAATGAGCGATGGTAATCAGGGATGCCCGCGCTATATACGCTTCAGGCGCATTTGTTATTGTTTCGCGCTTGGCGATTGCCGCTCTTATACGGAACACGCATAATGAAATTGCAGCAACAACTTCGTAAGTGTCTCTCTTCTCTTTCTCTCCTCATTCTCTAGCGAAATTGAAGGAAGCAACAAGACGTTCATCACACTTGTTTACTTGCCTAAGTGAATGCGCGAGATTAAGATGCTGTTGGGCACCCCTGATCTTATGCATCAGCCTCCTGAGCTCTTGATTCAAGAACCAGCATTCTTTGTTTTTGACTATAATTAAAGAATTGTTTCTGCTGTCAGATTGTCTCATATAGATTTCGAACTTGATTCATGTATTCTTGTTGATTTAAGAATATTTCGTACTTGGTAAACATCAAATAAGTATAATACATTCTCAAATCAAGTAGAAACATACTTAAATCAAGTGCTAGAGGGTCTCAAATCCAAGATGGTTCATTCTTAAAGCTCTTAGACCTAGAAGAAAGAGATACATGGATCAAGAATTTCCCTCTCGAACCAAGTATTTCTATTCCTATTATATCAATTGACTTGTAGCGCAGTTTGCGACATTCTTTTCAGCCCGTCAGTCGACTTGCTTTCAATAAGGATCGGTGAATTTTGAAATTACTTATCAACTTGGCTTTTATCTGCTATTCTGTAATGCCACCTCTTCTTAAAAGAAAGCTTCCTGTTCGATTCGCTGTTTCAACTGGCCTGCTTCTGATGGATTCTGGTGGGTTTGCTTCAGTCCTCTCTGACGAGAGATCTTTACGCTATCGTAGGTTCTTCCTCTGGAGGAAGATCGTATTTCCTATTGGTGTTTGTGACTTGCTAGTGATTTCATTTAAGGAATCCCTGTTGTATCAATGTAGAGATGTAACAAATTATATTCCTGGATCATTGGGGAAACTAGGACAGATGGTTCTAGATTAAGTCATAACTTCATACGTCTTTGAGCTTCCTATTATTTGGGCCAAACATTCAGTGCGAAATTTTTCCACCGATAATGTAAAATTGAAGAATCTGGATCATTTGGGTAAGTAGAACTGACTTGGATTAAAACGCTTGGTTCTAGATTAAGTCCAAACTTTCTTCTTCATTAAGCTTCTTATTTAACTTGATTTTTTGATTTAGCAGTTTTATTTGGTGGATGTTTTTGACGATAATCGGGTACCAAGTACAATGTTCCTCCATCTATTTATCCTAACGACGTTCAAGTTAGTCAGCAGCTTGGCAGGTACATCGCATCAAGGGTTAGCAAAGAGAGGGTGTGTGGCAACTTGGAACGCTGTAAGCCAGGATCAATCTGGGTAAACCATGTTGAAACGGTCAGAAGGCTTTACCTCAGTACACAAGGGGCGTTACCACTGGGCTTTACCACTGGGCGTTATGTGCATTCTAAAAAAGCCCCACTTTCTTGACTTTCTTGAAATAAGCCTGCTGTGCCTAAGAGGTCGTGGATACGATGCCCACTCGTTAGGAATATTAAATTAAAACTTTTTTCTTATACACCAACGGTCACCGTCGCCAGCTATTGGCGCCTGATATGTACCCAACCATGGGAAAGGCTTCTTTTACTTGACGGTTCGGGTTCGGCATTAAACTGTAGCGTTAAACTGCCTTAGGAAATGGTACTAACATCCAATCCAACTTAGAATTGGATTATCTATATTTATATTATGTTTAATTAAGTTGTGTCCCTTAAGAACATAGTCAAAACTTACTGCTTTCAACTCTCCCAATGCTATAATCTACCAATCCTAAGACAACTGATGGCAAAAAACGGACAAAATGAATACCAAATTCGTTGTACCATCACATGGAGGACATACTTTTCCACTACACTACTCACACACTAGACCAACACACACACACACACCCACCTGTTCCGAGTCGAGTGTTTGGCCAAAGGGTTTAAGTACGTGTCTCGCTGGTTGTGGTTGTTGGTGTTGTGTTGTTAGTTTAACCTTGGCCAAAACTGCATTGTTGTTGTTGTTGTTGTTGTGCTGGTGATACGTGCTACTGCTTTGCGGCTACATTTTTGACAAGTGCGTGCTTGACGTCAGGACAAGGCCCAAAAAACCTTGTAAACATATCATCTGTAGGCAGGCAAAACAAGCGCGTCCGTATACTTAGCTAATCTTCATTAGGGTAAGCCACTTAACTTAATGTAGTCAAAATTTAATATACGCTGATATATATATATATCTCTTAGCACAATTTCCTAGTCAATGAAATCCAGTTTGGACATATCCTCAGCCGGATTACCAGCATCATCTACCAGCAAATGTATGTCGGTGTATTTGATTTTGGCCAATTCCGCATAGATGTGATTATTGAGCGGTATTTCGGGATGCTGAAACAAAAAAAAAAAAAAAAGGAAGAAAACCCAAAATGAACACTTCATGTTAGAGCGTGAGGGGGGAACCAACCATTTTGGCCATTTTCCAGCAATCCAATGCACTCTTGTTGCGATGCAAGCGCAAATTAATGGTAGCCAAATAGCCCCACACATCGGGCATGAACACCTCCACTTCGGTACACCGAGCAAAGTAACCAATGGCCTCTTCCAAGCAATTCAACTACAAAATTCCAGAGTTTTGTGATGCTATTCAGGGACACAGGACACCCAGATATTGCTTACATGATACAGGGACAATCCTTTGCCATAGTTGACCATAAAATTCTTCTTTTTCCCATATTCCGGCAAACAGACGTCATAGGCCTGACTGGCCAGCTCATAGTCACCATTTTTGAATGCCAAACTGGCCAGTCGCATGAAACTCAATTGGAAAATCAGCTTCCATTCTGGATCATCAGCAATTTCTAGGAGAACTTTAAAGTGCACAATGGCATCATCGAAGCGTCCACGAGAGTACTCCGCATTGCCATTGACATGGGCCTGGTAATAATACTGAGTAGAAGGTAAGAAGTTTTGAAAAGAAAATTGTAGTTAAATTAATAGAAAGTTAATTTCAAAAGTAGAAATACAGTAGATTAAGCCGAAGGCGTTAACTGCATGCTTGTTTATTACACACAAGAGTAAACAGAAAGGTAGGACTTTGTTTACTGGAGCTCATAACTATTTTTATATGTTAAATTATATATATGTATGATCTTCTCTCATTGAAAAGCAAACAAGAGCTTTTAACTAGGCACACACACTACCCGCTATACCACAACCTGGCTAAACGCTTTCACCGAACTCTACCAGTATTTGTAAATATCAGCTTATAACTGATAAACGAACGATCGATTTATGGTCAAAATCTATTGACTATATCTGCCGTAGCACCGATCGGTCGGAAATGGTTCTAAGTATACAAAAATCAAGGCTGCAAACTGGTCTTAAAACGAGCCGGTTCGAGCCCGGAGTTACGACTTTCATTTTCCTGTGAACCGCACCTCTTAAGATATAAAAGCTGAAGCTGAACCTGTTTGGTTTAAGAAATCTTATAGACAAGAAATAAAAAATAATAAAAAATAAATAAAAAAAAATAGAAATTAGATCGATTGCCTAAATAATTCGGGAGAAAGGTCAATGAAAAAATCTATAAAAATGTTCAGGATAACTGCTAAAATCTCCACTAATATTTCATTCTGTTTTTAGTTTGCTAATATTTTTATTTGTAGACAATGAAATGGAATTCTACTTAATAGTCAAAAAAATGTGTTCTACAAATGACTGCGATCCAAAATCGAACCGATTCCCATACAGTTTGTGTCATTTTTAGATCGACATTTTTGAAAACTTGTCAAAAACCAAAACCTTCGCTCAAAAACCTTGAACCTCAAATTGATAAAAATGTTGTAAGAACCCGCGAATTGGATTTTGCGAAATTTGTTTGGGCTTTGCAGCCCTAAAAATAATAAAATCAAACAGATTTTGGTGGAAATCTTCTTGTTTTAAGAACGTTTAGAGCTCAATTTAAACGCATTCTAATCAAAGTTACTTTCTATATGTATTTAGTTTTTGAACGTCAACAAACTTTGAAACTGAAATATTGAAAATATTGAAGTAAAACTTTATTACCTAAAAAACTAAACGATTTTAATATAATTTTATGTTTTGATTGCAGAATTACAAATATATTTGGGACTTTTGTAAGTTTAAAGAGAATCGTTTTAACAACATTCTAGAACGAAAAGGTTTTAATTTAATACGTTTTTATTATACTCTGTACCGTAGGTACATAGAGTATTATAAGTTTGTGCAAAAGTATGTAACATCCAGAAGGAAGCATCTCCGACCCCATAAAGTATATATATTCTTGATCAGCATCAACAGCCGAGTCGATATAGCCATGTCCGTCTGTCTGTCTGTCTGTCCGTATGAACGCACAGATCTCAGAGATGGTAAGAGATAGAGGCTTGACATGTATGGGACATATGCTTCTAATGTCTGCAGGCAGATCAAGTTTATTTTCAATTTTGGCCACGCCCCCTGCCGCCCCCGCAATTTAGAAAAAACGTCATATCTCCTACAGTTTTAAAGATAGGTGGGTTGTTCCTTCTAGATATATTTAGTAATAAGGATAACTTATCGATCAGCCAAAGGAATGTTAAAGATTGGATGAACGGTTTTCGAGTTATGATCAAAAGACTGTTCGCTGCAGCAGCGCAGAAGCAGAGCTGCTTTCAGCTACTACTGCAGCATCAAAATTTATGCTGAGCGTAGAATTTCGTTGGTACAGAGTATGCTATAGTCGGGCTTGACCGACTTTCTTTCTTGTTTTTAGTTTGTGTTGTTTCCACAAATTCTAAAAGCCTTTCGATGTCTTCATGAGAGAGAGACAGAGTTTATTATCAAGTCGGAACTGAAAGGAAGTCCCTATTGATCATTAATTCAGGTTTGAAAACGTTCTTAAAATTTGTTCTCTTGTTTTACCGTTATAGTATTGAAATGTTTTCTGTCTACGCGAAGCTTTTGCTCACCTTGTTGCTCTTTTCTCAAAGTCATAAGATAGAGAGCTTTTAATTCTACTCGAAGCTTTTGCTTACTCTCTCTATCTCTCTCTCTCTCTATTAATGACCGTGTGCAAAATGTGGTGTTTCCACTCTTCACCTCTTACCACTTACCATCAGCCTTCTCTCTTCACTATTATCTGTTGGAAAATAGCGCACCTTAAATTCCTCATCTATTTGCAATTGCAGCACCTTCAATACGGTGCTAATCAAATACGATTCGGTGGGCGTAAACTCTTCAGCAATTTCCGCAAACACAATTTCCGCAAAACCATAAGCTCCCAATCGAGCCAATGATTTGAAAACCAAATAAAATTTCTTACTAATTATGCTGCAATCGTTCCGCAGATCGAAATTATTGGATAAGAACATCTCGTAGAGGGAACGTGGAGTATGGGTCAGAGTTTTGCGTGCCACTTGATAAAGATTCTCAAATTTCCAGCGTGTATACTCCATGCCGGCCATATAGTTGTGCTGTTTATAGTAGCAATACAGCAAAACCCAACCATCCAAATCCAAGCTGTGAGTGCGATTAAATGCACGCAGATTATCCATCATGTTGGCGAAAGCATTGCTCACTTGCTCCTCATTCTCCGAATGCAGATCCAGCATGTAGTCAAGATAGAGTTTGATGAGTGAACTGGAAAAGAGTTGGTTTAAATATGCATTTGTTGTTTTAGTTTGAGAAACTCACGGAAAATATTCGCCCAGCCAGTCATAACTCTGGGGGCTAAGGAAATACTGCGAGGCCGCCTTTAGGTTTAAGTTCTCCACACTGTTCAGAAACATATAGAAATTGAACAGCATTTTGTTGCCATTACTTCGTTTAAGCTCCTCGCACAGCTGATTGGCCATGGTAAACTCGCCCGTGTTGCACATCCAGCGCATTTCCTGCATCATGTCAATCAAACGCTGCTGCTCGCTTTCATGATTGATCCCAGAAGTGGAGATATTATCCCAACAGCAGGTATTCAGCTGACGATCAATGCGTTCCACCAGCTCTTTGTACATGTGGGTAAGCATTTCCTATGGATTAAGAAGCAGGTATAGAGTAATGTACAATTAGAGGAGCCTCAACACTTACCCGAAACTCTATGTTATTCCTGGTCGGCATACGTATATTAAAGTCCGCTCCACACAGTTTCAACAGCAGATTACTTAGATTACCCAGTTGACAGCAGAAGTAGTCACGCCTCTCCTCCACCGATTTCACATCACGTTTTACAATAAACGCCGTAATATCGGATATGAGATTATCAAAGGCTCTATACAACTCCAGCAATACATCGTAATCCTCTTCGCCCTCATTAAGGAATTCCATGTCAAAGCAGCGACGCAATTTGGCTCGTCTAAGCATCGATTCATTGAAACTATCCAAAATTTCATTACGTTGGCAAATGGGTTGAAAGAAACATATGCGAAGGGTGGCAAATATGGGACCCTTGGGTAGAGGTTGGTTAATAGTCGAGGGTCGGGTGTTTCGGGTTTTGATCACTGGCGTCAGTTGGCAGGCAAAGCGACAGGAGTTTACTGTAAGAAAAACAAACACAATTAATAAACCAATTTGCAAGTTAAAACAAATAGGAACAAAGGGATGAATACGGTGGGTTTTGGTATGTTTAAGGAGGACTTTTTCAACTCCAATTAGGTCCAATTCTCTTTACTTATAATATAAGTTTATATAATCAAAAGTCGAAGCTTAAGTATTGTTATATAAATTGCACATATACAAAGGGGTGCATTCGTCAAGCACCTGTTTCACTTGGTTTCTTTGTCAAGCTTTGTCCCCCTTGCATTAAAAACGCACCTACCAAATGAGTTTCATCTGCTGGGGTGCAACTGCATATAGAAAGTCAAAGAAAGTCACCCCTAAGTGAGTTGACGAAGTGGAAACCATAAAGTCAACCCATGCACACTTTTCTTCTATATGAAACAATTGCTACCAGCAAAGATGCCCCTATGCTAAATGCAATTAGAAGGTCGCTTGTGCTGAAAAGTGAAAAAGTATGATATATATAAATTTACTCCTCTTTTTCTTGAGCCTAAACATATTCCCGCTTTTAACACTTCAAGGTATTAAGCCTATACCAGAACCAAAAACTAGAAAACCGGACCAAACCTTCTAATTTTATGATATCACGAGCGGAAAATGCCTTAAGTTCCATTTCAGTTGTTGTACCAAGTAAGAAGTAGGTCACTTTGTAGCTTGCAAAGTTTTAATTTACCGCACAAAGTGTTTGGGTGTGTTAAGTGCTGCCCAGCGCTGTTCCCGCCAGTGCTGCCTATAGTAAATGTTTGTTTTCCCCATAACTCGACTATCGTTCATCAAATCTACAACATTCCTACGACGAATTTACAAATAATACTGATAACTAAATATGTCCAAAAGAAACAAACCCTCTATTTATAAAACTTTGGGAGATTTGACGTTTTTCTTGTATTACGGGGGACTGGAGAGGACGTGGCATGAACTAAAAGTAAATTTGATCTGCAAGTATAAGAAGTTGTTGTCCCATACACCTCAAACCTCTATCTCTTACCATCTCTGAGATCTGTGCGTTTATGCGGATGCAAAAAAAAAACCAGAAAGCTAAGCTAACTTCCTTTGCGGCGAAGTTTTTATAATCGCTTGAATCAAAATCATTTTTTTTTATAATCGCTTGATCCAAAATAATTTTTTTTCCACAACGACTCATATTTCGACCGATTGTTCGTATGGGAGCTATATGATATAGTCATCCGATTTGGAGCAAAATTTGTGGAATCAGGTGAAAGCATGTGAAACAAACAAATTCAAAATTGCAGGACGCTACCATTATAAACAAAAAAGTTTTTCTAACTAAAACTGTTTTTCAGATCTATCTTTTGTATGGCAGCTATCCTATATAGTTGTCCGATTTTCATTAAACTTGGCAGAATTATAAAAATACATAGAAAACTTATGAATACAAAGTTTGAAGACGTTTCCATTGAAAAGAAAAAAGTTTTTCATACTAAAACTAGTTTTTCGGCGGATTGTTCGCATGGGAGCTATATGATAAAGTCATCCGATTTGGCCAAAAATTTGTAAAATTGGATTAAAGCATGTAAAACAAACAAATTCAAAATTGAAGAAAGCTACCATTAAAAACAAAAAAGTTTTTCTTACTAAAACTGTTTTTCAGACCTATCTTTTGTATGGCAGCTATACCGTATAGTTGTCCGATTTTCATCAAACTTAGCAAAATTATAAAAATGCATAAAAAAATTATGAATACAAAGATTGAAGACGTTTCCATTGAAAAGGAAAAAGTTTTTCATACTAAAACTAGTTTTTCGACCGATTGTTTCTATGGGAGCTATGAGATATAGTCATCCGTTGCGGTCGGTTTCTATATATTAGTAGTGTGCAGCAAAAAGAAGACTCTGTCCTAATTTTAGGCTCGATAGCTTCCAAACTGAGAGACTAGTTTTGAGACAAAGGGAAGGACAAAGCTCAATCGACTCAGCTCGTCACCCGGATCAAGAATATATATTTAGTTTATGGGTGGGAAATGCATATTTCTATACTTCTGGGCAAAATAATAACACCCAGGGGTATAAAAAGACCTCAAGGCAATTCATTAAAGTTGCCCCCTCTTCTATATTTCACACATGAACAACAACTCTAGGCACAGCGTTATTTTTCGAAAATTTAACGGAATTGTTGAGTTTTTAAACTCGAAAACCCCTCTTTTGTATAAATTTTTGTACTCAAACATTTGGATTGTCGGGTAGTATGTCTCACTAAAATGCTAAGGCCCAATTGGCCTTGCGCTGGCGTTGTCTTTCAATTTTTGCGCTCATGCTGGTATGAAATTCCCAAGCAGTTTTAGCGATGATGCTGATGAGACACCTTGATGATTCTTTAAACAGCTCTACAGTCAACCAATCTTCTTTGATGGAGGCAAATGTCTATCTAATGACAAATGACAATGTTGTACCATATGAAGAGGTTGCAAAAGGTTGATTTAGAAATATGTATTTGTAAGTTTAAGGGAGTCTTTGAAAAGTAAAGTATATAAAACTTTCCTACATATAAAACTTTTCTGGAAAGCCAACTAATCTTAATTGAACCCTGTCATTGGCCATAAAGTCTGAGCTTATAGTATAACCTCGTACCTACCATTTGGGTATCCAAATATACTCAGATTAATATTGCCCTCATACAGAACATTCTTGGGCGTTTCCTGATACAATTGCAGCAACAACTCATAGTCATTGCCCACCACCGAAGCCTCCAATATCTGGCGCATTTCCTCGGTCATCACAAATCGATGCAGCGAGTTATTAATCAAAGCCGTATCCACCAGCGGATCAATGTCAGATAACTTAAAGTCCACACCCTGGGTACCCAACAATTGACGAAAGATACGTGGCAATTTAATGCGCGAATTGGTTTCCATTTGATTGGAACTGAAATCCTTGAAAGGATTAAAATCTCGCTTCACATTCTCCCACACAATGTTCGTATTCTGAGCACTTATGATGTGCGATCCAAAGCCATAATAGGTGCACACCGGCAGCACATGCAACTCGCCGTCCGCAGTGAGAAACCGGGAGCGAAAGGCAACCGTAAGGCCCAGATCGGCGGCTCTTGCGTGCAGCTCGTGTGGGGCATTGTAGAAGGACTCCAGCGTTATGAAGCATAAATTGGTGAAATGAAAATGCTTGAGAACGGGCAGTATGGAGTACATGTGCCAGTGCGAGCAGGTGGTGATCTTCTCGCTGGTTGGTGTCTGCAATAAACGTTCATACTGTGGATACAAATAGATCTCCACGTTGCTAATGAAACGTTCATGCTGAAACAGTTGCAATAGATCACAATTTCCACGCGAGATAAACTCCAGGCGCTCCTCTACCAAATCTTCGTCTTCACCCTCACCCCCCTCCCTGAGAGCGATGGCACTTGGCTGCGTCACCGTTATGCTTGTTGTAGTGCCTACCGCTGTCGTCTCCGACTCCTTGGTCTTGACATCTGTGAAATCGCCACCGGCGGTGTCAGGCAGATGTTCCGTAGACAGAGCCTCAATGCGCCAGGACGAGGGAACAGGTGATGACTGCAACTCGACCATTTTCAGCTCTCCCCTGCGATGTCTGGGTATACGTTGATACAAAGTGATGACCAAAGGATTATCGCTGAATGTATTCATATCTTCAATATCGTCCTGCATCACACCCAAGGCAAATGCCGGCTTCGGTTGATCAAATTCATATTGATAAATTATGGTTTCTGTGGTGTATTTATCCTGCATCTTTTGCAAAGTTTTCTTTGCATGATACAAATGCAACTCCAGGGGATATGGAGTCTTGGGCAGTTTTTCAAGATTTTTCAATTGAATGTAGAGATAAACACGTTGTGGTACAGCGACAACCGGTAGGCGACCAAAACCGCCGGCATTCAAACTCTCCAGGGTCGAACGTTTGCTGTTGCTGGGCGTGGAACGTTTTCGCTTGGAGAGTCGTGAGGTGCGTCGCACCGTTTTAACGCCATTGTTGATCAAATCCATTTGCAGGAAAATATATATATATATATATATAGATAGAAACTTTTGATGAAGGGTAGGGAACTTAAGGAACATGTATTTTGGATTGACAACTCCAGCAATGTTTGCTGAAAGGGGATGTCATTAAAGAGGGGCGCAGTATGCGGAAAATGGGCGATTGGAGAGTTTATTATGACACCTCACTGCATTTCATCAACCAATACAGCAAATTTAAGTTCTATATCATCAATTACGGCAGAGATAAGGCTCTGAAGCTCTTTTAAACCGGTTCCATCGGGTTCATATCCTGCCAAGAACCAGCAAAGATACACTTTTGCACCCATTCAAATGATTCGTAACCGACATTTACAATGTTATATATAAAATATTATGTTATTACAAACTCCAAAAGTTTATTTCAAGATCATAGCTCCTAAATTCTTTAAGATTTGGCTCTGATCCTCTTTTGAACCATTTCAAAAACTGTACTTAACCACTTCGGATCTTCATGTTATCAATCAACATATCAAATTTCAAGCTCAAACTTAGAAATTTTCTAAAAATCGGATTTGAAAATCATTTTAACCGCTTCAACACCCGAGAGCCCAGTCTTATGGCTGAAAGAACTTCAGAGTAACAGATTGGAGCGGCCTTAGGCGGCTTGGCTGGCTGGTATGGAATCGGTAGACTCCAAAATTTTCAGTTCTTAGCTTGAATATGTTTTCAGCTTTATTTCTGAACATTTTTTATGCCGGTTCAGCTGGCTGGTTTGGATCCTTTATTCTATAGGCCTACACAACAAATTTACAGTTCCCTGTTAAAGGAATACCCAAATTAAGGCTCTAAACCACTCATGAACCGGTTCAGCTGGCTGGTTCGAAACCGGAACAATAATATTATTTCATTCTATCAGCCTACTCAATCAAATTCTAGTTTTTAACTCAAGGAATCCCACAGTTATGGCCTTGAACCACTTTAGAACCGGTTCAGGTGGCTGGTTCGGAACTGGAACACAAATCTTATTTCATTCTATCAGCCTACACAACAAAATTTCGAGTTACTAGCTTCAACATTTTCTAGGTTATGGCTCTGAACCACTTTCGAACCGGTTCAGCTGTCTGGTTTGGAACTGGAACACATAGCTTATATTATTTTATTTATTTTGGGTTCCTAGCCCAAGGAATCTCTCAGTTAGGGCCTTGAACCACTTTGGAACCGTTTCAGCTGGCAGGTTCAAAACCGGAATACAAATTTAATATCATTCTACCAACCTACACATCATATTTCTAGTTCCTAGTCTAAGGAATTTATGAATTATGGTTGTGAATCACATTTGAACCGGTTCAGCTGGCTGGTTCTGAACGGAAAACACTAATCTTATTTCACTCTATCAGCCTACACAACCAATTTCGGGTTCTTAGCTTACAGAATTTCTAAGTTATGGCTCTGAACCACTTTTGAACAAGTTCACCCTTCTGGTTTGGATCCGGAACACTTATCTAATTTCATTTTATCAGTGTTGTTAACAAAATTCTTGTTCATAGCACAAGGAATTCTTTATTTATGGCCTTGAACCGGTTCAGTTGGTTGGTTCAGAACCGGAACACATTTATGTTATCATTCTACCAGCCGAGACATCAAATTTCATGTTCTTACCTCAAGCCATTCCTGAGTTATAGTCTTAAATCACTTTCGAACCGGTTCGGAGCCGGAAGACATACCTAATTTCATTCTACCAGCCTAGACATCAAATTTATAGTGCTTACCTCAAGGAATAACTGAGTTATGGCTCTGAACCACTTTCGAAACGGTTCAGCTGGCTGTTTCGGAATCGGAACACATATCTGTTATCATTCTACCAGCCTAGACATCAAATTTCATGCTCTTACCTCAAGCTATTCCTTATTTATGGCCTTGAACCACTTCCGAACCGGTTCAGCTGGCTGGTTCGAAACCGGAACACATACCTAATTTCATTCTACCAGCCTAGACATCAAATTTCTAGTTCATACCTCAAGGAATAACTGAGTTATGGCTGTGAACCACTTTCGAACCGGTTCAGCTGGCTGTTTTTGAACCTTAAAAGTGGTTAATTTCAGACAACCAAACTACACACCAAATATTCAGTTCAAAGTTGAAATAATAGTTGAAAAATGAACCCATTTTGAGCCGGTTCAAGTGCTTAACTCCAATAATTCAAACCACTCTGCAGCCAGCTTAGCAGGCTGCTTTTCTAACCGGTCAAAAATGAAACCTTTGTGTTTTGAAAAATGTCTGAGATCTGCCACCGGCTTGGTTTTAAGCCGCTTTTCTGCCAACAATGAATTCTTTATATTCCCCAGAATTTAGCGATGGAAAGTTTAAAAATAACATTTGTTTCTTTTTCATTTTGATTTCATTTTGTGGTCTGTACTCATACCATCACATCACATCACATCGCATCGCATCTGTCTGCTTATGTGCGTATCTGTTTGCATTTGCTGGGTTTATGCATATTTTGTGTTGTTACCAACGCGTCGCGGCGGGTTTTCTAAACAATAAACACTTCAACAAGTTTGCATTTGTTTTGCTGTTCAACTTTTTTGTTTTTGTTGCTTTTGTTGCTTTTGTGTTGCTTTTTTTCCAGCGACTCTCGTATTCAGTTGATGGCGCTCTTGGCATGTTTTTTTACGACTCCCAGACATATGGATTTTATTAGACACGGTTGGGTAATAAAGAATATTTTGGGCAAAGTGTTAAAAGAGGCAGAAAGCTTAAATATTCTATGATCAAGCTTAAAGATTGAAATCGCTAAATGTTTATGACAGTTGGAAGGAAAAGGCAACCATATTGGTATGGTATATCTCTTTAAGGGTAATTAGCAAAGCTGTGGAAATGGGAAATAAATTCAATTTGCTGCCCAACAAAACTCAAATTCATTTCACTTTCTCTCTTTCTGTCTCTCGCCTTCGTCATCAAAGTCAGAGTGCGATGCATTTTTAAATTAAACTTGACACAAAGTTTGCACATAAATGTGCGCACACGTAAAAAAATTAACACTTGACCCGTAACTTTTTCCACACAAAAATGCACAAAGTGCTCGAGAGAGTCCAGGCGGGTGGCAGAGGGACAGCTGGGAAAATATTGCAAATTTATACGCGCTGCTCGGGGCGGGTGGGGGGGTGGGGCGCTGTTCTGTGCGTAAAACTTCTGCCATATATTGCATTTAAAACAAGCTCGACTCTGTGAAATTATTATTATTTTAATGTGGGTCAGAGGTCAGGCCGGAGTAAATGAAATTTGCATGGCAAAACGATGCACAGCACGAATTTCTTGAGAGTAACACAAAAAACTTGGATTGCAACGTTGGCAACTTTAATATAACTTAATCCGGAGGCGTGTGTGTGTGTGTGTGTGTGTGTGTGCGAGTTGCTTGTTACTTACGAATTATGGCGTTAATACCACTGTGTGCTTAGGAGCCTGCTGTGTGTGAGTGTGGAAGTGTGTGTGTGTGTGTGCGTTTGCTACTTTAGCAAGTTGACTTTAGGGATCATCATTAGAGCAGGCAGTGGATGGGCTACACTTTACTTTGCTTCGCTTGCAACTTGCGGTTTGAGTTTTGCGACGACGTGTGGAGCTTAAAATATGCCTCTGAAATTGCAGCAAACGGATTTATTTATTGAGTGAGAGCATTAATTATAATTATTTGCTAGGGGGATGTGGCAGAG